>QLSR01000479.1:1699824-1739851 GCA_031780015.1 Citrullus colocynthis
AAAAAAAAAAAAAAAAAAAAAAAAAAAAAAATGAAGCAGAGATGAAATTCAGATCAGTACAGTAATATAAGAAAAAAATGAACCAAATTTATTAAAAATAATTAAACTGCATTGACAAATAGTTGCAAAGAAGTACCCAGTTAGCCCAAGCAAAGCTGTAAAGAAGCATCTGCATTCAAAACCAGTAAAACAAATTTAAGCATCCATGACTGATCTTCAAATTTCATAACATGAAATTGGACTATTAGAATAACATTCACAATTATTAAGTCTAGAAACAAGAAAGAACATTAGAGAGCTTACCTGACTGCAGAAGAAAAAGAGTCCAACGGAGAGCAGCTTGTCCTCTCCTAGAACAGGAACCAAGATGGGGATTAAAAGTAGCTGCAATTATTCGTCTAATGGTTAGAACACACACACATCGAAAAAAGATTGATAGTGTCCCATCACCACCACATCAAAAAGTTTAAGCTAAGGCAGATAAATTAGGGCACTACTTATTCCTTTTAACGTATTCTAAACAGGAAATTGACATAGAAAGAAGTGCAGATACAGAGTAAAATAAAATAGCACGACATGCCTGTGAAATAGTCGAAGCAGCCCCAGAAATCACCATCAAATCAGCAAACCTATCCTTGTTAAATTGAAATCTGGCTTTTAAATAGTACTGCAGTTGGGAAATCAAACATAGGTCAGCATATCAATTGTCAACACGAGCTGCTCAATTGAAATTTCATAGGCACACTTGATGGTCCGTTAAGGATGTAAGATTTATAATTGAGCCAAACAGAAGTTTGCAATCTGCATAAGATGAGGGTGATCACACGACTAAAGCATTCTATTTAAAAGTTAATCAAATAAGTTTAATGAAATTATAACTAAAAGTTTACCCATGGGAAATTGAGATGAATTTCAGTTATTGGTATAAATTTGACAAAACAAAAACTGACTCAAATTGGTTCCTTGGAATTAAAGACTAACCAGTATAGAAGCACGAAGGCCAACATCAGCGAGATTGCTAAAAAATGCAACAATGGCCAATTGTGAAAATGTCAAGCTGCAAATAACGTACAAAAGTAAGACTTAAGAGGATTGAAAATTTAAGAAGAAATTCAACATCTTCCCTTGGAGCCAGAAAACTATTTGGTCCAAACCCCATGACCATGCGATAACTCAGAAGCGAGAGTGTGACTAAAACTTCTATATATTCTTATTCATCGTTGGTTCAATTTTGTTTCTTCTTTTTAAACTTAGCTTCATCATCGGTTCAATTACTAAAATTAAAATATCTTTCGATCCTGCTCTTATTCAAAGAGAATCTACAAGGCACCACAAAAGGGCATGAGAAGAAGAAAAATTGAAAAAAATGATGACAAAAAGGGTAAATACACATTGGTCTCAAGGATTTGAACTTAATTTCTACTTCGTCCCTGGATTTCAAAATTAACACTTTTGGTACTTAAATTTTAAATTTAGTTTCTACTTGAATGTTGAGGTTTCAAAAGTGACAGCGTTCGATCCAATGTCCGAATATGTTTGAAATCGGCTTGTCTCTTAGCAGAGTTCGACTGTTAATTTGGTCACTAACATATGTTGATTAGGCTACAGAGTTTGGTACACTATTAGCCTGTATTTTCCAAATGAGCTGGATTTTTCTTTCATTCTTATACTCATAACTTAATCAGAAACCAATTTCAAATTTCAAGGCAATTAGAAATCAAATTAAAGTTTAGTCCATAAGTGAATTTTAAAAAATCATGATAATAATTGAATGCATACCTCGTCTTCAACAGGGAAAAAAGGTCCTTCACCGAAGGCAAGGTGGCAATAATTTTTTCTTTTTTGGGGGAAACTCGATCCAAAAAAACAGATTCTACATTCTCCCCGGAGAGTAGCGGAGCAGAAAGGTTACAATCGGCGACAGAATCAGAAAGGAAAACCCTCATATACACTGTCGCCGCAGCCGCCGTGGAAGCTGCTACCTATGCGAGAAGACGAACCGTTCAACACTGAGAACAAATGAAATTTCAGAGAAAGAAAGAAGAGATGAGTACCTGAAAAGTGGATGGAATGGAAAGAAAACGAGCACAGAGAGTCCCGCAGACGGAAGCAGAAGATCCAATGGCGGATAGCATTCCGAATGCAAAAGCTCGTTGGTGTTCCGGTACATTGTCGGCCTGTAAATGCAGAGATAAATCCAAAGTAATGAGTAAATGGCCATGGCGTTGGACAAGGGTTTAGGGTTTCGGTGTTGAAGCAAGCAAAATGCAACTGCTCAAACGGGCGGGAAGAATGGCGTTGAGGGAGATGGAGGCTTTGACGTACACGTGGCATTTCTTTTCTTTCTTTTTCACTCAAGAGAAGAAAAAGTATTTATATGCCGTTTTGAGTTTCACCCAACCCACCTAATTATCCAATTAGATTTATTACAAAAATATTTTTTCTTTCTTTGGATGATTGGAAGTTTTGAAGTGCCACACAAAAATAGGCTGCAATTTGGGACACACCAGAATTTTCTATAAAAAAATTTAAATTAAAATTTGGTTCGGTTGTGGCAAATAGATTCAAAATGAGTGTTTGATAGGCCTCCAAAATTTAAAAATTAAAAGTTTTTAAGGTTTTGTTCGGTAATATTTTATTTTTAATTTTTAATTTTTGAAAATTAAATTTATTTTTTCAATATATCTAACAATTATTTACATATTTCTTAAGAATAGCAGTTGAATTCTTTTTAAAAGCTACTTTTTTTTTAATTTTCAAATTTTGACTTAATTTTTTAAATTAATGGTAAAAATTAAACAACAAATGATGAAATTGGAGTGTGGAAATAGTACCTTTAGGCTTAATTTTAAAAAACAAACCAAAAAAACAAAATGGTTATTAAGCATTGCATATAAACTTTTGATTTTTTTTATTTAAAATTCACAAATTTTTTATATACAAAATTGAGAGCTTATATCTTACCATTTTATTTAAATTCTTAGTCAAATTATAAAAACGAAGACATGATTTTAAAATATTAGTTTTTTTAGCTTTCAAGACTTGGGCTTGATTTTTAAAAACATGGGTAGAAAATAGATAACGAAGCAAAGCAATCCAAAAGTTGAAGAGGTGTTTGTACGCTTAATTTTTAAAATTAAAAAAAATATATGAATAGTTACCAAACGGGACATTAATGATTTCTTTAAAATAGTTGCATGTGTCAACGACTTATTAGATACATATTAAAAAAATTCAGAGACCTATTCAAGACCTTTTAAAGTATACCAACCTATCAAACACATAGTACATCTAGTCTAAAAGCCCGTTTAGATTAACTTAAAAAAATAAATATTTTTCAAAAATTCATTTTCATTTAAACACGTTTAATAAAAAATGTTTAAAATAAAAACTCTAGTGGCCTTCAAAATTCGCTTTGAGTGGTTATCGAACACTTGTATTTCATTCCGAATGACTTATTTTTTAAATTAGACAATTAAAAAAGTATTTCAAACACACCCTAAATCCTATTTCGATTCTTAAACTTTTAAGGTTTGTCTTTTTTTCTTTTTGTCTCTAAACTTTAAAATGTCTATTTTAATGTTTTTTTTTTTTTTTTTTTTGCCTAAACTTCAAAAACCATTCTGATTCCTAAAACTTTCATAATTCTTATTGTAGTTTTTGAATTTGTTTAAATAACAATACCTAGTATTTATTAAATTGTTTTTCACAACAAAAATTACTTATCCAATACTTGGTGTCAACCAATGTGGTTAAATACATACATGCAACATTATATTATATATATGTTTCCGTTTTGTCGTGATTTTTTTTTCCCGAAAAAAAATTACCTCGACACATTAATATTTTAGTTTCTAAATTTTATTTTTGTTTTGTTTTTCTTTTTTCTTGTTTTTTCTTTTTACCAAAAAAAGAAGTCACCCTAAAGTCTTAACTCATCAATACATATACTACGGACCCTTCAAACGTGCAAGTGAAGCTTTATCCATTGACTTTAACTCAAATTGGTGAGAAACTCAAAGCTATATAGTTAGTTCTTTAAAAATCATAATAAATGCATAGTACATAATAAAATATATAAGTTAAATTATTTTAAATAGCAAAATTGCTGAAATTATTTATAAATAATAACAAAATATCATAATTTATCTGTAATAGATTGCGATAGACTATTTGTTGCAAATAGACAGTAAAATTTTGTTATATTAATAAATATTTTAGTTTATTTTTCTATATTTGAAAACTTATCTAAAATAATTTAAAAATTTAGGAATCAAAATTTATTTTATAATTTAGGAATCAAAATGACATATATTTTAGTCTTTAAAGACTTGAGTATTTTCTCCCTTGATAATTTTCAATTATAAATAATAAAACTAATGAACTAATCGAAGATAAGTTCCAATGACATAATAATCACTCAATTAGAAAATAATATTCAAAAGAGAAATAATGCCACTTAAAAAATAAAAAGTCAGAAGTTGAATCCAGGTTTGATTAATTTCGAAGAGAAATTATTCGGTTTTAATTGATAAATAATATAGTTACGACTTAAATTAGAAGCAAAGAGAATTTAAAAAAAGGAAGGAAAAAGTCGCATGATTTAAAATATGAAACTCCCATTATAATATTTATTTGGGATGTTTTCAAATATAGAAAAATAGTAAAAAATAATTATAAATATAACAAAAATTTACTTTCGTGATGGGCTGCGGACCAAATAACATCAAGATAGACATCTATAAATAGAAAATTAAATTTTGTTATATTTATAAATAATTTGATATTTTTTCTATTTGTAATAATCTTCCTATTTATTTCACGTGAAAATATTACTTTAGTTCTTCTACTTTTAGACTTATAATTATAGTCCATGTAACTTTTAAATGTTTAATTGCTAATTTATTGTTGACGTTTTTTATTTATTAATATTTTATTATAAATTTTAGAAATATATTCTTATATTGTATTTTAGTGCATGAAATTTATTATTATTATTTTACCAATTTTGTTAAAATATAACTTCGATGGACTAAATTTAAGATTTTATTGAAAGTACATGGACTAAAATTGAATAAAACTCTAAAGTATAATGACCAGAATGATATTTGTAACTTTTATATTAAGAGAAAATAAAACAAAGATCCATCGTGCTGGTAGACTTTCTTACCGCATATGCGACAGCCAAGCATTGGACGCTCCCTTCACAAACCGTACTCGTTATACACTTCAATACAAAATAAGCATAGAACAAGCTCCTCGACCTCCCATACCCTAATATCCCTGCAATCAGACCAAGTATTTAACTTCTTAAAAAATTGTTAACTAATGTCTTATTTGGTAATTATTTCAGTTTTGGTTTTTAGTTTTTGAAAATTTAAGCTTATTTCCTCCTTATTCCGTACAAAAATGAGTTTATAAAAGTTACTTTTTTTAGTTTTCAAATTTTGGCTTTGTTTTTTAAACCATTCGTAAAATGTAAATAACAAATGAATAAATTGGGATGGGGGAGATTAGTCTCTACAAGCTTAATTTAAATAAAAAAAAAAAAAAAACCAAATAGTTACCAAATTAAAGATTAATTTTTAGTTATTATTATTATTATTATTATTATTATTATATAAAATACTAGTTTTCTTCATTTTTGTTTACCATAGTTTTCATTCTCGTCAAGAAAATAATGGAATTCTAAATTAAATTTAAAAAAACAAAAACAAATTCTTAAATTTTTGTTTTAGTTTTTAAATTGTTTTTAATTTTCTATGTTTTTAAATGTGTGCTTATTTTCTCGCTATTCCTTATATGACGTTTAATTTACTAAAAAAACATTTGAATTCTTATTCAAAACATATATATATATATAAACCATTTTTAATAACTATTTTATTTAGCTTTCGGAACTTTGCTTGATTCTTTAAAATTTTGGTAGACATTCATTAGTCAACATAATGTATAAATCTAGAGGTGAAAGTAGAATTTAAAGACTTTTAATTTTAAAAAACAAAATAGTTACTAAAATGGAGCCTAACAAACTAGGTCTTAGTTTTTGAAAATTAAGCTTGTTTTCTTACCACATCCTTTTTATGGTTTTATTTAAGAAAAAAATAATGAAAAAAAAACCCTTAAATTCTTAGCTAAATTGAACAACTATTTTCTAAAAACTTTATTTTTCTTTTAGTTTTCAAAACCATACATGGTTTTTGAAAACATGTAGCAGATAAGTAGACAAAACGAAGAAATTAGTAGACAGAACTATAATCTTAATTTTTCAAAAACAAAATAGTTAATAAATTTGATGTAAAAACTAATTGCATTATATTAAATTTGCAGAGAGTGATTTGAGAAAACAAAACAAAGAGAAAGAGAAAGAAACGAACCAAGGGGAATTATGGTGAGCATCAAGGGAATGGTGAGTAGAGTCTTCCTCCCAAATTTATCAGAGAGGTTTCCAAGCAACGGCAACATAAGCAACGCTCCAAGCCCCGTCACCTACGTATATCTCAAACGCATTAAATTCTTCACCGAAAAACAGTAGAAAATTAACCGTCCTCTCTCACATTAATGTAGCTACGAAACTTACGACTTGTTGAAAGCCGGTGAGATAAATGGCAAGAGAACACTCGTCTTGACCGGGACACAGAGCGGACATGGTCACATCTGTAATGGCCGGAACGATCATCATGGTTGCGAAAGTGTATAGAAATACTGTCATCAATAAATGGCTTAGCTTCCAAATGTCTTCCATTGTTTCTCTTTTCTCTTTTCCTCTTTGTCTTTCTCTTTCTCTTATCAGTCTAACTGGAGCTTGGAGGCTTTGCGATAAAGCAAACCCATCATATGTATGGCCTAATTATCAATTACTTTTATAGCATAAACCCTCCACATTTTTTATTTTTAATTTTAACAAAACAATAATAAAATAAAATTTATATTAAATTATGACATTGGTCTCCAAAATTAAAATTTAGTCCTTATAAAATTTTATAGAACATTATAAATGGTTATAGTCCCTATACTATAAGGACTCTTTAGGAGAGTTTTATAGAATCATAGAGACTCAATTTTAGTTATAAACTATCATGACTAAATTCTAGTTTATTTTTTTTTAAAAAAAAAACTATAAAGATCAAATTTATAATTTAAATTAAAACTTACTTATTGTATGTTGGTCATATAATAAATTATTTGAAGGAGAAAATCAACATGGGTATGGATTATATACTACATATGTGGATAAAAAAAAATTGAATTTTAAAAACATCATTTTGGTCCTACATGAATTTCACTATAGTTTTTGTATTTTTAGTTTTTTAATTTTAGTTGATGTATTTTTAACAAATTTTAAAGTAGTTTTAGTTGGAGGAAGTCCTTCAAACAAGTTAATTCTCAATTGCAACGGATTAAATAATAATGTTAGGTTTTTTTAAAAAAGAAAAAAAAAAAATCAACAGCAAATTATAACAAAGACTAATTTGGAAATTTATTGAAATTCATCGACGAAAATTGAACAATAGACTATATAATATAACTATCGTGTCAACCAAACCCCTTAAGATTGTAATTACAATAAAACCCATTTCTTTAAATCTCAAGATGACATCTCAACATCATCTATTAAAAAAAAAAAAATGCTTTAATGTTTATTTTAACCATAATATTATTACTTTGATGGTTAATATTATAATTTCCACTTCCGGTGGTTAGTATTTATTTAAAAAATATGGGAAAAAGGAAATTCTCTTTACATGTGATATATTTATAGTGAAATTAAAATAAAACTTCCTATTTTAATCGCAATAGAAATAGATCTATCACTTAACAGCCATAGACTTGTCCAGAACTGTTTGTATGTGTATACAAAAACAGCTTTCATTATTCTATTATTATTATTATTATTATTATTATTATTATTATTTAGATTAAATTTTCATTCTGCTTAACTGTCATAAAAAACATGCAAACAAAATACCAACATGCTTTTGTTTGCAATAGAAATAGATCTATTACTTTCCAGATCTGTTTGTATGTGTATACAAAAGTAACTTTCATTATTCTATTATTATTTAGATTAAATTTTCGTTCTGCTTAACTGTCATCAAAACATGCAAACACAATACCAACATGCTTGTGTTTGCAAAGTGTCCATTTTTTATTTTTTCATTTTTTATTTTAGTAAAATAGAAGTAGAAGATTTAATGTACAAATTTCTTCATCTTGTATGACAGTTAAACCTCACTTTGATAGCAAAAAATATCAAATTTGAATTCAAATAAATTTATTTCTCTCTTTGATCATTTAATTATGTGTATAATACATACATCACAGATTCCTTTTCCTGTGATACTCTCTCTTTCATTAAAATGCCCCTTCTTTTTTTCTAATTAAAATTAAAATATATTTTTAGTCCATAGTGCTTGTGAAATTCATGCGGTTTTAATTTTTGTAATTCTAAATGTTCTCATTTAATTTATGCAAATTCAACAAATTTTAAATTAATTCTAAATATTTTCATTTAATTTATGCAAATTCAACAAATCTTAAATTAATTCTAAATGTTCTCATTTAATTTATGCAAATTCATTTTTGTAATTCTAAATGTTCTCATTTAATTTATGCAAATTCAACGAATTTTAAATTAATTCTAAATGTTCTCATTTAATTTATGCAAATTCAACAAATCTTAAATTAATTATAGATATTCTCGTTTAATTTATGCAAAAATTCAACAAATCTTAAATTAATTCTAAATGTTGCTTTTGAAGTTGAGTAGCGTTGAGCTTCACTCCGCTTCAACTTAGGAAAATGATTTGAAACAAACGAAATTTCTAAGTATCTTTTCTGAAATTAGCAGATATGATTTGACAATGGAGCATGTTTTGTATAATTATGACTTGAATAGATATTTTATACACATTGTTTGACAATGTTTATATTATGAATAGTTTTATAGTAAAAGTAGAGTATTTCCAAAACTGTTACTCACTGGGCTATTTAGCACATCTTTTCACATGTTTTCCATTTTTCAGGTAGCATGACAGTTTCCGTTGCCGGTCGAAATTGAAGTTTGTCGAGAATAAATGGATTCATCTTTCTAAGAGTGTGGTTAAATAGGAAGCTAAAGTAAATTTGACAATGGGAGTCGATCGGGAAGTCGAAGACTGCTATCCTCACACTCCGTCTCAGGCTACGAAAAGATAGTTTGGAATAGGGTGTGGCAAGTTGGTTCAACAAATCTTAAATTAATTCTAAATGTTCTCATTTAATTTATGCAAATTCAACAAATCTTAAATTAATTCTAAATGTTCTTGTTTAATTTGTACAAATTCAACAAATCTTAAAATGAGCAATGGCTGTTGGTTGGTTCGATGTTTAAGAAAACGCCGAATATGCTTCCAGTTTTGTTTTAAAAAATAAAGGTCGATGGAGACTTTTTGTCTTTTTGTAGGCTGTAGGCGGACCTTTTTTTTTAAAAAAATATAATGACGAAAAACACATTTTTAGTTTTAGGTCATGAGTTTAATTTTCAAAATTTCTCAACATATTGGTACATTTTTAGTCTATAAATTTAAATTTAAATTTAATTTTAATTTAGTTAATAAATTCTAAAATGTTATAATTTTACTTTTAATATTTGATTTAGTGTCGAAAAGATCGTTTTGAGCAT
The DNA here is from genome assembly GCA_031780015.1 of Citrullus colocynthis. Classification (NCBI taxonomy): domain Eukaryota; kingdom Viridiplantae; phylum Streptophyta; class Magnoliopsida; order Cucurbitales; family Cucurbitaceae; genus Citrullus; species Citrullus colocynthis. The sequence continues at coordinate 1,709,489 of QLSR01000479.1, forward strand.
TAACTTAATTATTATACTTCGTGTTTGTTATAATTTGTGCCTAAGGTGCAAACTACTTTAGTATGGACTATAACAGTTTGTATTTGGAATGCAAATTATTTTGTCTTAGTTAACGAGAATGAAAGAGGATGTGTAAAATGGTAAACACAATAATGATGAGAGATTTGAAATAATAATAATATAATTAGTTGTGGGCTCTAATAATTGAATTGTTGGAAACACTAATTGTAATAATTTGAGTCTCAACACCTACTCCGCCAATTTGAAATTTAACCCAAAAGTTTCAAAATTTACACTTTTAATCTCAAATTTTCACTAAATAGTCACTCTCAATATGAAGTGATAATGTTTGTTAATTAATTTAAAATAATTATAATTAATTAAGTTTCATCGATTTTCATTACTATCGAAATTAATCTTAAATTTTAAATTCATAATTAATTTAAATTAATAAACCCTAATGCCAAAGATCAAAGTTAAAAATGTAAATCTTGAAACTTAGAAACTAATTGAAATAAACTCAAAACTCGAATAAAATCATAATATTTTGAAACTTAAAGACTAAAAATAGGTAATGTTTTGAAATTCATAGACTAATTAGAAACTAAACTCGAACTTACCAACCACAATTTTTTTTTTTTTAAGTTAATAAAATATGAAGAGTTGTGAATATTTAATTTATTATCATTAATTAAAATTAGAGTAATTAAATTTGAATATCTAAAAATTTATGGAGTAGAAGAATAAAATGAATTCCAAACCCTTCCTCTCTCATGTTGAGAATGTCGAAGCCGGTACATGCGAAATATATCCTTCCCCATGTGCCCATATATAATTATCAAGGGACCAACCCTTTTCTTTTTCTTTTTCTTTTTCCTTTAATCATCCCAATCTGATCCAAATATTAATATTTAATTTAGGTTAGCTGGAAAATATGTTTATAAAGTAAATACCAAAAAAATAAACGCTTAGAAAATTAAGGATACTTTTCTTCTTTCAATCAACATGTCTTCTCCGACACCTGAATAAGGTAACTTAGCTTTAAATGGTATTAATGAATTTAATTATATCACTAATATTAAAATAATCTAAGACTATGGTATAAATTTTGTTGAGATGTCTTGAATCTATTATTCATCATGCTCAGTGCAGTAGTATATATGTGTATAATAAAAATGTTTCTCTTCTCTACCCGTAAACATAACTATCACACTATTGGAGACGGTTTGTTTTTTTAGAAATGTAGATAACCGGAACCTTTGAATTTCCAAAATTTCAAATGTTTAGCCGATTTAGATAATCATATTTGTTTTATAGGAATATTTTGAAAGATATTTGAAAATAATTGGACAATTGTTTTTGTTTCGTAATGATTCTACTCAACAATGTCTTTAGCTTGTATGATGTTCTAAAAATGCTCTTACAACTATTTATAAATTTGATATAATTTGAATTTATATAACATATTTGTTTTGATTAATTTAAATTTATTTTTAAATTTATATAGCTTATATTATTTTTATTTGTTATTTTTTCTCACCAAAATAATAATAATAATTTGTATTTAATTTAAGATTTTTTTAAAAATAAATATTAATTTAAATTCAAATATTTTTCTAAAAAATAAAAACAACTACCATATAACCTAAAAGGAGAGTCGACACCCGTATATATAAAAATAAAAAGATGATGCCCTTAGCATAGAAATCTCGAATATCCATGTTTGACGAGGGCATCTAAGATTCTAACAAACGCGGTAATTCAAATATTCATTCCCACAAAATAAATATCTCCTTAAATAAAAATCACTTATATCTATGTATCAATTCATTTTAATTTTCATTTTTGCTGGTGGATTGTTTCTATCATAATAGATTACATTTTTGTTAATGAAAAATGTAAACTTATTTGGAAGTCTCGATTTATTTCACTAGTATATCATCTTGTATTCGCAATTGAAAATGAAGTTGGCCTGACCTTTGGTATGTATATGTATTCAGTTCTAATGAATTGAAAGGGCATGCAGGTTTGATTTTCCCACCTTACCAATTTAATCTAATATATTTGAAAAAAAAAAATTGTCTTTGATGTCAATTTTGATTAGGAGTGTTCAAATGACCCGACAATTCGAACAACTCGGACTATCCAACTCAAATAATAAGCGTTGGATTGGATTAGTTTAAAATTTGGGTGGGTTTAGTTAATTTTTTTTGTATTTTTCAAGTTGGGTTGGGTCTCGGGTTACAATTTTGAAAATTCGGATTGACCTAGCCCAACTCGAATTTCTAATATTAATATTACAAAATATATATATATATATATATACATTAGTTTAAGTTAGTGTTAAGAACTATTTTATTATTTTTTCTTGGATCAATGCATTTTATACTTTATCTTGGATTAGTGGATATGTCGATTAGTGTTTCATTGATATGCCAATGTGTTTTACCAAACAATAAGGAAAAGAAAAGAAAAAAAAGACACACAATCCGACAACCGTTAGGCTTCTTATCCTAGTTATTTGGTACCAACCCGAAAGTTAGACCAAAAAATACTCCCAATCCAACCTAATCCATGTACACCCTTAATTTTGATCAACATTTAGGGATACGACGACCTGAAACAAAGCCATATGGAGAGAGACTAACTTTATTACCATTCTGTCTCTACCTTTCGCAAACACTCCAAAGAACTCATTTGATATAATATAGGACAGTAATTTTTACATGTAGGACAACTAGACAACTTACAATGGGCCAGGCCCAAGTATATGTAAGTCATTCCCCAACATTTGTATTATTGTTTAAAACCATTGAGGAGATTTGTAAAAAATATCATAGTTGATTCTATAGCATAGGAGGATTAGATACCAATAATATCCCACCAAAAAGATAAGCCAAGAAGAAGGTGACACAACATCACTAATACTTCTCCATTTTTCGATTAGAATGTTATAGGCTTTCCATTTACGTTTATTTAAATAATTAATTATTGACAAATTGGGATATGAATCTTTCCTAATAAGTATAGATATGGGTACAAGACCTAGATGTATAAGATAAGTATTGATTGAATACGCATTTTTTTAAAAGATATATATAATTTTTATACAAAAAGAAAATCTAAAATCAATAAAGATAGACAATAAAAATTTTTTATATTCGTAAATAGTTTGATATTATTTATGTTTAGAATTATTTTCCAACTATAAATTTAACATTGTCTTCAAATATAGTAAAATGAGCTAATTTATTTATAAATATAGCAAAATATCACTATCTATCACTGATAGATAGTGATAGACGCCTATCTATGACATTTTGTAATATTTGAAAATTTTCCAGCAGTTTTGTCATTTAAAATAATTACCTGTTAAATTTATGTATTTATGTGCTTAGAAAACGAACTTGATGTATTTTACTCTCAAAATTGATTCAAAGTCAAGTGTTCAATATGTGTCTAACAAATGCTGGATCTATATTGATTTTTTACAATCAGTGTTTAACACATTTTTTGTGCACACACATATCTATCGAGGGTTCGTCTCTAACACGTGTCGCACATAGATGCACTAACCAAATTTTTTTTTTTAAAAAAAAAAAAACAAAACAACAAATTAAAGTGTTTGCTTATGATAGTTCTCTCCAAGCCCCTAAAGGCATTACCAACAAAAGGAATGAAATATAGTAGACATATCTATAAATCAAAGTCTTCAACATTGATGTAAGAATTCATCAATACATGTCAATATCTTTTACAAATATACATAGAACATAGGAAAAAATATATCTTATTAATCCAAATGCGAGTATAAATACATCTATAACTAAGTTTGGAAGTAAAAACAAGTTAATCAAAGTTTTAGATAATTTTTATAAATTTATTGATTTGCAGTACTGTTCGTCGATATCAACATTTTAACAATATATCTAAGTATGCGACAAAAAAAATGAAAAACTAAACCAAACCTATCTAATGATTTGGTTTGATTTTATTTAAATTTAGCCATCTTGATTGGTATTTAGAAAAAACAAAAATTTATTAGATTAAATTGATTTTTAATTGAAAAACCAGTTCAAACTTAACGAAATCGAGAGCATACGCGTACTGTTAAAATTAAGAATAAATTATTATGATGGACGTATATTTATTATTGAGAAAAAAAACTAATTAAAAAAGCCCAAACTCAGTCTATGAAAAATAAAATCGGACCATTTTAATTCGAAAAGGGTCAAAAAGGCCCAATTTCAAAATAACAAAATAAAGATGAAAAAATAGAAGAAAAATTGGCGAGAACCAAATCAAATCCACAAAAAAAAAAAAACGAATCTTACTGATTTTGTTATTTATCCGACATCGTTTAGTATTTTTTTTTTATTGTTTTATTTTTTTGTTTATACAATCCACTGATCTGGTTTGATTATTTGTTAGTTTCAAAACTAACAAAAATCGAATAAGCTTTTAGTAAAACTTGGGTGCAATTCATGCATCACCTTCAATCATAAAGAAAAAGTATTTTAAAAAGAAAATTTTGTCCGAACACAACTTGTGATCGAACATTTGAATGAGTCACACAAGAAGAATGTAGCTTGAAATGCACCTAATTAATTTTCTAAACTTTATCCTTAAATATATCCATAAAATTCAAAGAAAATTTTTTGTTGCATCTCAGGCCACATCTACTTTTGTGCACCCACCATGACAAGCTTCAATTGGTGAAGTTTTCTTTTTTAAATAATATTTTTAAAATAAATTTTTCTTTGTGATTTAAGGGGTTGCATGAAAATGAGTGTAATTGGGTGCACCAAATATACTCAAATTAAGATTTTGTAGTGATACTTAATACTTAGATGTATATACAAGATGCATTTATCTTTATACATCACATTCTCATCCACACACAAAAAAGGATTAAAATAGTCAAAGTGAGCTTACCTAATCGGCATAACCTTCTTCCCTATGGCTTGAAAGTTTGATACCTCTCTTGATAGTTATTTTACTTTGAAAAAAAATAAATAAATAATAAAAGTATTCCAAAAGAAATTAAGAAAATTTTGTCACATGACAAATTATGATTGAAAAATTAAGAGTTTGTTTGGTAGAGAATATGAAAACAGAAATTTGAAAACAAAGTTGTATTTTATGTTTTCAAATATGCATTTGGTAACATAATTGAAACAATTGCAAACTAGTGGTAGTTACCCACTAAATATCAGTTGTCAATAAACTATTATTAATTTATTTATGAACATGGCTTTACGTTAAAAAATGGTATAATTATTATTTTGTAATATTTATATAATTTATGGGATAAATTGAAATTTTTGTCCTTATGGTTTGGAAAAAGTTAAAATTTAAGTCACAAGGTTTATAATTAGAATTTAACTCCTGTGGTTTCATAAAAATTCACAAATAATTCCTATGGCAGGGACTATTCAAGAGGATTTCACAACCCATAGAAACAATATATGAAGTTGTATCAAACTATATGAACTAAATTCGATTATTCTTTCAAAGAAAAACAAAATTTTAAGTTTTAAAACCATATGAACTAACTTGTATTTTTATCCAAATCATAGGGGCAAAATTTAGAATTTAACCTAATTTATAATAATCACATAATATATATGTTAATTGAAAAAGTTTGAATTGAGTTTATAACATGACATAGGATGGGTTTGGAATATATTTTCAAGCGTTTAAGTTAAAAAATAAGTCATTTAAAAAAAAATAGAGTGTTGGACAACTATTCAAAATAATTTTTAAAGTGTATTTTAAAAAGTTTTTATCAAAAGAGTTTAAATAAATCATATGAGCTCATTTTTTTTTCTTAAATTAATTCAAACGGACCAATACTATATTTCTAAATATTTTTATCTATATTTAATATAATTATACATTTTAAATTGCGGGTATACAATGAAAATTTAAATTATGGATACAATAAACTAAGCGGATCCAAAAATATAAAACATAATTGGAATTTGTAAACAGGCACTAAATAAGTTTGGAGATGCCCATGGGCCGAGTATTTTTCAAAATTATTTCCCTACCACAGTCCTTTTGGACATATAGATATTATTACACGCACACACACACACAAAAAAAAGAAGAAAAAAAAAAAATCCCAAAACATCTGTTCTGGAGACTTCATAACCACAAGAAAAATGTGTGGTTCTCCCAAATCTGTCTCTCCTTTCACAAAGATTTTCATGATATCTCCACACAACCTTCTCCCCTTACATTCTCTTCTCTTGTGAGCACTCGGACTCAGATTCCTCCGTTCTCCAATGGCTTCCTTCTCCCACTCTCTCACCACACCCTCTCCCTCTCTCTACACCCACAACTCCCGCCCTTCCCTCTTCCCCAACCTAATCAAACCCCCCGCCGCATCCATTTCTCCTCTACGACTGATCACTGCCCCCCGCCGCCGCCGCCGCACCCTCAAAATTCAGGCCACCGCAGCCCCAAGCGCCAATAAACAGAGCAGCGAGGAGCGAGTCCTAAAAGTACACAGCAAGGAAGAATTCGACGAGGCCCTGAAAAAGGCCAAGAGCAAATTGGTTGTAGTGGAATTCGCCGCTTCTCACAGCGCTCAAAGCAGCCGAATGTATCCATTCATGGTGAGTCTTAGCCGGACTTGCAACGATGTGGAGTTCATCTTAGTAATGGGCGATGAATCGGAGCACACCAAAGAGCTCTGTAATAGAGAGAAGATCGAGAAGGTTCCTCACTTCAGCTTCTATAAAAACATGGAGAAAATCCACGAAGAAGAAGGAATCGGACCGGATCAATTGGAAGGTGATGTTCTGTATTACGGCGATAACCACTCGGCGGTGGTTCAATTACATAGCAGAGACGACGTGGAGAAGCTGATCGGAGAACACAGAGAAGACCACAAACTGATCGTGCTGGATGTGGGATTGAAGCACTGTGGGCCGTGCGTGAAGGTTTATCCGACGGTGATAAAGCTGTCGAAGAAAATGGATACGGTGGTTTTCGCTAGAATGAACGGAGATGAGAATGAAAGCTGTATGAAGTTTCTGAAGGATATGAATGTGGTGGAAGTGCCGACGTTTTTGTTCATCAGAGACGGCGAGATTAAAGGAAGGTACGTTGGGTCCGGTAAAGGAGAGTTGATTGGGGAGATTCTTAGATACCAAGGAGTTCGTGTTACTTATTAATTATTTAATTAATGATAATTTTGGGGGTTAGGATTTTAATTATACACGATTATGATTCTAATTAAATGAGTTTGAGTATTGCGTTTGAGCCTTTGAGGGGTCATATCATTGTTAATGTTATGTGTGTGGATGATATAATTTTGGTACAACTGTACGGGTCTATTGTTAATCAATCTCCTGATTTGCACAAACTATTTGACGAGGTCGTTAATGAAATTGTTATATATTAACGTTTGGATGTGAATAATTGGTGGTCACATTGTGACAGATGTATACCTAAGGAATAAAAATCCATTACTATATTAAAAGTTTATAATTCAATTCTTCAAACTATAAACTATAATCTTCACTCGTGTGATTATAAGTCTCTAACTTTTAAATTTGTCTAATAAACCTCCATACTTTGATTTCATGTTTAGTAAGTCTTTGAGTTTTTTATTTTGTATCTAATAGATCATTAACTTGTTCAACATTTTTTTAATTCATGAATCTATTAGATACAAATTTAAAAATTTAATATCATACAAAATTCAATTTTATGTATAATAAATATATTGATTTTTTAAAATACTGAATAAATCAATTTTGGATAAATGGAAAATTAAAATTTTTATCAAACGCTCGAAACTTAATAATATTTATAATATTTTGTAAGTTTAACGACTTTGTTAAATACAAAATTATAAGTTTATGAAACTATTATATATTTTAAAAATATAATGACCCATTAGACCCAAGTATAAGAAATTGTGAGGGTATTTTTAATGTCCCAATTTGAACTTTGTTAGGAGCTTTGATCTTTGAGATATTTTTCATTTTGTAAATATAATAATTACTAAAAGTGGTGTATTTAATTACGGCAAAGAGTTTCCCCCTATTTTTAGGACTTCCGTAGGTTTCTTAAAAACAAATATTAGTGCAGATTAGGAAGTGATTTAATCATCCAAATCACTAAAAACACATTTTAATTATTAAAAAATCAAGTTTGTTTTTCATTTACATTGTTATACAATTTGTATATTATCAAAATTAGTTTTGAAGGATTAAAAGAATATCTTACGGTGATTTTAAAAATGACAAAAGTGATTTTAGTTATTTTAAAATTTATCCCAAACATGCCCTTAATTATATTCTTAAACTTTGGAGTTGTAACAATTGAAAGCTTCAAATTAATAATTGTATTCATTTAAATCTAAAACTTTCACTATCGAATCAAGCTAGACCAGTTGATATTAATTTCACTCATAGAATCATGAAAATTACATAAATAAAATTATTCTTCTTTACAAATTATTCTACCAAATTAACAAGAAAAATTATCACATAATTCCTTCAAAGTTAGTAAAGAAAAGTAAAGGCCGATGAAAAGTCGATCAAAGTTAACAAAAATCTGCTATCATGTCTTTGATTCTCACAAACCTCTCTAATTCACATTAAAATACATTTAAAGAAATCTTATATACTTGACCGTTTTGAAACGAAATTCTAATATAAAGTCTAAATTGACACGCTTATAAAAGTTTAGGGTCTCTTTACTAGGAAATTTAAAAACAAGAAATTCAATTAAAATGAGATTTTGGATTCTAAATTAAATAATTGTATTTAATATTATATATATAAAACATGATACTAGTTGACTATAAAACTATTACTAATTAATTTATGAACATTTCTTATGTTAAAAAGATTGATATGATAATTATTTTGTAATGTTGTATAATTTACAGTACATTATATAATACATATTTTAATTTTCATAAATGAATTAGGTTTATAACATGATACTTTAATACATATTTCAATAAGTTTGATTTTTGTTTAATCAATTTTTTTTTTTTTGAAAATTAAACTTACCGACACTACTTCCTCATCCATTTTTTTTTATCTACTTCTTACTAATGGTTTAAAAACTAAGCCAAAATTTGAAAACTGAAAAAAGTAGTTTTTAAAATAAAAAAAAAAATTAGTCAAGAATTCGATTATTGTACTTAATAGAGATGTAAATCATGGTGACAAATGGAGAAAAAATATGCTTAATTTTTAAAAACTAAAAACTAAAAACAAAATGATTACAATCGGGGCTAAATAAATTCAGTTGAAACAAATTACAATATTCACACACTTTTTATTGAATGAAATTTAAAAAAAAAATTAATACAATTACGAAAATTTAGATTTTTTTTTTTAATACAACAGTAAAAAAAGAACACAAGATAATTTAAAAATTGGACGAATTAGAGAGTAAAGCATAATTTACCCATGAAGGATGATTTTCATGCCAAAAATTTAAAATCCAAAATCTTAAACTTAAGAAGCTAGGACATGAATAGAGTTACTCTTGCACTTTGAGAAAAAGGGAGTCTTAAATGGAACGACATCCTGCAAATTGCAGAGAGAATGAACAAATTTAAGCTGATCACCAAATTCAGAGTTTAAATTGTTTGAAGTATTAGTCTAAAATTTAATTGATAATTAGGGGTATAATTTATAAAAATCGATATTTTCGGTAAAAAAAAAAAAAAAAAGAAGAGAAAATAAAATCTCCGTTATAACCTATAAGTTTAGAAATAAGAATGTTTTTCTTTTTTAAAAATTAAAATTGTTTTGCAATACCATGTTTACCCTTCCGTTTCTTCATTTTTTAGTTTCCCTTCGCCAATCTCTCTCCTCGAAAATCGCTTCTCTCTGTTCCTTCCAGTTTATCCGATCAATCGGCCCTTCCCTCAATATTACTTCGCTTCGCTGCTTCAAGGTTTGTTCATGATTTTCTTTGCCTTTGAGATTCCGTTGCGTTCGGTTGCTGAAATCACGATTAGATGTTCATTTCTGTATTATTGTTCCCTATATCTCTCTAACATTTCCCAAATCTTATTCCGGTGTAATAAATCACAGAGTAATTAGCATTGAATGTCAACGTTCTTTCAGCATGAGCATCCAATGAGGATTTGATGATTATAATTGCTGTTTTGTTTATTACTTTGCACTTTTGTGAAATTCTGGTGTTCATCACTTTATTCTAGGTTGAATACGGTGGATTTAGCAATTGGATGTTACAATTCCTTCTGGACACTGTTTTTGTAGTTATGGTTTAACGACTGTAGATTGTATTTTAGCACTATCATATTGCTAGAGGTTTGATTATCAGTTTGATTAGTTGCAAGGTATAACTTATAGTTATAACATTGATGGTGTGGTGTGGCCGAACTTCTAAATTTCGTAATAATTATAACTTATGAATAACGTTCGTGGCATTTTGAGTTTCGATGGAGAGGTAAGTATTGACATGTTTTGGATCTATAATAATGTAGGTATGACTTGGTTTGTAAGTGGTAATCACCGTACTTGTTCTTTAGAAAACCTGAATCCGTTTTTGCATTCCTTCCAAAGCCATTTGCATTGATCCATGATATCTTTTATTTCGCACGAGAACCTCAGTAACTTCAGCACCAACTCTAAATCAAGATTCTGGTAAAAATTGATACTCTAATGCCAATTGATAGGACCTTGATTTTGCAAGAGAATTCTGACAGAAATTAACACCGAGTTTGTGTTACCATGTTAGATGGAAATTACCCTACTGAACCCCAAGCACTTCAAGATGCTTGGACTCCCCCATAGGCTTTTTAGAGACTATGGTATGGCTTTTTGGTTTGTAAAAAATGTTCTACTTACATGAAGTGTCAATTTATTTCGCTAAAATTGTCTGGTTTGTGCTGTGCAACTAAATGGAATTTCATAGGTATTATGATATCCATGGAGATCTTTTATCGAGTCCATGTGGCCTTTTCCTTGGGGAGCAAATGACATTTCCGTATGTCGTTCACAGAATTTGTATAAACTATTTTTAGTGCACTTTCTCAATTCAACCTGCCTTTCCATTCTTCTTCTTGCGTTCCCATGATCTTTCCGTTGGTACTTTGCAGGAAAGTACATCTGTCAGTGTCTTGAGGCATTAGTACTATAAGCAAAGTTGTTCACAATCATGATAGAGTTTATTGAGGTTGCTGTCCACACACAGACCAGAGCCCAAGTAAATCATTCGACATTGTCCCTTTGAGCGCCAAAGGACATATTTAAGTCATCCAGTTGACCTATGCAGTGGTGCAGAGATGACCATGAGGTTGGTAGGAAAATGTCTTAACCTTTCAATTCATAAAAATTTTCTGACTTGCTACAAAATTGGTTTCCACCCTCGAGCTCTGCATAATGGTCCAGACACAATAGATGAACTCTTAGACCGACATGTGGTAAAGAAAGAAAAGTCCTTCGATGATGAAGATGATGAATTGATAACTCAGCGACGCCTCACCAGCACCCGACGTGAGGCTCTAAGTCTCTACAGAGACATTCTCCGGGCAACTCGATTCTTTATGTGGGCAGATTCTCGAGGTGTCTTGTGGCGAGACGTTCTCCGGCAGAATGCACGGAAGGAGTTTGAGGATGCTCGCTATGAGTCTGATCCAGAAATGGTGACCCGACTTCTGATTGGTGGGCGGGATGCAGTGCAGTCAGCTCTTGACAAGCTTGCTGAGAAGCAGATGCAGGAGATTGATAAGAAACAAAGTGGTCGAGATCAACTCTGATTTATTATATGGTAATTCAGTAATTCTTGTCGCATCTGCTATTGTAATTGAAAAGGAAGTTAGGCTAGCCCTTTGTTCTGTATTTGGTTGTAATGAATCGAAAGGGTATTTTACTTATAAATTACATTGGAGTTCTGATCTTTTTCCAGGATGACATTGGGCTTTATCGGAAAGGAATTGAACTGGTTGCTAAGAAAATGAAGGTAAAAGGAAAGGCAGAAATTGAACTCGTCTTTTATGTTGGGTTGCTTGAACTCTTTTAGCTTGTATAGACGTGGCAATCCTGAAGCGAGTGCTTAAATGTGGATCTTCTAAACTCTCAACTGCAGGACAGATCACTACACCATTTATTAGGGATCGTCGAATGCTTGACACTTCATCAGCTCGATCTCTGATGTTGGTTGGTAGCAACTCATGCCCTCCATATCTTTAGTAACGAATCATCAACTTATGACTTAATGCAATATTTATCGCCGTATACCACAATGCATCATTGTTTTCGGTTAAGTCAAAAGGTTGGCAGTGACCCAATTTTGAATGTGGGATTCTCTGAATAATCCGAGCTGTACTTTGCTGTTTGGGGAAAAATTCTAGTGCGACGGTAGCACTAGAAATTTCCTCGCTGTCTGGAATTGTGTTCCTACCACCCGTATACTTGGCCCTCCCTAGTTACTCACCCACTCTAGCTGCAGTTTAGGGCTCCTTGGAAAATGAGTTTACCCTGAGTCATTAAATTTAGGTTTAAATGTAAGCTTTTGAAAATTGGTGGCTTTTTCTTTATTAAATATTTAGAAAATATTGCAGAATGGTCTGTTTTTGTTCCTTTCTCGTCTGTCCTTATAATAGCTAGGGAAATGATGAAGAAGAGCAGACATTGTGTGTCTACTGTCTAATCTAGAGATGATTATATGAATGCAATGCCAGTTTCTACTAATGGTTTCTTAGAGGAAGGGTTGTGATCGTCTATTTCTCATGGACGAGGAAAGTTTAAATAAGTACATCGAGAAACTCAAAGCTAATGGAGTGAAGAACGTTTGATATAGAAGATGATGAGAAACATGAAGCAGATAAGGAGCTTCAACGTTCGTTTGCAAGCTACTAAGATGTAAAGTTATCAAAATTATCATGGATTGACCTTGTCGCCAATAAGAGTTGTGGATAACAAAAGATTTAGATAGAATGAGTTCAGTTTATAGTGATCACTTGCAGAAGAATTTGATATCCTACAAAATTTGTTGGCATTCAAATGTTGTAAGGCTGAGTCCGGAAAAAAAAATTGTAAAGTTAGAGACGAGAACGAAAAGCTTGAAAAATTGAATTGTACACGTGATAGAGGAGTATGCTTAGGAAATTGGATAAGTGATAGAGGAATATGTTGGGGTGTTGGAGGAGGGCTATGAAGCCTTTGAGAGTGAGAGTTCGGATAAATATGTTGAAACCATTAAAGAGATGGTGAAAAATCAGAGGCCATCCTTTTTAGATACCGCCATAATACAAAAGCCAATAAGGTAACAAAATCATCACTGATATTTTCTCCATTCTTCCTTTTCTGAAGTTTACCTCCTAATTCTGCCTGGATTCGATATCATAAGTCATATTATTTCGACTTTTTCGAAAAACCGGTTTTCGGGTATCTAAGCATAGTTTATGCCATGATTAGTATAACTTAAAAGGTAATTTTTTTTCAGCATATATATATATACATATATACATACATATGACGTATTATACTTGATGGCGCGAGTGAAAGGTATTAGTTAATCCATTCTTGCCCCTCTTTTTTCCCCGATTTAAAATGGCAAGCTGGTTTTAAAAAAATAACATTAATTTTCTTCGACCTCTCCTTCCTATCTTCGTCTCCTTCATATTCATGCCGGCAACATCTCATCTCGGCAATAGTTCGGTTCGGATGCTAAGGATGAAGTCTTCATAATTAAGGCAACTTTTGATATTTATAATTCCAAATGTAAGTCAATTTTTTTTGATATTTTTCTTCCATCTCCAGCCGCGATGACCCATATTTATAATATTCCAAATATTAGATTTTTTTAAAGGAAGAAAAATCAGCAAAGCAACCCACTTGTCTTAGTCTATCGAAAGCTTCAAGAAAATTCCCCCTAGAGAAACCTCCATATCTCAACAATAAATAAACTCAAATGCATTTTTGTAAGCAGAAAGGGCGAATCGAGGGAGAAGAGAACAATTTAGGTTTGTTTAGATCTTAATTACATATTCACTTAGAATATTATAGCTTAGTTCATCTAAATAATTAACTTAGTCAAGTTGTGAATGTGTTAACTTCAACGTGCCAATTTGTTCATATCTAAAAAAATCAATGTACCAATTTGTTTATCAGAAAATTCACGTCATTTTCTTTTTTTTTTTAATAAAATAATTCAAGTAATTTCAAATTGTATTCTAATTTCTAAGTCACCTCTTTATTCTGTGTTGTGGAACATGTGAAATTGAAGTACAAGAAAGAAAAATAAATAACTCTGTTTCACCATCACTAAATATTAGACTATAATTTATACCTTTTTCTTTGACACCACCATGACTGTTAAAGCACCAAAATTATTTAATTATTATTCTAATGATTATTGTTATTGTTTTTAAATTCAACCATGGATTCAAACCTTTGATTTTTTTGTTGTAAATATATGCATCAACTAGTTGAGCTATGATCGGATTCACAACACTTATTGTGTTTCTTGTCATAAAAAATATTTAAAACGTCTAAACTTAAGATCAGTATTTGAAGACGACTAATGAAAAAAACATTATAATAATGACTCAAAAGGAAGAAAAACTTAATTAAGTAAAGTACTGTGATGAGCAAAAGAGATTACTATGAGATAAAGAGTTAAGACTCAGACAATCTAACATTTTCGTTCATACATCAACTAAAGAATGCAAGCCATAGAAAACACTAGAAATAAGTATTCAAATTACTGTCAAATTCAACTTTAATTCAATAAATTAATTTTATAAAAATCAAACATATTATTGAAATAAGATGAACCTGACAAAGAAGAGCTTGTCCACTTCTTCACCATCGTTAACCTGAATTGTCCCGAAGAATTCCCAATTTGCATTCACTCAAGGGATTCTCTATTTACTGCAATAATATCTTTCAAGTATATTTGCCATTGAATTAGTTGCAATGGTGGCTTACCATCAATATTAAGTTGAACATGAGGTTCCATTGCACGTGGGGAGTAGGAAAATGTTCAACACAAGCAACTATCTGAAGGTGTACTTAGGGATATTAGTATGGAATTAGTAAGGATATAAGGGTAATTAGTTAGGGAATCGGTTATTGTATTTGATTATAAATACAGGGAGGGGGATTGAGAGAAGACAAACGATATTCAACAATCGTTTGTCTTCCCTCAATTCCACTCTATTTATAACCAAATAGACTAACTCCCTAACTAATTACCCTTACAAATATCATACTAATATCCCTAACTATGTACCTTACATGATCCTTTGGAACGAAGAAACACCGTCCGGAGTACCGATATCGTGTGGGGTTTCTACTGCTCCATATGCCATTGTTGCATGCTGATACCTTGATTTTAATATTGGGTTATTGAGCATTCTGGAATATTCCCTATGCATGTTGTAATCAAAGTCAGAGAGTTGAATTTTCAAAGGAAAACCACAGAGCAAAACACACCAACCCAACCACCAAACAGATTCTTATTATGGAAAGAAGCAAAAAGAAGGCGGAAAGGTTGATGAAGTTGGAAATGCAATAAGGAGCGGTGGCAAGATGAGAGAATTCAATTATTTCTCTTCATCTAAAATTTAAGAAATGAATGTCTAAAATTTAAGAAATGAATGTCTACGTTTCACTAATCCGTATTAATGGCAGAGATTAGAAATATGTGGAGTAGAACTCAACGTCTGGGAATGTGTGACTAAATATTTTAAATTTCAACAGCTAAATGAATCTAATAGACCAAAAAAAATGACCAAAAACTTAAATGTGTGCTTCAGACATCCCAAATTAAATGGTCGTACATTAGGGCTTAATGTACCTTCTCAATGTCTCATTTTCAAATCATTTGACGATGAGTCTACTTGCCAGATACTGGAGGCTCCCAGCTAAGATTTGGTAGCCTGCAACTTTTATCACAAACACTCTGTTTTTGGTTAAACAGGAAAACCGTATGGTAGCAACCATTGTTCAACATCTAATATGGTTGCAAAGCTCAAAATTATTTCAGTTTGCACTATGTAGCAGTGGACCTGAAAGGGATTAATTCACAAGATATGATATGAAATTTCCTGATGATTTAGAGTTCAAAATTGTTCTGGGAAGTTGTCTCCATTATGTCACTTGCACAGATAATCTGGCATAGCTAGAACAAAGGTCTATAATCATACTATATAAGAAGCAAGTGGAGGGAGAACTTTTATGTTTCATTGTCTGCTATATAGTTATTATGTAATATCTATCATGTCTCCAATGTTTTCAAGTCTTTAAATATTTGGCAAATATGTTTTATGCATTGCTAAATTCTCACCCATTCATTAAACAACTTAAATTTATTTTAAGTTCAGTAGAATAAGTTAGAGATGAAGTACAAAAGAAAAGTAAATCAATAAAATAGTCATTCCAAACGCAAGAAACAGGTGAAATATGACTAGCAAATAGAGAAGACTTGGTATTAGGCTATTAGCTAACATGTCAGGGGGACAGCCAGAAAAGAGGCACAACGGATGCACTTATCAGCTATCTGGGTAGCGATGAATGAGGTTGTTTGTGTCAATCGGGCCATTTATTATATTGTTCTTCATTATGATGGTTGGACGCTAAATCTGCAAAATAACCAATTACCATGCAAAGAGCTTGGCTCGAGTAAATAAATGAAAGAAATCAAAATAAGGGATACCTTTTTTGTGCCAATTTCACGAAGCTGACTCAAAATTTCAGCAAAATCTGTTGGAGGTGGGCATGAAAATCGTATGTTCTTCCCTGTGTGAGGATGTACAAACCTAAACATTGTTCAGGGATCTTGAATTAGTTGTTTACAGAAGAAATGAACAAGCTAAGATTCACTTTTAACGATATTGTTTCTTGTTTCTAACTTTTATTGCGGCCTCTTTTACTTTTATCATAACAAATAAAAAACATATTTATATAACATTTCTTGCTTTTGCTCTCTATCTCTTCAGATTAAAAAGAGAAAAAAAATGGGATTAGCAATCAGTATTGTTTAGTTTTGTCTGAAAAAATTCTTTTCAAAAAGTGGAAGTTTTAACTGAAACTTGGAATCAAAATATGTCAGATTAATGTTTTGATATTTTGCATACAATTATTAGAGAAAAATAATATAAATAGAAATTCACAATTATTAGAGAAAAATAATATAAATAGAAATTCCATTAAGTTTCAAAATATTAGAAATAAGAAACCAAAATTTTAAACTATTATAGAAAAAGAAAGAAGGAAGGTCAAAGTCATATCTATTTCTTAAAAAATGGAAGGGAGAAGAATGTAACTAAATGAGATCTTAAAGATTTATTTTCTAACCCAAGAGTCAGAGCATGAAGACAGGGCCTCTCTAATGAAGAAACAAGTTGCATAAGTTGGCTGTGACAACTAGATGATGTTTTAGTTCGAAGCAGCGACGTGGCCATGCTCTTAGTACCTCCATAGACCTTGTCTCCAAGTAATGGTATTCCCATATACTTCGCGTGTGCACGGATCTACTTCACAAATATTCACTCCTAAGACTGAGTAGAAAGTAGAAACTACATTTCAATTTTCAAAAAGAGAAAATAACTGAAACTGCAGCCCATGAGGAATGATAAATGCGGCTGCTTGCATGCTCAAGGTGTAACTCTGACTCATTATATTGTAACTTTAGTTTACATATGCAGACACTATGACTCACTCGAAAACAGTAGTTGTATCATAGAGAAATCTTTTAGAAACAAAAGAAATATATGTCTTTTCTTTGCACATATATATACATGGTGTTTAGGAAAACATTATTTATGTTCTAAAACGCATTGTTTGATGGATTGTAATATAAATTTTTTTGTCATTTGAAGCAGCCCAAGGAGCAAGAAGGTTACACTATGCACCTGATGTGTGCGACCTGTTTCTAATCTCCACTCAACCAATGAGGAACCTCCTTGAGCTAAAATTTCCATAACTTTGTACCTGTGAAACATTCCATGTTTCAACTCCGCATTATGAACGCCCAAATTTAATAATATTACATATTTTCTATAATTGAAAAGGAATTAAGTACGTACGATAAATAAAAGATGAAGAAAAACTAATTACCTACTAGCAGCGTGCTTTGCATGTGGATTGTTATTTGTTCCAGATACTGCAGCCATGCGTATACGATTGTTCGGATCACGGCAAATTGGTACCTCAATACGTCCAGCAGTTGAGGGAGGAATTCCACATGTGAGACTGATATAAACTCTCTCAATCGAGTGTTGCTTGAATTGAGCAGATAAGTGAGCATGGGAATGTTCATCCTGTGGTTCAAACGCAACAACATTAGGAGTTAGACACGGTATCACATGTGATTTTGAGCTGCAAATTTTTGAAGAACCAAACTTGAATTGTTTGCTTTTATCTTCAGATAAGCAGCAGCAAGGAAGCTTAAAAGGGGAGAGCAAATCACCTTGGCAACAACAAGCAATCCACTAGTTCCTTTATCTAACCTATGCACAATACCAGGACGAATAGGTGCCTCAGAAACTCTAGAAAAAATTTCAATTGAACTGAACTCGTCATCAGAAATATCCATATCCGACGGATGCTCCCCATTTGATGTTGCAACCATTGGGAGACTGCAGTGGTTAAGAATGGCATTTACTAGTGTTCCTGTCGCATTTCCAGGTGCTGGATGAACAACCTGAATCATGGACAAAACTGCTTTCATAAATTGGAATCCTATTAGGGTTTAAACAAACGTAATTACAAGGATTCAGAAAGCCGATGACGGATCTAATTCTAAATGCAGATGAGTACAAATTTCAATTTTATTAATATTATACACAAATAACTTCCAATAGTACTGATAGTGTAACACTATCGAAATTGAAATATAACGCCTTTTTTGAATTGTTACCATGTGCGCTGGTTTGTTAACGACTAAAACATGTGCATCTTCATAAACTATATCCAGATCAATATCTTCGGGTTCAGCTCTCAATGGTTGCAACTCGGAAATTGTACAATTGATCATATCCCCAGCTTTTACATTGTGAGAAACCTGCTTGAGTATAAAACCATATAGAAGTTTCCAACGAACACACAGATTAAGAACTCAGGTATAGAACAAAAAACAGGTTGAGTTAGAGCTAAAAGTAATTCACCATCCAGATTACAGACCATTTGATAGCCATGGCAGTAGAACTAAAAGAAGCTAAATAAATAAAAATAAAACAAAGTCATCAAATGTAGCTTCTCTCTACGGAAAAATGTCGCCACCTTATCGATAATTCGGCCATTGACGGAAACTAGTCCCGCCCTGATACTGGACTGAACACGAGCCCTACTAATGCCGTTAATGCGGCAAGATATCCAAGAATCAAGACGAACTTTACCGGGATTTACGTCCACGGTTTCTTCCAGTCTGATTCCGGCGTAATTGGCTATCCGTTCGGATCGAGCTTCACCATATTCATCGTCATCCGAGCATCTAGTGGAGAGATTGGTGGAAAATCGAAGAACATCGGAAGTGATTCTTCTACGATTTCGAGGGAAAAACAACTGAATAGAAGAGGGTGAAGCTTGAATTGTTCTAGCAGAGCAAACGGAAATCATTCTCTCGTCTTCGATGTTTCGATTCTGGGTTTTCGCTTATCGGCTGTTTGCTTACCGGGAAAAATGGCTTTCGTTTGTTTTTCCTTTTTACATTTTTTTATTTTTTTTATTTTTTTTTTTATAAATAAATTAGGTTGAAATTACCTCTTTTAGCCCTCGAAATAAGTGGGTCCTAATGTAATATTTTAGTTCTCGAGTTAAGTTGCATTTCGTTCGTGAGTTTTTCATTTGTTCATGAGTTTTCAAATGAAAAAGTCTGTGAATGTTTAGTAATATATTTAAAAGTCCCTAAAGTGGAAATGACAAAACTACCTCTAAATTATGGTGGTGGTTGTAATTGTACCTTTAAACTTTTAATATTAATAATTTGGCTATTAAACTTCTAAAAATGTTAAAATTAATCTTCAAATTTACAATAATTGTAAAAATTAGATTCTCAAACTTATACAATTACTACAATTTATACAATTATATAAGTTTAAGAGTCCAATTCTAACATTTGGATATGGTTGATGGCTCAATTTTTTAATTTGAAAGCTTTAAGATATAATTGCAATTACTATCCTACTTTAGGGGTGACTTTTACAATTTGCCTAAGTAATTTTTTTATTATTATTATTTTGAATTATAAAAATCATTTTTAAAAATGATCTCTTCTATCTAAAATATTTTAAACTTATTTTTCAAATTCAAAATGTCATGTCATTTTAAAATAATAAAAAAAAATAACAACATAAACATTTTAAACACATGCTAAAAATTTTGGGGACTGAAAAGGTGCAATTTGTAAATCTAAAGACCAAACAGACTTATCCTTCAAAACTAATGACCAATTTTGAAAACTTAAGAATCAAACACACCCGATCTTCTAAACTCAAGACTAAAAAGGTAATTTTTCCAAATTCTTTCCCCTTTTACTAAATTTCAATTTTCCCATAAAGAGTCCTAGACTTGACAATTTTAAATTATTTTTTAAAACATTAGTGATGATTGATACAACATGTGACATGTGGTCATTAAGATGTATTATTCATAACATTATTTTTGCAAATTAATGTGACAAATGTTTGAAGTTTAGGCACTTAGGTGTCAAATTTGAATCATCTATACAAAAATCTTCTAATCCATTAGTTTGTAAGTGTTAGTTTGAGCACAACTTGACATTATAAGACTGTTAATGATAATTGTTATAATCAGTAAAAACTTGTTAATTTTAGAATTTTTTTACAAAACCAACCGAGTGATTGTGGTAGATTTGACATTGACTAAGATCGAGCCTAAATGGGCAAAAAGGGTATTCACAGTTAGGTAGCTAAATCAAATTGAAAATATTTGATTCAATTTTCAATTTTATATATAATATATCATATGTAAATGTCTCGGTTCGTCTCTTATTTGGTTTTCAAATCCAAAATTGAACAAAATTTTCGATTTCCTTATAATTTTAAACTGATCGAATCGACGTTTCAATAAAACCAAATTTTCATTCGATTTGATCGGCTTTAGTGTTCATCCTAATAGGTAGGAGAAAACTTATGCATCCAAGTTTATACCTGAGGGGCCTACAACCATAGCTTTCAACATTAAGATTGAGGACAAATAAAAATTGCTACCACTTGAAAGAAGAGAGCAAACACTTAATACTTTATCAAGAGAAGTTTGATTTAAGTTGCATTATTTAGGTCTTTGGGTTATCAAACTCAACAATTTTATCCATCAAATTTAAATTTGGTTGTATTCTTTTAATTATTAAAATATTTTTTTTGTTGTGATTAATAGAAAAATTGATGGAGGGACCAAAAATATTGCAAAATGCAAACTTTAAGAGTAAAATTGTTGAATTTGAAAGCTCATGGACATATATGCAACCTAGTCGAAATCTTAGAGATTGATAGTGTACTTTTTTTCAAATATTTATCCTTTATGTATTTTATAATTTACATAAAGCAAATTGGCATTAATTGGAGCACTAATCTACATCAATTGGTAGGTAGACATTGATTTTTGTTAGGTTCATATTACTATATAGATACATATTATTGGACACGAAAATAATCTAAATATGGCTTTGTAGGAGAACAAATAAACCAAAAGATTTTGTGACATGTTCTAAACTAAGGAACAACAAAAAATTTCTATATGAGTATACATAACTCAATCACTTATGACATTTTACTTCAATATTATACCATAGAACATGATTGAACCTAAGAAAAAAGAATACCAAAAAAAAAAAAATCTTAATAGTTTTTTTTCTTAAGAAAGACAAGAACAACAATTATCAACATTTAGAATGAAATTAACCATGGAGGGTGATCTAGCTAAATTGAACTTAGTTGATGTCTTCGAGCATGATTAGCAATTTCGTGCACCACAAAATTGCAATTGTGCGATTAACATAGGAGAACTCATAAATTGTCACACTTTGTTGTAGATTGCACACGGAGCCTATAAAAAAGTCTTCCTCTTATGAAACATTTAAGATTTAAAATTGAAGAAGAACTTTTGTTTGTTAAGTTGAAAAGATCAAACACAAAGTAAAAAAGTGAAAAAGTACCTAAAAAATAAACGGCTAGAGATTACTCTCATTCATATTTACATTTCAAGCTAGCTAAGTACAAGTAGATGCGAAATTATGTATTCTGCGTTTTTAAAGTGTGTTTAATGAGTATTAATTTTTTCTCCCTTTTTTCTTTCTTTCTTAAGAAAGAAATGGCAAGTGTATTGTTGTATTCTTTTAAAGGGCATTATTGACAAATTAAAGTCACTTTTAAAAGTATTAGAAAGTTAAAAAGTAGTTTGAGAATTTAAAGATAAGTAAAAAGCACTTAATTGCTCTTTAAACAAAAATTTGTAATAACATTTCATGATATGATAGGAAAGTGATGATAACCTACAAACTAATACTTTTTTTTAAAGAAAGAAAAATACTAAATATAAATTTTATTTAATAAGAAGTGACACATGGACTAGTGGAAATGTTGTCTCTCTGTCTAAAAGAATACTAACATAAGCTCAACTATGGACTTTAAAGACGTATTGAATTTGAGCATAAGTCAACTAATTAAGCTTAAGACATATATTTTAAATCAAAATATAAGAGGTTTGAATCTCTCATTTTCATATATTATTGAACCATAAAAAAAATATAAATCTAACTAGGAAAATTATTTCCCCTCCACATTAAACTAATATATATATAGAGAGAGAGAGGGTTGGAGATAAAAACCTCTAACTATTAATTGAGGTATCATGTCTAAACTAATTAAGTTAAGTAAAACTAATAGCTAATAACTTGAATTACACTTAAAAGACATCATTGATAACTATCAATTATCTAATGAAGGCTTTTATTTTTTTATTTTTTAAAAAAGTTTACTATATGGTGGCAGAGAGAATGAAATCTCTAACTTTTTAAATTGAAAATATATGTTTTAAATAGTTAAACTATAATTTGATGGTTTGTAAAAATTGATCTTGTTGAGAATGCAACCAAAATTCAACATTGGCTATATGAGGGAATGATCACGAGTATATACGTAAAGGCAACCATGTCGAATAGTATGACACATTTTGGGATGAAACCAAAAGCGTAGTAAGTGCTTCTACCCAACATATGGATAATATCAGTACTATTGTAGAAATATTTTAACGGTTGTTATCCTTAACAAGTGATATCAGAGGCATGTACCCCTAACTTAGCCGTGTAGACAAAAGAAATCCTTTGTTGAAAAAAAAATCTTCTAGTGGAGAGAACAAAGAAATTAACGAGGCTCAATGACGTGAAACTGTGGTTGAGTTTTTGAGCAAGCAATGTTCTTTAGTGAGAAGTTAACCTAGTTTAAGAAGTCATATGCTCACGTTTAATTTAGAGGGATGAGTATTTGAGGGAAGGTTCGAGGTGGTACTTTGTTCGAGGAGATGAGTGTTTTGAAAATATAACCTCTATAAATAAGGGTGATTGCATTGAATAACACTTTTAAGGATAATAATTAAGCATATAGCAACATTTTTAAAAAATTGCAAATATAGCAAAATCTATGAATGATAAATTTTATCATCGATAGACTATATGATTTATTACTAATAGACTTTACTATTAATATGGTCTATCACGAATAGACTTTAAAAACAAAATCTAAATTTTGTTATATTTGTAAATTTTTTTACGATACTATACCTGCAAATATTTTATACTCATTGTTTTATTTGTTAAATAAAGCCAACTATATTTAATAGCATAAGACAAAGAAACTACCAAACTAATTGATCTAATTAAATGTGGGACCACATATTATTAAGATGAGAGTTTTTTTTTTTCTTTTTCTTAAAGAATTTAAAATGATAGGGAAGAGTCAATGTTATCCAACTTTGTGGCATTGGATTAGGCTTTACGCGCAACCACCACGTGATCAAGAGTTCGACAATAGATTTCTTTCATGGATGCACTTAAAAATATATTAATGCTCAAATAATTGAGAACTCTTTTAAGGGAAAAATTAATAATACTAAAAAATTAACTTCATCTAGGAATTGGGAGAAATAAATTTTAGGCTGAGTACACTATGATATGTGTACTTTAAGATTTTGTTTAACTTTAGAGAAGGTTGAATTTTTATGTATTTATTTGCAAGGTAATATAATATGTAAATGTGTTTGAAAAATTTATAGTGAAAATGCTATCATACAAGATTTATTTATAGTATAATCGACGTATTTAAAAATTGTTATTTTACATTATTATATAATTTATCAATTTGAAATTTTGCATTTTAGAGATGAAGAAATCAGTAATGGGTATGTTTAGGATTGGAAGAATAATAGAAAAACTAAAGGAGGAGAAAGAAGAAAATAAATAGTTGGTTATAAATTTAAATAAAGGTTTACTAATAAAAGTCTGGTAGAAGTTGCAATTTTACCTTAAAAAGATCACAATGTTCCCATAAAGCTGCCCTTTTCAATACTAATAATGAAAATTTTCGTCAAAAA
This sequence comes from Citrullus colocynthis, assembly GCA_031780015.1. Taxonomy (NCBI): domain Eukaryota; kingdom Viridiplantae; phylum Streptophyta; class Magnoliopsida; order Cucurbitales; family Cucurbitaceae; genus Citrullus; species Citrullus colocynthis. The sequence goes on from QLSR01000479.1 coordinate 1,734,052, forward strand.
TAATTAAGAGAAAACAATATAACCACTTTTCATTGGTCGACCTACCTTCATTTTTGGCGAATTTAGTAGGAGAAATAATTTTCATACTCATAATCTCTCTTTTTTTTAGTCCAATAGGGATAAGCAAGAATCAAATTATGGACTTTTTTTTGTCACAAATGCATCTATACGTTAGTTGGGTTATACTCGTTTTGACTCAATATGTATAATCTAACCTAGATATTTGACACTAATTTAAGTATTAGTCAGTGGTATGATAGTAATTGCAATTTTAAAAACTAAAAACTCATTATTGGAATAGTTTGCTTGAATTTTTATTACCTAACAATATCTAGTTTTGGTTTTAGTTTAATGATTATATTCATACTATTTATAAGCCAAAACAAAACAAGAGATTTAACTAACATGATGTCGTAAAGTGGGAACAATTGAAAATAAAAAATAGTTAGAAACAATAAAGCAAAAATAAAAATAATAGTAATTCTAAAGTAAAGGACCTATTCAATAGGTTTTTTTATTCTTAATTTTAAAACAAGAAAACAAAATTATTTTTTCTTAATTAATTCTTATTTATTTCATTCTTCTCTTTTTTACTGAAAGAAAATCCATTAGTGTAACATTTGTCTGTTGTTTCTTATAACTTAACTTTTATTTTTACTTATTTTATTAGAATGACATTTTCAAAAAATGTTGTGACATTTTTATTCTTTAAATATCTATTGTGCATTTTAATTAGCCTAAAATGACAAAAATATATTATTAATTTTCCCTTATTTATTTATTTATTTTTTTTCCATTCTTCCACATGGTCCCCCGTCTATTTTCAGTATACTTCAATAATGCACTATAAATGCCTAAAGGCTAAAGTAAATCTTGCCATTTTTTCACTTCCTTTTCATTTTCAAGTCCTTTCTGTTTTAAATTTGCTTTTTGCCAATATTTACTATTTTATACACTATATATAAAGATACTTGTAACTCAAAATAATAATTAACTTGAATATAGTTTGATAAAGACAAAAAGTTAGAGATTCAAATTCTCATTTTCACATGAGTCATATTGTATTCGAACAGTTCATACGGAGATGAGCAAAAATATATGATAATACATATAGTGAAATCAACTGTCATAAAATGAATGTCAACCTCATCATAGCTCAACTAGTTGTTAAGATTATAATTCGTCTCTAATTATTTATTGAATTAAAATAAATAATTAATAAAATAGGTTAGTTCAACACTTCTAAGCTTGGTATTTATGGTCATTCAATGAGGTAGTTGATATAGCAAAATATTGTTTGGCCTTTGGAGCTGCACAAGAAATTTTATAACTTATAGAATTTCAGATGTTACAATGCAATATAATAGCTTGAATGTAACACAAATCTGCCCACCTACTCTTTCAATTAAGAGATTAAAAAAAAAAAAAAATTCAAGTGTAGTGCTACAGCATTTTATTTTAGAAAGTGTAGGGGGTAAATAAAATATATATATATATATATAGTTGATTTCCAACCTACACTTTCTCAATTCAAGTCGATTGCTACCGAACTTTAATTGAGAAAGTGTAGGTTGGAAATCAACTATATATATATATATATATATATATATATAAGATGAGATGACCAAAAAAATATAATGAGTCGTTTAGTAACTATTTAGTATTTATATTTTTTTTCGTAATATTTCATATTTTTACTTTGTATTAAATTTTTTGAATGTATGATACAAGGTCAAGTGTTAAATACATAAAAGATATAAGAATTGTGTACGTTAAGGTTGTTTTACATATATTGTGGATTGTTTAATAGTTTTGATTTAAATAAATTAATTTCTACTTTTGAAACACCATCACTTAGGTTCCGTTTGATAATTCTTTGGCTTTTAGTTTTTAGTTCTAAAGATTGAGCTTATAAATATCTCTTTCACCTCTAAATTTCTTGTTTTGTTATATACTTTTTGCCAATATTGTTGTTAAAATAACTAAGCCAAATTTTGAAAACTAAAAAAAAAAGTCAAGTTTTTAAAAAACATGTTTTTGTTTTTTAAATTGAAGATAATAATTCAACTCTTGTAGTTGAGAAAAATGCAAATCGTTGTAAGAAATTGAGGAAAAATATACTTATTTTTCAAAAATGAAATAGTTACCAAATGAAATCTTAAATATTGACACATAACCATATTCATTAAAACAATGGAGCCTTAAATGTTGACACATAAACATATTCATTGTAGTAAGAACTAATAATGAAATTGACACAACATATCATATAAGGGATCAATAAGCCAACTAGATAAAAAATAATAGACAAAATTTTAAATCCATATATTCCTTTCATGCCCCTATCAATACTTTTATTTTGTCAAACTCTGACTTAATATTTTTCTATTTTTTTTATAGGTCATGTCAATTCAACTAATATTTATCCATACAACATAATTTGATATCATTTAGTTAACAAATAAGACCTATTTTTATGTATAATTGCAACATAAATATTTGTAAAAAGAAAAAAATTGAAACTTTTATAACTTTGAAAAGATAGAACAAAAATCGAAAATAAGTCTTCATTTTATGTATAATTGCAACATAAATATTCATAAAAGGAAAAAAATTGAAACTTTTATAACTTTGAAAAGATAAAACAAAAATTCAAAAAAAAAAAAATATAGGTAATCTTTACTCAGTTGGACAACAAATAAAAGTATGGGAAGAACAACATAGGTTAAATCATACAAAATACTCGACAACTTTTTACTCCAAAAAGTTTTATATACTTCAACTTTGATTCTTCTTTTTTTTTTTTCGTTTAAAAAATCACTGAAAAATCGTTTCTGTTAAAAATGTAGACGTAAATTGATTTACATTTATACAATTGATTTTGTGATATTGTAAATGACATTATCTTTAGAGGTGAAAAAAGGGTAATAATAATCTTAATTTTTCATATGATCAAAAAATTGAATTGTAGAAGTGTCATGTATAATTTCTAATTTTCATATTCATTCGCCAGATTAATTCTTTTTTATATTTTTTATATAATTAAAATGAAACTTATTCACTATGACAAATAAAGACGAATATAAAAGTATTTAGGTAAATTTTAAGTTACACTTATTTTTTTACATCTTATTTAGTTACCTATTAAAAATTTGACACGTGGACAAATTCTTCTTACTTTTTTCTTAGTTTTTTTTTTCCTGTTGTAACAAAAATATAAGAAGTGGGGCCCTCGAACAACCCGGTTTCCGGCCTATTGTTGCCACCGGCTCTTCACTGTCAGCATTAAATTTGAAGCACCAAAAGCAAAAGCCCACAGAAACCCTTCAACAAAGCTACGGATATAAATACCATCACAGAATTAGTATAATGTCACACGAAACTTGACATCCAACTTCACAATGTCTTTACTCCACCTGACAAAACCTCCACCTCCTCCTTCTTCTTCACTGAAATTCAAGGTTCTTCAATGTTTGCTACTTCATTTGCTTCTCCAACCTGCTAGTGCTGCTATAAAGATTCCTCCTGGCTACTCGGTTCCCGCCGTTTTCGTCTTTGGCGATTCGATTGTCGATACCGGTAACAACAACGATCTCCTTACTCAAGCTAAGTGCAACTATCCGCCTTACGGTAAGGATTTCCCTGGCGGACGACCAACTGGCCGATTCTCCAACGGCAGGGTTCCCTCCGACCTTGTAGGTATAAATTTTATTGTCTATTTACGATAAACTGTCATGTACTATAATTTGTTGCATGATAGTTACAAATAGTAGTCTAACACGATCTGTCTATCGCAAATAGACTGTGATATTTTGCTATTATTAGTAAATATTTTCAATAGTTTTGTCATTTAAAATAATCTTATTTCTTTTAACGTAATTAATGTAATGTTGTAATTGGGAGATTAGAGACTCGATTTTTTTTTTTCTTTTTGTTAGCTGATGCGTTAGGTATCAAAGCATTGTTGCCACCGTATGCAAACCCAAATCTTCAACTCGAGGACCTAATCACCGGCGTCAACTTTGCTTCTGGTGGAGCTGGATTTGATCCTATAACCTCTAAGATGGCGGTATATCACTAAACTCCCTCTCAAAATTTCCCCATCTAAAATCTCTATATTTCTTTGAATTCTTTTTTTAAAAATTATATTATTTGCATATGAAATTTCAAAGCGAATTTATCTATTTCATAGATCATAGGTACTATCATGAATAACTTTTTGTCCATTTTTACCAATTATAACTTAACTAATTGAGGACTAAATTAATATATATATATATTAGATAACATGGAGTTCCACTGCAAAACTAATTTGTTAACGAGAGGAGTAATTCATTTTTCTTATAAAAATCATAAGGTTGCTTGATTTTTTCAACATGAGATCTTCAACATACCCCACATCAATATAATGCTTCTTTGAGTTTACCATTCTTTAATCAGATCTTAATTTTTTTTTTTGGATTGTAATGTCCATTTAGACTTTTGGGCTTACGTACCATATTAGATAAGATGGATTTCCACTAAAAACCAATTGGTTATAAGAAAAGTAGTTTATCTATCTCAGTGTGAGATCTTTCGCCACATTTTAGCAAGATGTGAATGGTACAAATTTTGAATTTTCAGCCAGCAATATCACTTGAGGCCCAATTAGCAATGTTTAGAGAATACAAAAAAAAGGTAGAAGGACTAGTAGGAGAAGAAAGAGCAAAATTCATAATAGACAATAGCCTTTATTTGGTGGTGGCCGGAAGCAATGACATAGCCAACACATTTTATCTTGCACGAATACGACAAGCTCAATACAACATCAATACTTATACGGATTTCATGGTCCAACATGCTTCGGCTTTCGTCAAGGTACACTCAAAATTAATTAAAATCCGTTTAAAATTATAAGTTTAGTCCATAAATTTTTATATTTTATAGGAATTGTACGCAGCCGGTGCACGGAGGATTGGGTTTTTCGGGACTCCACCACTCGGATGCGTACCGTCACAGAGAACTTTGGCAGGAGGGATCGAAAGGGCATGTGTGAATGAGTATAACAAGGCTTCAGAGCTTTTCAATGGAAAGTTGCATTCCAATTTGGATTACCTTCAAACTGTATTGCCTGATAGTAGAGTGGTTTACGTGGACATTTACAACCCTTTACTTGATGTCATCCAAAACTATGTTAAATATGGTATTTATTTCTCTCTCTCCACTTTTTTTTTATTGAATTCTCTCCATTATTATTATTTTTTTTAATACTTAGCTGCATGTCAAGGTACATTCAATTTTATGCCTAAATATCTATAAAAATGATATACTTTTTTCTTTTGTTATTGAAGTGAATGGATGGAGATGTCGACTGCACCCAAGTATTAATCTTTTTTAAAAAGTTGCAATAGTATTACTCTATATATATACTTTTTATAAAGTTGTTTTCGAAATTACTTTTGGAGTAGAAATTATTTAAAATTTCAATTAAATTTTGGGATGTGAAAATGATTGTGACAATGGTGACTTAGAACAATGTGACAGTAGAAAATTTAATTTTAGATCACCATCACACTGTTAATTTTCAAACAATACTTAGGTGCAATTGATCTTCCTATCATTCCATTCCAATCACATATAAGTCTTAAAAAAATCAAAAGTATTTAAAAAAACATGGGATGTATCAAATATTTTTTTTATTAAATATTAAGGGTAAAAGAACTTGAGTGCATCTTCGACTTCACTTTTTTTTTGCAGCTCACTCAGTTGTGTGCAAATCATAGTTTTACCATATGATTAAAAAAAAAAAAAAAAAAAAAAA
>QLSR01000479.1:1740006-1762600 GCA_031780015.1 Citrullus colocynthis
ATTTTTTTTTTTTTTTTTTTGTATAATGTGATCTATAATGAGATGAATGGAATTTACGATGCACTTATTTGACATGTTTAATAATAATTTTCAGGATTTGAAGTAGCAGATAGAGGGTGTTGCGGAAGTGGGACAATTGAGGTGACATTTCTTTGTAATAAGTTTGTGAAGACTTGCCCTGATACCACCAAGTTTGTGTTTTGGGATAGTTTCCATCCTTCACAAGCTACTTACAACTTGCTTGTTGCTCCAATCATCCGAAGATATATCTCTACCTTTCTATAGTTCATTTATTTCCCCAAACTTTAATTTCCAAAAGTGTAAACAAACTCACTTCTAAATTTCCAAATCTCAAACTTATTGATGTAACATTTTTTATTTTAATAAACACATGTTATTTACATCTCAATATTATTTCGTTAAATTATAAGTCTTTTGAAAAATGTTTTCAATCTCAAATACGTCAATGACCTATTTAGACACAAAATTAAAAATATGATCTATTAAACACAAAACTAAAAGTACTTTAAAATTTATATTAATAAATATGAAAGTTTAAGAACCTTACAATTAGACACTTTTTAAAGTTCGATGACCAAATAGACAAAAATCTAAAAAATTAAAACTAAACAGGTAGTTTAATCTAGTTTTGTACTAATTAAATTGTTAATTTTATCTATCTTGCGTGTGACTAAAATAACACATTGCCTGCTTGTGTTATCTCACGAGTCAAATATTTTAGATAATATTTTTGTAAAATAATAAATCAAGGAAATTATTTTAATGATTTAAATATTTTTTAAGAAAAGAATATATGTTTTTTTTTAACCATAACTTCGAGAGATCGATGGTCTAAAAAATATAGGGAAAAGTTTAAAAGTTCCCTCTACTTATAAAACTATTAAATTTAATGGACTAAATGCTAACATGACAACATAATTTGAATAAAAATTTCCTCATTCTTCAATGGAAGCAACATGTCCATTCCGTTAAATCGTGGCCTTTTAACCATAAATTGAACTTATGATCCCTTAGCTCTTTGGCATTTTTATTATTATTTTTTTTTATGTTCCCACTTCCACTAGACCAGTCCATAATGGTTACAAGTGGAAATATTTTTAGATATAGCAAAATGTTACTATCTATTACACTAATAATAGATACAGTAACATTTTGCCATATTTATAAATATTTTGATTCGTTTTTGTTAGATCTAAAAATAGCACTATTGTTAGTGTCAGTCTAATCCAGCATATTCATAATTTAAGTAGTTAAAAAAGTAAAACATAATATCATGCATCCTTAAATGTCAAATTATTTTTTTTCCATAAAAGGCATTGGCTTTATCAAATATTATAATCTTTCCATAATTACTAATTATCTTGCTAGTTGTACACAAGAAAACTAATTTATTTAACGTTTTTTTAAAATTTTAAAATTACGTCCATAACTAGTATTCTTATTTATAGATCAACAAAAAGAAAAGTGCTTTTTTTTTTTTTCTTCTTCCTTAAAATTATCATTTCAATGCTCTTATACGTTATACTATCATACATCTTTTTTAAATATAAACTTTTAAAAATTGATATGAAACATTATTAATAGCAAATACATTCAAAATTTAGAATAGACAAGTTGAAAAGATTAGAGATTTTTGTAAATCATTATAGAAAATGAAAACAATGACTTATAAGTTATGACTACTTTGAAAAGATGAGACAAGTACTTGATGTAATTTATACCGACCAACGGTATGGGAAATTGAAATTGATATATGCTTTTTTTTAATGTATATTTATTTAATTGGGTGCGAATTATGGTAGCTGGTTGGCCGGTAAGCATTCATTTGCTTTCCCTTTCTTGTTTTTAATTTAAATTATATAAGGTTTTATATAAACAAAATTAATTATATAAAGTTTGAAAAACTCTTTAGAATGAATTCAATAATTCATGTCCATTATTGCACCATGGAAATTATTGATCTAACTTTTTTTAATTTTTTTTTTCTGAGTTTAGACATCACGTGGGAATTTCAACTTCGATTGAGAATATATACTTTAATTAGTTAATAGTTATGCTCAACGGTCGACCATTTTTTTTTTTTTTTTGATATATAGAAAACTCTAGTTTTAATGAATATGGTATTATTTTTTAAAATTAAGTCTACAAATACTAATTCTATCTCTAAATTTCTTGTTTTGGTATATACTTCCTACCGATACTTTAAAAAACCAAGTCAAGTTTTGAAAACTAAAAAAAGAAATTTAAAAATTTGTATTTTGGGATTTGAAATTTGGCTAAGAATTAAGTCTTTTATTAAAAACAATGAAAAGCATTGTATGAAATTGAAAGGAAATATATTTAATTTTTAAAAACTAAAATTCAAATGGTTATCAAATGAGTCTTTCTTTTGAAAATTTGGTCTATAAACATGGATTCCACATATTGATTTATTTGTTTTGTTGTTTACATTTTAGGAATGCTTTCATAATCCAAATTAAATTTTAAAAAAATGATTTTTTTAAAAATTTAACTAAGAATTTTATTTATTTATTTATTATTATTATTATTATATGTATAAATATATATTTTTACTTAGGAAATACAATGATTAAAAAATTGTAAGAAAACAATCACAATTTTCAACAACAAAAAATCAAATGGTTATTATCAAACGAGACCTTTTTTAAAACTATTTTGTTTTTGTTTTTTTTTTTTGTTTTTTAAAAAAATTAAGCTTATAGACTCTTTTTTTCACCTCTAAATTTCTATGTTATGTTGCCCAATCTTTACCAATATTTTTAAAAATACAAGTCAAATTTTTTTTAATAAAAAATGTAATTTCTAAAAACTTGTTTTTGTCTTTGGATTTTGACTAAGAATTCAAATATTTATTTTTAAAAAATGAACATAAGAAAATCACGAGAAAATAAGCATAAATATTTGAAGGATTAGAAAACTAAAAACAAAATGATTGCCAAACATGACCTTGATTTTTGTTATCGTTTTTTAAAATTATGCTCAGATGTCTCACCATTATTTTTACAATTTTTTCATCTTTTTATATAAACATTTGAATTCTATAGTCAAATTCTTTTATAGAAGATATTATTAATATTTTATAGAAAGCTAATTTTCGATTTGAGTTTTAAAATCTTGAATAATGAAACAAAGAAATACTTGAGTAGAAATAGTGTTAATAAACTTAATTTTCTAAAACTAAAAATAAAAACATAGTACATAATATCTTGTATGGGAATAATTTTGATTTTAATTTTTAGTTTTTAAAATTTATACTTGTCTTCTCATAAATTTTATATTACAGATATCACATTTTTTGAAAAAAAAAAAAAACTTGATCTTTAGAGATCGAAAAATTTTCACTCATCACCAACTTGGTATCTTATACCCTTGACAAGGAGATTTCTGCAACACCCCTCCCAAAATTCAACTCGATCAAATGCTTTGCTCATATCTAGTTTTAAAGCTGCAAGACCCCTCCTTTTTACTTTTTCTTTTTTTTTTTTTTTTTTTTTTTTTTTTAATTCCTTAAAATAGTTAAGCATTCATGAACAATGACTACATTATCCAAGAAAGAACGAGAGGATAGAAAAGTAGATTGAGGTGAAAAGAACACTTTTATTAGAATAGGTTTTAATCTATTAGTGAGAACTTTAGCAACAATTCCTATAAGAGACATTACATAAGCTAATGCGTCTATAATAAGAGACATAGGTGGGATTTTTATTTTTAGGGATTAGAACAATGTTGGTGTGATTCTAACTTTTCATAGGAGAGTTATTATTGATGATGTTTAGATAGCACTGGGAAGTATTGTTACCAAGAGTATCTCACACTTTTTGATATAAGATTGCAAGAAACCCATTTAAACCTAAAGTTTTAGCGGGGTGCATTTGTTTTAATGCTAATTTCATTTTTGCTTTAGAGATAGGAACAGCGAGAGTTCTATTCATTTCATATGACATAACTAAGGAAACCTTATCAATACTTTATTTAAAACGGTCTTGAAAAGTGAAGTTAGAATTATCGCAAATACTTTTAGTTTATTTATCTTTTATTTTTAAAATTTTTTTTATGGAAACACTTGGGGGTTAGAATTCACATTTTAGCCAATGTTTGCTTCCAATATACTTCTTCAAAAGGGAGATGGTGAAGTTAAGTTCCCTTTTGAGTGTAATATTATAATTTTTGAAAGCGAATGGATGTTTTTCTTTAATTGGTATATTCTTTTTTATGTGATTTATTGAAAACAAGCCATATAATTTGACCATATTTTATTGTTACTATAATTATTTTAAATCCTTGATTAGTGACATCAAAGCAACCTAATTGATCGGTAACTTGCCGCCCATCTTTCAAATTCAGAGCTTCAACTCGCTTGGTGAAATCGAATTCAATTGTTTGAAGATCGCAAAGGAAACCCTAGAAATTCACTTCTCGTCGCTCCAAGCAACTGGTCGTCAGGTTCCCCCAATCATGGAGCCTGTTGCCTTTGTTGTCGACAAATTGAAAGGTTTCGGGACCGCAACCCAGAATTTCTTTGATGGCTTAGTTCATCGCCGCGAAAAATCATCTCTCCGCAGACCGGTAATGGGTTTGCTTCTTTTGATGTAATTTCACAATATGTGTTTCTTCTCGTCTGAATATTGGCGGTTCTTGTTGTTCCTATGATGCTGTTTTTCGTATTTAGATCTGCAGGACTTCGATTTTACTGGCTCGTTTTCTATGGCAAGTTTTAATTTCCAAAACTTGATGGTTATGTGTTAACATTGTAGCAGGTTGCCCTATGAATGTCCTTTAGATGCACATTTTGGCTGAATTTTTAATGAACATTCTTAATTTGGCTTTGTAGATTGATACATTAGTTTAAATGAGTCTGTTTATAACTCTAGTCAACTAGTAGCTACTGGGTGATCCAGGAGAAATCCACAATATGACTGACAGTTTGTCACCGTTGGATGTATGGGAAAGACGTGTCACAAATTTATCCCCAGTGGTTATCAAGGCAAATATTATTATTAGTGGTTGCCCCATTAAATGATTTGTCGTGGTCAAGGTATACTGTCCTACCATCTTTTTCCCAAACGAATTTCTGGCCCATGGATATCATTTAAAGTGCATTCTTGTTTTCTCTTGCCTTGTATTTTAGCAGACGAGATATTGGAGTGATCTGATTTCTTTTCAAACGGTCCAGTTTCAATCATAAATTTCTGCAACTTGATGACTTCATTGGTACCATAAATTTTCGTGGCATGGTTATTAAATTTTTTTTCTGGTTCATTATTTCAGATTGAAATCCTGAAGCGGCTACAAAGGGAAGCATTTTCAGATTTAATGAGGCTTAGGGACAGACAAGACAAGGTAGAGAAGGTACTATCCTTTTATAGTACACAAAGGAGTAGCCCATTCCAAGAAAATGCCACCCATGTAAAAGGAGAGGTTAATATATTGGGCGCGTTGCTATTGATGAGTGTTATTGATAATCATAGCTTCAATGCACTTCGTAGAGCAGGAATCTCGACAGGAATTCACTCAAGATTGACTTTTGAAACAACTGTAAGAGAGAGCGATTATCTTGTTGCAGAGTTTGTAGCTAATCAGAAGGCCGAGGTGGATTTTGGCGTTGATTCTGGAAGTGAACTTACTTTATCTAAAGTTTTTTACAAGGCTAGTATGAGAGATTGGATATCTGCAATTTTAGTTCCTGTTGGAGCTCGATGTAGGGATATTGCTGTTATTGCAAATCCTTCTCATCAGGTATATTTGATTGCGAGCACGACTTTCTATGTAGTGTAAGCATGTGCTGTATGCTCATGATGTGTTTTCAGGTTGGGGCAATTCTGAAATAGTTAGGATGAAGTAAACCAACCCATTAAATGCATATATAACCGGATTATTTTGGAGAATGTGTTCAAATAATATGATGGTTTCTATGTAAAATATTAAAATTTTGAAGAATATTATAGAGTCAGGTGGTTGTCCAGTGGGATTAGTTGACGTGCATACAAATTAGTTCACACTCACAAGTATAAAAATGTGATGAGTGCGATAAACCTCTCTCTATTTGGAGTTATTTGGGTAGGGGACAAGGAGTTGCCTCTCTGATACAAATTTTAGGAGCTTTTGTAGTTTCATGTAAGGGTTGTTTTGTGGAGAGAACGGGAGAGTGTGAAGTTGATTATGTTCGTGTGAGATAATATTATATGATTCTCTTGTAATCTTCTTCCATCGGGATGAAAGTTGCTTTAGATAAAAAAAAGTTAATGTAGCTCAAATTGGATGGACCACTATAATTTTTGGTGCCATTCTCTTTTGCTTTAATGCATATTCCTTTCAAATTAATACTAGATGTCAATATTAATCCAACTCTTTGCAGTTGTGTTGGATGATATGATGGTAATGGAGTGCTTGTTCTATATTAAATATAGGGTTGATTATTGTATTCAAATTATTTCGTGGTATTTTTTGGTTGCGTAAATATTTCCTGAGCTCAGTTATTATGTATGTATTTAATATTAATACCAATTCCAACCACCTAGTTGTGCTTGTAGATGCTCCCCTGTATTTTTATCTGAGAGTGCATTATCTGTTTGGTTTATAAATTATGAAGTTAATCTGAATGGTACTTCTATGTGGTAGGAGAAGGGTCTTACTGATACTTCATCTTTTAGGCCACCCCTTTTGGATCAGGCTAATGGTGGTGCCATTGGTTTAACAGTGAGAAAATCTAATATCACGGCTTCCTTAGCTCAATTTATTTCTACAGAGAGAATTCAACCAAGTTTTGATCGGATTCAGCATTACTTTGGTACATTTGGGCAACTGGTGTATCAACTTCCAAGAGCAACAAAATTATCGGTTCTGGGTCTTCTCCAAGCAACAAAATTATCTAACAAACATGTCAATCTTGGAGCTCTTACAATTCCAGTGTGTCTTCGTAGTCATAGATCTTCTGAAACAGTAGAGGCATCTGATCCACGTTTGTTAACAGTTCCAGGGGAAGCTATTTCAAGGGGATCCATTGCCTTAATGCTGGAGTCGGAACTTGATGAAGTAACCAGAATTGGAGGTTGGGTTGAGCTGAGCCAATCAAATTCCAAACCTTTGCAATGGGCTGTGTCAGTATCTGATAATAATAGTGAAGATGCCTTAGGTTGGGGAATGAGTTTAAGTGGGATTTTTGGAGGCCCATTAGATGGGGATCAGTTTCAGGTTGAATCTTATGTTAAACTGAATCTGAGTAAGAGATTCAGCTTAAAGCCAGGAATTGCATATGTCACAGACGGCAATGCCAAAATGATGGCCTTTCTGGTTCGGTCTAATTGGTCTCTCTGATTGATCTTAAGCAATGTGTCATTCTTTTCCAGCTTGTGTACATTGCAAGACGGTTCTGGTTTGTCTGAAAAGGTCCATGTTGCCTTCAGCGATTGGATGTTTTTTAGACTCAAGTGCTGCTTCCAGAATCTTCTTTGCTAGTAAGGTACTTAACTCTATGTGCATATAGCTTAAAAAAAGTTTAAATTCTATTTTGATCTATGTACTTTTGGTTTTGGTTTATTTAGGTTCCTATACTTCTAAAATGTTTATTTTGGTCTGCATACTTTACAATTGTTCATTTTGGTCCTTGTGTATGTAACTTTGGTTCATTTCGGTCCTTATACTTTACAAATGTGACCATTTTGATCTCTTCATTCTCCTTGAACCAAGGTTGAGAGTATAGAGATCAAAATGAACCAAAGTTAGAAGTATAAGGACCAAAGTAGTATTTAAACAAAAATAATAAAAATAATAAATAAACACACACACCAACACCGTACAAAAGAAAAAAAAAAAAAAAAACATCAGAAAGAGTCCCCAATTTAATGATTAGTTTTAATTAAACCCTTTGCAAGTTTCCTGATATTCAATGGAGAGAGAGCTTACATATTTGGTTATCTTAAATATTTGACTAACAAACTGAGATTTCCCCCCTTGAAGTGGCAAATGGGCGAAGCCAACTCCTAATCGGTAGGAGAAAGAAGGTTAAGGTACTTTCTTCCATACTCCATTTGCCACGTCAAAGGAATCATTTCATTTTGTTAAATACATTCACCAAAGGCTTGAACATAACAATCTGTGCTCACTTCTCACTTTCCTTTTGTTTTATACTTGTGTACTATTAAAGAAGGGTTTAATTAAAACTAATCTCAGGCACAATAGAAATTAACTATGCATTTCAGAGACAATTTATAAAATAGTCTTTTGTTTTTCCTTGAATCTGCAGGAAAGCTTCTTCTCCTTGTTACCATCATATTCAATTTGATGAATGTCATCAACGATTATTGTAGAATAGAGCTTAGGAATTACTGCTACAAGGCAAAGTCTCATCATATCTCATCATTTTGCCTTAGCAATTAGCAAATACTTGTTAGAAAATATATGGTAAAGTATTAAATATACACGTTAAGTTAAAGCTTTTGGAAACTTGCATTTTCTAATTAAGGTATTGTAGTTGGCGGCTTCTGTTGTTAGCTGATCTCACACATGTTTTTTTAATATATATTGAAGCATTTATCTTATTGTTTGAGAAAAGATTTCTTATTTTCTCAATGGTTTTGACATTTTTTAATCTATTTGAGTGACCTCCCACCCTCAGGGAAAAGAATTTGTGTTTTCAAAAACTTACCTATTTTGTTCAGGAATTTTTTTACCATGCTCAAATAATGAGTTTACTGATAGGACAGAATCAGTAGATTCAAGAAAGGCCTCTTGTTTTCAAGCTAGAAAGAGCTCCATTTTCTTGAACAAAGCAGTTTATTGGTAAAAAAAATTGTAGTTAAAATTACAAATACATGGATGTTCAAGAAGTCCCTAATAATTGTGTCTTAAGTTGTGTTGGTTGTGATTGAGAATTTTTAAATTAAGGTATTGTTCGTTTTGCAACGTATCAACTCACTATTTTACATGTTTGGTATATTTTTTTTTTGTCGTTTTTTTTTTTGTCGTGCAATAAGCAAGCAAACACGCACAACCTAACTAACTGGAATTCGAATACTCTACAAATTGATAAGGTCACCTATGAAAAGTAGCCTTCAATCCAAATCTCCTACCGGTTGAACTATGAGTGTGATGCGCTAGATCATGAGTAGCAGTGTTTTTTTTTTTTTTTTTTCATGAAAATTATCATTATTAGTAAGTCAATTTAGATAAAACTTTAAATTTTGTTAGATTAAATTTAAGATTTATTAAAATTAAAGAATTAAAATTATTAGATGAACTAAAATGGAAAAAAAGAGAAAATAAAAACATTTTAACCTATAATGTAAAAGAAAATGAATTATCTCATATTTCAAAAAATAATAATAAAATAATATATTACTATAATAATTTTTATAAAAGGCAATGGGTTATCGGTGGAATTTGATCCTAAAAGCCATTTTGTGGTCAGATTCTAACATTTTCTCTCTCTTTCGCAAATCGCAAAGCTTCTCTCTGGGTTTTCAGACCTCACCGAATCCTCTAGAAACCGAAACACGCCGCCATGTCTTCTGGCCGGAAAATCACCTTGAAGAGCTCCGACGGCGAGATCTTCGAGGTCGACGAAGCGGTGGCCTTGGAGTCACAGACGATCAAGCACATGATCGAAGACGATTGCGCCGATAGTGGAATTCCCCTTCCTAACGTCAACAGCAAGATCTTGTCCAAGGTTATCGAGTACTGCAAGAAGCATGTTGAGTCCCCTAAGCCGGAGGATCGTACTGGCTCCGTTGACGACGATCTCAAGACTTGGGACAGTGAATTCGTCAAAGTCGACCAGGCTACCTTATTCGATCTCATTCTGGTTTGTCCATTCTACTTCCTTCAGTTTTCTTTCTTTTCCTTGGGGTTTTGTCTTTTTGCCTCTCTATCTATGCGTTCCCTCTAATTTTTTTGGTTAATTTCGGTGTCTAGGGTTTCGGTGCTTCTTAGATTTCGGGTAAGGCTTTTTAGTATTTAGTCTACGTTTGCAGTAAATCGTTTTCTGTTTTGGTCTGATGCTTGAATGAGACATTACAAATTGTTAAATGGGATATTGCAAAATTACTAAAACGTGAATGCCTCCTGCCGTTTTATTTTCAACCTGGAGTCGATAGAGCACATTTATTGATTTATATGGGTTTGTATGGAAGGTTCAATAAATTTTTGTCATTGGGAAGCCTTGATATATTAGGCGTTTGGCTGCAATCTTCGTTAGGAATTTGTACCACTGAATCGAATGAAGAAATTCTTAAACTAGCAGCAAAATAACCACACGGGTGTTCGGTGTAAATTGATGTACCCATGTAGTTTAGCTGAGGTATTTCAATGTAAATTGCTTATTTGCGGGTGGGATATGGTTGAATACTTTCTTTTTACCAGTTGAACTCGATCTTTCTGCATTGTTCGGGTTTTAATGAGTTTATTTCTACTTTTGATCCTTCCTTATAAGACTTGAATGTAATTGCAAGTTTGTTTGCACATTTGAATTTCTGTATCTATATTCCAAAGTTCATTCTTTTTTGACTCTTGCTAATCATACCATTCGTATCCTATGTTATTCGTTCATGTGTGTTTGTGTTTTCAGTAATGGTTTATCTAACATTTATTGGTTCTTCTCAATTACTTCAAATGTTACTCCAGTTATTTCATCATCTTTTTGACAAACGAGTAACCAAGAAGTTCCCTTTTGTACTAGCATCATCTTATACGCCTGAATCCTTTTTGGATTGTAAGACTTATCTTTCTTGAGTTTGAGAAGATTTAAATGGTTTCCATTGAACCAATCCGCTTGCTACATACACTTGAAAAGTATTGTATCTTTTTCTAAGAAATCCGCTTGCTACATATGTTATGAGCGAATATGGGTGAAGATGCTACTTCTATTTATTGAAAATTTTGCTTGAAATAGCGTCCCTCCCATTTAAAGCTCCCCAAAGTAGATCTATGATTGTTGGTTACTGTTCATATCTGTGCTCATCTTCTCTAATTGTGACGTGTGATAACAATGCTGAGAATCTTTGCAGGCTGCAAACTACCTCAACATCAAAAGCTTGCTTGATTTGACTTGTCAGACGGTGGCTGACATGATCAAGGGGAAGACTCCTGAGGAGATCCGCAAGACATTTAACATCAAGAACGACTTTACACCCGAGGAAGAGGAGGAGGTTCGTAGGGAGAACCAATGGGCCTTTGAATAAAAAAGAATTAAAGGAATGGATCACTTATATGTTACTTTTCTATTGTCGCATGGTAATGTTTGATGCTTGTGTTGTCTGTTATGTTAAACTCTGTGATGTTCGTTGGGTGTTAACTTTATTCTACAATGTTATCTTTCATCCAACTTACCTGACTTCGCCATTTTTTATTAATATCGGGGATAGCCTGCTTCTATGAATGGTTTCATTTCTCATTGTTGTCAGCTCCTAAATTCCATGAACTCTTGAGACCTACATTGTAAGATCTTAACAGACTATTTTAGTCATGGGCTCATGAGCCAAACAAAGAGTGGGTTCTCACCCCTCCTTACCCAAAAAGTATTATAATTCAGATTTTAAGACGGTTCATCAATTATTTACTGTCAGGTCGAAATTCGGGGATCGTTGGTCCAATTATTTTACTTGTTCTTTTTAAGTTGGATTCAAGAATCCGATTGGACCATCTGAATCAGTTTAATAGATTTTGAACCAGTCGAAATTGGATTGCTCTGGTTTGAGATGGAATTGACCTGAGATATGTTCATACCCGCAAGAGGACAATGGCGTCGGGTTCGGGTTTTGATTATAGTAAATACATAGAACAATGATTGGGTGTAGCCTTACACTTAAAAGGAAAAAGTTTTCAAAATAATGTTCTATAGAAAACTACAAAACTGCCACAGCAGGCACCTTGAGATGCACACAGGGAGCACCATATGTTTCAAAGTTTTGAAGGCTGCACCATATAGCCCATCCAATGAAAGATGAAAGTACTAGGGAATGAAACTTCCATTGCATTCCGCCGATCCCTTCAGACGTTTCACTGTCATTGTTTACCCTCGTTGGACTGTTTATTGAGAAAATTGCATTTTTGCATTCTCCTTAAGATCCGCTAAATTTGACCTAAATGTAACAAGGCCTCATTATGACATTACATTTATCTCATGAAATTTCCTGCCGATAATTATGACATTACATTTATCTGAATCAGAACACTAACAAGGGATCATCAAAATGGTTCAATGTAACGGATGATTGCGAAGCCTCCAGCTATGGCTATGCAGAAACAAATTACCAACAGGTTCATAGAATTGCAAGAAAATGAAATGAAACATACATTAGGGGAGAAAAATGCCCCGTCAGCTGAACATATAAATTTGAATGATCAAAGGTTCCAACATTGAAAATGTGGATATCCTCCTGATCCAAACTTGTTTCTGGAGGAAAAATCAAAGATTTTAAGAAACCATTAATTCTAGGAGAATGGGTACCTGTTCCAATTTAATCTTTATCATGATCTGAGCAACTTACTGAGTGATGAAACAAGATTTAATGAATTGAAGGAGATAAAACATCTTGTCTGATCTGAATCGATTTCCCCAATATAATGAGCCATTTTCTCGCGGTGCCAACACGCATAAGTGGGGTTAAGGCTAATTTATTGAACTCATGAAGTTAGAGAGGGGCATTCTGTCTGCTAGGCTAATTTGTGTATCAAACTTTTTGGTTCAGTGCTAATGAAAGAATATATCCGCCGCTCTGCCACGACTTCCTATATCCCATTCTTAAAAATGAAACAAGGAGGAGAGATTGAAGAAAAATCTGGGAGAAGGGAAGAGCTCCAAAACCAGTTTGTAACTGAGAAAAGAAAATTATTCTGTCAACGTTTCCTGCTTCGCCAAGACATGATCTCATGATTTTATATCTGTGGGATCGTTGATCTCCTGAATGAAAAACAAAGCACATTCCATTTGTAAATTGAAAACAATGAATGATGATGAAGATTCAGAATTTTGATGCATTTACCTGATTCTCAAGTACTGCACGATCTGGGATTTCCAACTTCACCCCAGGTTTTGCAATGATACTAACTTTCCCCTTCAAAACCAAACCCATCATGAAGCTAAGTAATCTTACCAAGAGAAAAGAATTAATCATATGATGATGGGTAATGGATGGTAGAATAGGTTGAATTTTTAGATCATACATATACACGGACATTTCATTTTAGTTATATGTAAAAGTTCATTTTATATGGTTGTCCCCACAAACATTACAAATAAAGGCTGAGGTCAATGTGGGTATAGAATGTAACAACAGAATGTATACTATACCTTGAGAGTAACACCCAATCCAAACCATACGTCTCCTCTTACTGTCAAGCTATCCAGCTCAACAATGCTCGGAATGGACTTGAATCGACTTTGGAAATCATTAATCTGGGAAAGAAGGAATGAGCACAAGAAGTAGAATAATATTCAATCACATGTACCAGCGCACCTTACAAATTTTACCTTTTCAAATTCAGGACCTAAATCAATTGATGGGTTTACAGGGCTAGCTCTTGCTGCATTTCTTACTACTAAGCCTTTATTAGATGTGTATAGATCGGACTGCAAAAAATGTAAAAGAAACCTCAGGTTTACCAGATGTGGTTTTCTTGTCTCATTGAATATCCAGTACACAGGTAAGTTCACATATATACACTTACTTGTAAAAGAAGTAAATCTGAAGTTGAACTCAGTTGTAGTGAACGAGAATATGGGACGTTAATACCAACTGCTCGATCAAAGAACTGTTTCAAAGGTTAAAAGTATAGCATGAAGAGAGTATTCACACAATGTGACCCAAAATAAAATCTACAGATTAAACAAACCTTAATCATTGAGCCTACTGCAGTTTTGTGCAAGAGCATTTGATTGCCGCTTCCAACCTGATGAGACAAGTAACTTCATCAGTATCTTCTACAAGGATTAAAAATATGAAGGTGAGTGTCTTTGTAAATGGCCTTTGACCTCTGGAAATGAAGAGTTCCCAATCTTTAGTGTATTTGTATCCACTAGTCTCTTAATGGCAGTCAAATTCAGCCACCTGAACAATATAGAACAAAACTGATATCAAGTGCATATGCAATGCCTAGGAGGGAAAAAAAGAAGTAAAGAAAGTTCGTACTCACAAGCTCCTTGTATCAGAAAATTTGAATTTGTCCATTGGCTTGAGTTGATTAACATAAAGAGAAACTTCAAACAATCAGATAAATCTAAAATCATCCACTACAACAACAAGCTAATTAACAGCACCACAAAAACATAAGTCTAAAAGGGGAAAAAAAGGATGAGTAATACAACAAAAAATTTGAAAAGAGAATGCAAAGACGAACACTTACAGAGTGACTTGAATTTAGAGCAATATCTGCAAGCTGCAATGAAGAACATTGTGCATCAAACCCATTGTCGAGAACCAAAAACATAGTAGCTTTAAGTACCAATATCATGACAACTATTTTCATTTCTTGATATGCAAGAAACAGAGGATATAAGGGGCCCAAAAGGATTACAAGAAGCACCTTCTAGTTGCAAAGGTTCATAGTAAGACTATAATTACAAAAGAATTTCTGGTGAGTACAACATCACCGAGAGGTAGTGGGCCGTAAACTATTACAAAGAATTCAGTCAAGGCTATTTTCTTCTCAAAGATCCAAGGTCAAGTCTAGCCACTAACACAACAGTTTAATATCTAAGTTTCAAACTTTCACATCAGTACTTCATCTCTCATATTCAACCTAATTTCTAGTTGAGATTGATTTCTTCAACTAGTTGTCACTGAGGTATTGGAAGATAACATTGAACTGACGACAGCAATGTTACTAAGGTATCGGAAGACAACATTGAACTGACGACAGCAACTGTGGACAATCAATCAATTATTCAAGGGTCCTTTTATTGTGTGATTTCTGATTAGTATTTGCCTTGATTCAAAATATCCACATAGTAACACAGGACAGAGGAAATAAGGCTATGGTAATGAGCTCTTTTCAAGTAGTATCCATCGACAACTTATCTTAATAACAATGCAAGTTACCAAAGATGGAGAGCTATATTTCCTATCATATCTTGCTTTGTGAATATAATGGTTCAAATCAATATATAATAAATGTTTGTACGTATAATTTTTTTTCCATGTCACAAGATCCATTTCTAGACTGGAAAGCGGACAGGAAACAGGCAATAATAAATACAGGAATGTGCACCTGATCTAACA
The DNA here is from genome assembly GCA_031780015.1 of Citrullus colocynthis. Lineage (NCBI taxonomy): Eukaryota > Viridiplantae > Streptophyta > Magnoliopsida > Cucurbitales > Cucurbitaceae > Citrullus > Citrullus colocynthis. The sequence continues at coordinate 1,755,261 of QLSR01000479.1, forward strand.
TTGCTAAAATACAAAACACAATGGAACCCGATAGATACCGGAGAAAGATTAAAATGTTTCATGACAATACCAACCTGACAACTCTCTGAAGTTGAATAAGTGCTGCTACTTAATTCCAATGCTGCTGTAGGTGTTACCTATAAGAATGAAAGGTATAAGAGTTGAACTAAGGAAGCACGGTATAGCAATATTGTTGCATACCTCCATGCAGAATTCGGTCTTGTTTTGGATCAAATGATTTAAGATTTCTAAATCATTCAGTCAAGAACTTCATGGTCCAAAGAAAAAAGCATCATATTATGATTATAAAAGATAAGATCACAAAAAAGGATACGTGGGTCAATAACAGCAGCCACATTATCTGAGCCAATAACGAGAGCAAACTCCTTACCCTGGCAAATGAGTTAAAGAAAATATTAGATTAATGTTGGAATCCCTTTCTTGCAAGCTACTCTTCTTCCCTATTCCCCCAGCTTTCCAAACGTCTATATATCATATATGTATGTATTTCCACCCACCATATCTCTTTGATAATATAATATATTGTCAGTTGGCTAACATTAAGCATAGAAGTCCGACCTTTGATAAATTCTTCGATTTTGGAATTTAGTTTCTCATTTTCGTTGATTCTTCAGTAGTTTCAAGTTCAATTATTGAGAGCTGTTGCGGTGGAAGCTTCTCTTTTATTTGTTTCGGGCTTGTTTGAGTTAAAGGCTTCTAGATTTTGTGTTCATCTTGAGATATGTGTTCAATTGGAATGTTTTTAATTTTTTCTACAGATTTAATCTTTTTTATGTAATTTGGTTCTAGCCTTGTATTGGCAAGTTCGATGTTTTTATTTTGTTTCCTCTCATGTGCTTTGAGCTTTAGGCTCTTTCACTATATCAATGAATAGTCTTATTTTCCTTTAGAAAAAAAAAAAAAAGAAAAAAGAGTCCAACCTTTGATAATAGTACATCAAGAGTTCCACCAGTCAGTAAGGAAAGGAGCTGCGGGCCATGATCAGAAGTATACCTGCACGTGAAATTTTTAAAAAAAAATGTGGACTATAATTCTTATCCAAAAAATGAAATTTGAAACTTGTAAGATCAAACAAATAGTCACGGAACAACCATGAAGTTTCTCCATTTCTCCTGTCCAAATGCATATCATTACATGAGGGCCTTATTTACATGTAAGAATACAATTGACAGAAGAAATCTGCATTTATTTGCATAAAAGTGAAAAAATTTTACAGAGCACCCATGCATTCCTATCAGTATCAATCTAATTGAAGGCAAGAATAGGCTGTCTACCAAACCAAATATGATATCTAGAAAATGCGGACAAGTGGTACCTCACATTCCAAATCTCATTTTACGTCGTTTATGATCAAAGTGAGTTTCCTTTTTAAGTTATAAATATTGATGTGAAAATTTAAGCTACCATGGAGAGGGTATCAAGAGAAAAAATTTAAGACAAACTCAAACTAGTTCCTAAAGCATGGGGGTTAACACAGGGAGAAATAGAAAATAACTCAAGTGTCTGCACCACACTTTAATTGATTGAACCAATATCAAGAGGCCACACCCTTGTTTTTCCTTCTCTTGTACCTACTTTCTCTTAGTGGAAAGCTGTAATCCAGCTGCTTAAGAAATAGAGAATATGCAAAGTTCTCTAAATTATTAAGAGAAACATACGCAGTTGATGGAAGATTCTCGATCAAACTACAAGTTCAAAATGACAAGTGACTTAAACAAATTACATATAATCATAGTTGGCAGTTTTGCCCATACAAGAAATCACTACTGGTTCACCTATCAAGTTGGTTTCTCTTTTTATTTTTTCTGATAAAGTTTACTCCAAGCCAAGAGGTATAAGAACAGTAGAAAAAATGTGCTCCGAAGTTTAACCATCATCAACAAAGTATACTTCCATTTCTTATTCTTAGAAAGAAAAAAATAAAATTACGAAAGCAAACACTTGTTTCTTTTTTAAGAGACAAGAATTCCACAATCACTGACTAGAACTTACAAATCATAACGTTCCTCAGGTTTTTGAGATGGATCCAGCTGCAACTTTTGCCCCTGATGAATAAACAGAATTTTAAGCGCAAGCACAAATGAGGCTTTATACTGACAAAATATAACACAAAGCTGAGAAATAAGCTCTAGATTCATAACCTGAATTAAAGAATGGACATCAATTCTAGACTTCTTATATTGTCCCACGGCCTACAAATTATAAAAAACAATTAGAACACTGGAGGTATATCCAATAGAAGACAATTATAAGGTATAGGATCGGATTTCACCTTCAGCGTCTCATCATGAGTTTCGGCTGAATCCAAGAGAATCAATGGAACATTGCATCCGTATTTTGCATTTAGGCACTGAAGAATTAGAACGGTAGCACATGCACAATTAGTTGTTAAATAGACACAATAAGAATAATTGCTGACTAAGTTATCAAGAGGACTAGTTAAAAAATTGACCTCAATTTGCTCAACAAATAAGTCAAGGGGTGTTGAATCGCCAAAAACTTTGAGTGCGGATCTGCATAATAGATCGTTTTCCAGGACTAGTATCAAACTTCCCAACATTGAGATGATGGAAGAAAACATAAGCCATACACATTTTGGAGTTCAAAAAGAGCAAACAGATCTACTCATCCTTCAAAATTTGACATCAAGAAGGCTTAAAGATTATGGGAAGCATAATGAAAATTGAAAAGGACAAGAAGAGATGGTAAAAACATCGGCAGAGATGATATAATTAACTAATAATATGTCATACGAGAGAGAAGAAAAAAAAAAAGTTACAGTATTCTTTACAGCCTGTTAAATGACAGTGTTAAATCCCATGAGTTTATTTGATGCAAAAAACCAGGAAGCCGGTTCATAAATCTTAATCCACCTGGCAATTTATGCAGATCTTAATGATGGCATATTATCCATAACCATATTACAAGGTAACATAGAAAGATAATTTGAAAGAGAAGGAAAGAAAGGTTGCCCTAGCACAGAGTAGCAGACAACCGGGATATATTTACCAGAGTTCAAATTTTGTATTGTCCACTACTTTTAGTTGTTTAAACATCCAAGTTCAAGTGTTGACCTTTTTTCTTTGTAAAGGAGATATTTCACAACTATGATATACTACAACCACTAAATCACGACAATTGGGATTAAACCATTGAATGAACAAGTCAATCAAAGTGAGTTTCATACATGTCAAAAATACAGAATAACTACACAAGCTAAGATATACATTCTATACATTTGAATCACAAAAATCATCAAAATTTAACACCTCCACTATACTGTATACAGTTTGGGAATTAAGAATGACGCTTACTTTGGCCCATTAAAACCCGTAGCTGTGCCTAAAACTCCATTGAACTTCAAAACAATGAGCTTGTCCAAGAGATTTCTAGTCTCTGCTATGTCTGCAACATATAGTCATATAGAACCATTAGACGTCATATTTATTTCCATAATGCAATTTTTTTTTTCCTTAATGGAGAAGCGGAAACAACAGATTACCATCTGGTAGAGGCGCTAAACTCTCATAGGGAACAAGAGGCACTTCTTTCTTCAAAACATCATCGATTTTCATCTGCTCCTCTACGTGATCCAATCCCTCTCTAACAAATGACGTGCAAAAAGCCTCGATATTATGAATAGAAGACTGAAAAACAGTTTAAAAACAACTGAAAATGATACCTTGGTTGAGCTTTGGGAAGTTCCTCTTCAACAGCAACTGCCTTAGTAGAAGCCAAACGCTTCTGCTCATAAAGGAAGGTCTTCGTTATCAAGTTGCAGAACAAGTAGATAAATTGAACTGAATCATTGGCCGGAATAGGATAAGCAATCCTCTTATAGATCTCCAATGGCATGCTCGAGTCCACAAGAGCCACAATCGGAATCTGCAATCTGTCTGCCTCCATAATCACTGATGATTTCCTCTCCGTATCTATAACCACCAAACAATCAGGCGGTTGAGTTGGGCCAAAACAGAGCTTCTTATGCCTCGACCTGAACTTCTTAGGACTTCCACTATTAGTGAGAATTCCACTCATCTTCCAAAGTGTGGTGGCGCTAGGGCTATAACACCCAATCTTCTTGGTCATTTCTTCAATGATTTCATCGAAAAGCCAATTGGTATTAACGAACATGAAACGACCCTTCTGGCGGACCAATGAGCCAATGAAGTTCAAGGCATTGCGCATACAAATTAGGGTTTTATCGGAGTCAATGATCGCCATTCGGTTGCGGAAGCCATAGGTATAGAGCTTGAAATGGTGAGTGACAACCTGACGACCAACATGGGCTTTGGTGCTCAATAGTTTCTGAATCAAAATGGAGTGAAGAGTCATCTTAGCCGCCGCGTGGTTCTTCAGATTCTGAACTTCTCCTCTTACTCGTTGCGTTGCCCACTCCGACGACCTCACACCGCCGTCACCAGCTTCCCATCATCGGAATCCTGCGATAAATTGGCGCTGGAAGAGCTGAATGCCAATTTCTTGTATTTTAGGGTTTAAGACAGAAACCTTTAGGAAAAGAAAAGTATGGTTTTTTAAAGTTCTGAATTAGTTTAGATTCAAACCTCAAACCTATTAGTTGGTATTTAAAAGACATATAGAAAATTAGCATTTTTATAATATCAAAAATATAAATTTATAATACAGAATTTTAATTCATGGTTAAATTATAAAAAAAAGTATGTATTTATAAGCTATGTAATTGGTTTTATTTATATCTCTAAAATTTAAAAGTTTCATTTTGGTATTTAAAGTTTGAATTTTTTCTTAAAAACAACATTTGAAAGCTATTGTCGTTAAATTCATGGAGGAAGAAAGTTTATACCTACTTATGTGTTGTTTCAGTAAACAAACCTAAATACATTCGGAAAATAAATATGGAAGCTAGAGTTTGACAAAAAGTAATAAGCAAAAGACTATGAAATTGGGATTGTGGGATTGTAAGGAAGAAGATGGACAATAGTTATAGTACATAAATGTGTCATGTGTCTGTGTTTTTTTTTTATACGTGTTTAGATTCGTTCTCATAAACACATACAAATTGATTATTGAAAATGTGCGTAGATTGATTTGGTTTGAAAACTTGCTAAGAAAGTGATGGTCAAGTGCAAGTGTACACTACCAACAAGTAATAATATAGGAATTACTCCAAAAACTAAACTATTTATCACGGTTCGCATAATTCAAATTCAAAACAAAGTATTTTCAAGTTATAATCAAGGGTAATCAATAAAATAGTTGGAGGGAGATTTGTGCTAGTGGAAAGTAATATTAATGGAGAGCATGCGATTCAATTAATATCAACCCATAAAACAAGCAACTTTTGAGATTGCTACCATTACAACCGTATTGTTGCTTATGTTACAAAGTAGGTAAAACTTTATTCAATCTTGATTTCAAATACAGTTAAAAGCCTAAGTAATTAGACCTATATTTCTATGACTAATTATAACGTAGTTAACTAACATGCAACCATTTAGTCTTATGGTGTGTTTTATGTCTAAGATCGTTAGTCTCATATTCTCTTGATATTGTCTTGACTTTCTCATAATTAAGACTCAACTAACATGTTAACTTCAATGACCAGTCTAAATTGACAATGTAATTCATAAACTTAACAAGGAAAACAACAAGGAGTGAGTGATAATGTAAGCACAATTTGTCAAACTAACTCATTCTTTTTAGGATATTAAATCTCTTAAAGAGTTTGGCTCATAATTACAAACATAAAGTTGAACTTCATTGAAAATGAATTTGTACAAAATGAATTTAAGTTGAAATGAAATAAAAAAGAACTAAAAAATAACAAGTATAGGAAAAACAATGTGCTTCGATCTCTTGGGATACTTTCTTAGCTTGATTCTACCTCCTTTAAGGAGGATCCCTTTTACAGTTTTATATCACAAGTAGAAGTTCATCTACAACCCCCAACTTCAGAGGAATTTTGGTTCTGGAAGTGTTTTGAGTAATTTTTTTAAGTGGAGTGAAAAATCACCCCAAGGTTTGATATCCCCAAATAGATGAATTAGGATGCTCTATATAAGTTTCATAGAAATAGTAGTAATTGAAACGCATGTTGCAACCTGAACTCGACTTTGAACTTTTGGAGTGAACTTGTATGATTTTTGTCGATGGAGCATTGCAGTCGCATTAGGGATTGGAAACAAAATTTCTATGCATAAGCAAAAATTAGTTAGTTTCTAATTGGAATGACCCATTTACTCTTAAAGGCAATGAAATAACACAAAATGTCTCCAAACATGCAATAAACTCATCGCAACTCAATTATTACTTATTGGAAATTTGTATTAATTACTTTATAATGACATTTCACATATAAAATGACATTCTACTCACATGAATTCCAATTGTTCATTCAATGTCGAGGTTTCAATTTTACACAAATGTCGATAGAAATTTTAGAATTTTGTTGTCATTTTATATGTTTTATGATACAATAAATATATACAAAATACAGATAAAAGTATTAACGTGATAGACATAAAAATTTAACGTGCTGGACATGACTGTCTATCTGCAATAGATTGTGATAGATTACTATTTGTGTTATGATAGACACAAATAGATCACTGTCTACCACAAATAGATTTTGATATTTTACTATTATTTATAAATATTTTCGAGAATTTTATCATTTAAAATAATTTTCTTAAATTTAATTAAATTTAATTAGAGTAAAATTAATAATAATAATAAATAGAAGGGGAAGGAAGCAGCTGTGTATGAGACGCGGAGGGTGGTGCGTGCGAGGGACGATAACGTGTAGAGAAAGTGATAAAATAACCAATGGAGGCACCCAGAGGTTAAATTTCCAACTGCCACGTGGCTTCCTTCTTCTTTTCTTCCGGGCTTCTCCTATCTTAACACATTACAACAAATCATAACCCTTTTTATATTTATATATAACAAATTAAAAATACACATCGATTCTAAAATAATTACATTTTTCTTCTTCTTCTTCTTCTTCTTCTTCTTCTTTCTGTTAATGTGTTCCCCAAGATGAAAACTTCTCTATGGACCAGCCTCAGATCTACCATCTCTAAGCTAAAAGGTCAGCTAAAACCTTTATATTATATATCATATATCAATTTTTGTAACTTTCAGAAAAATAACCAAATCTTTTTTATATCTTGGTTTACAGGATCATTCATCATTTTGAGTATATAATTTCAAAGCATTTCGTTGATAAAAGAAAGAGTTTGATATCGATATTAGGATTTTGGAATGTGTGTGCATGAAGCTTTGTATAAACATCCGCTATGACTTTTAATTAAAAAAAAAAAAAAAAAAAAAAAAAA
>QLSR01000479.1:1762975-1817069 GCA_031780015.1 Citrullus colocynthis
AAAAAAAAAAAAAAAAAAAAAAAAAATCCAATAATACTCTAAAAAAAAAAGGTAGATATCAACAATAACTTAAAACGTAGTTTGAAATTTACTTTTCAAAATAGTGTTTAATAAGGTAAATATGCATGCTTAGGTAACATCAATAAATTAAAGTTTTTTCTTTTCGTTTAATGGTATAGACAATTGAATCTTAAACCATCTGGTTGAATGTACATATTTTAGACGATTTGGCCAAAAATTAAAGTTATTGTTTTGGTTTTTTAATTATATTCAATTTACATGAGTTATTTATTTTGAGGATTACATGAGATTGTTATTTCTTCTTATTAGATATAAGACATTTCAAACTTCCCAAAAAAAAAAAAAAAAAAAAAAAAAAAAACGTTTTTGAAAACAAGGACACAAAAATAGTCTTACGAAAGAACCCCTAACTTTTTTAATTTTTCGATTAGGGTTAAATTACTAAGTCTAGTTTATGGAAAAAAATTCTAATGGATCGTTAAACTTTTAATTTTTGTGCCTAATGTATTTATGAATTTTCAATTATACAGAATAGATTATTGACATATTCAACATTTAAAAAATTTATAGCGTGTGTCACACAAAATTAAGAGTTTAGAGTCTCATTAAACATAAAATCTAATTTTATATCAATTTTAATTTTTTTTTTAAAAAAAATCCTAAATACGCCAAAAATCTATTAGACACAAACTTAAAAACTTCAAAACTAAGTATACACAAACTTAAAAATTTCATAAACTAAACTTATAATTTAATGTTAAATTTAAGTTTTGCTTGTGGGTTTTGTTCTTGATATGTGTCTATCCATATTATTGATTTATTGATTTGGTCACACAGAGAGATCATCATTAAAAAAGAACAAGGCTATTACCAATGCCTTGTCCGACAAGTTAAACCTTAACGAAGAATACCAAGCAGCCTTCAGAACAAACTCTTACGTTGAATTCACAACAACCAACAACAACAAACACAACACATCATCATTATCGTCATGTCTTCTTGAACCAGACCAAGATATGTTTCTTCAGAAGATCAGCTACAATGGCGGCCATGTCCACCATCTTTTAGTTGAATACTTCCATGCTAGCTTTGAAGCTTTTAAAACTTGTCAACTTCTTCATCAAGCTTTGCATCAAACTAGAATCAACCAAGCCATTATTGTCAATAGAGTTATTAAGCCTACTACAACGGCTTTAATGGCGGACAACGATGATAGTCGTGGCTTTGTTTACGAGGAGGATCCGCTAATATTGTTGTCTTCTTTCTCTCAACTCAAAAACCCTAATTTCTCTATACTTGCCCACATCGACGGCCAATTTCTTGTGTTGCACAAATCTCACTCTGAGTTGCTTCAAAAACTCGCATGCAAACGGAATGAAATTCGAAAAGAGTTGAGGTAAGCTTGAGTATATAGATAATAGTAAATATAAAGTTGATTTAAAAGTTTAGTTAATTGTTGTGTTTATTTAGTGATCTACATATTTTAAATCTTGATTAAATTATAAGTTTAATTAATTGGTCCTCAAAGTTTTAAGTTTGTATCAAATAGGTATCTTGAATTTAAAAAGCTTTCAATAAATCCTTAAATTTTCAATAGTGTCTAATAGGGATCCATAAACATTAAAATTAAAGTCCGTGATAAATCATAAAAAATTCACTTTTGTATATAATAAGGTCCAAATTTCAAGTTTATATCTTACGAGTAATAGCTAGCAACTTATTGACCTATTTGACATTGAAAATATATATATATGAATTTACAAGATACAAAATTGAAAGTTTAATGATGGTGGCTTATTAGATACCAAAGTTTAAATGTTTGTATAATAGATTCATTAATTAAAAAAAAAGTAGAATATGTAAAAAAAACCATTAGTTTCACAAAATTAAAAATTTAGAAACTTATTTAACATTTTTAATCTATTATTAGACAAAAAATTGAAATTTTTGCCTTTTAAATACCTTTAGTTTCCAAAAGGCGTGAATGCAAATAAAAACATCTCCTGGATAAGCTTCGCGACCCGGCGGTCTAGGGAGACTTATTAAACACAAATATAAAAATTTTAAGACAAAACTTGTAATTTAACCTTAAATATTTGTTGTTTGATATGTCTATGAGCTTCTAGAAAATATACCATATTTCCGGATACGTTTAACTATTTAATTATCTTTTCTACTATTATTTCATTGGTACCAATTCAAACATAATTTAGTAGATAAAACACTAACGATCAATTACTATTTCAAATATAAATAGTTCGATATTCTCAAGCACACAAATTGTTTAAACATTTACTCATATATTCTTAACAGGTTGAAAAGGATGAGGAAGAGAGCCGCCAAAGGTTGTTTTTTGATAACAAACGCAGTGGTTCTGGTGGCCCTACTACTGCTGGCTTTCCACAGTCTCATCGGCATTGTGGCAGCGCCGGGGTTGATCACTTGCTTCGTAGGTTTATCGAAGAAGAAGAGGAGAGATTATAAACTCGCTTTTTCGTCAGAGACGGTTCTTCGACAAATGGAGATTGCAGCGAGGGCGACATATATAACTATGAATGATTTAGACACATTGAGTCGGATGGCGGCGAGGCTCAACGTGGAGGTGGAACATCTGAGGGCAGTGGGTGAGATGTGGATGAGAAGCAACAGAAGGTGTGAGATATTGAAGGAGTTTGTTGCAGAAGATGAAGCCATTGTTGAGCAAATGAAGGAGCTTCAGCAACATATATACTTGTGTTTACTTACAATAAATAGGTCTAGAAGGCTTGTTATGAATGAAATTATGGGAGGATAGGGATCAAAATATGGTTCATGAATATAAGGGGTTATATATATACCAAATACTTGACAATTAATTTGTTTTTTTTTTTTTTTTAATTCTTTTTAAATTTTACCCTTGGATGGATATTTGTCGAGTTGTATCAATATTCACCCGAATTAAACAACTCTAGACTTAGATTAGTTTCGTAAGTTTTAACATTTGTTCGATTTTGTTTAATTTCACACATTAATTTTGATAAACAACACTGTCATAAAAACTTCCCAAACTCATTAATTTTCAATATAAAGTTATTGTTTGATTTTAATGTGTATATCTCCTAAAATTTTGAAATAAACCTAAATGGATTAGATTTAGAATTTTAAATTTCATTTCTTTATAAAGAAAATTTTAAATTTCATTAAATAATGCTCATTAGTTTAGCATGTTTATATGTATAAATATATATTACGATTTTATATTTATGATATATTGAAGATTTGAATCATATGTTTAGTAGGAGAAAATTCAAACATGTTTGAAGAAAACAGTGAAAAATTCAAACATTAGTTTAGAGATTCTCGGTGAGATTTAAACCTTCAATCTCAAAAACATAATCAAATAGCAATTAATACTAATTCATCTCCATCATTAGTGGTGGATTAGTGTTGTAGTTTAATTAGGTGAATATCCTGTTTGTCTTGAAAAAATACTAAGTCATGCCCATTTGAATGAATTACTTTTATCAACTTTGAACTCATCGACTCTTTTAAGAAATAGAAGGAGGCTTTACTTTGAATGATAATGATAATAATAAATGAAGTATTTTAAGAAATCGAGGAAATCTTTAACCAAATTAATTTCTAATATTTAATTCTTAGATAAATATTGGGCTTTGCAATAATTGAATGTTTATCTAACCATCGCTTTCTTTATTTCTCCCTCAAGGTTATTAATCACCATTCGAAGGCCCTAATGAGTCCAGTTAGGCCAGCAGTGTGATGAACAAGTCACTTCAAAAAATTTAGTCTGTAAAATGTTAGAATTGTGTCTAATAAATTATTAATTTTTTAGATTTTGTATCTAATATATATATATTTTCTTAATTTTTTACCAGTTTTTAATAGGGTTAGGTCTTTTAGTTTTGTGTTTAATAGGTCTATAAACTTTGTATTGGCAAATAAGATCATTAAACTTTTAATTTTGCGTCTCAATAGGTCTTTGACTTAGCTGATATATTTGTATAAAATAGTCACATTTGGATACATCTTGAGTTGCATTTTCTTTTGTCGTCCATTCTAACCACACAACATCAAAAACTCAAGAATATTTTAAAAAGAGAAGCAAAAATAGATTGCCACATGACAAACTATAGTTGGACAACTGGATGAACTAAAAAATTTTGATTTTTCAATATCAAATTTTCTTTTTGGTATTATGTTTTTTAGTATAAAGTGTAGACATAATTGTGAGATATTTTAAAAAAGTATCGAAAGAAAAATCAATGACTTATTCGACAAAATTATTAAAGGCCCATGAATGTGCTAGACACTTATTTTAGAGATTTATTAAACATGACAAAATCCTAAAAGTTTCTTTTTTTATACGTTTCATATACGAACTTCTTCAAACAGGACACAACTTATTGCGAGGGTTTATATCGAATTTGGTCAACAAGAATTAATTATTGGGGACAGGCAAACCAATAAAACTAGAGTAGCCATGAATACGATTCTCAATAAGCCAAATGATGGGTTTATTATGTAGCAATTGGTAAAAAAAACATCTTTTGTAGCTCAAGTAGTTACTACTTTACAAGAAAGGGGGTAACCTTACTCTAGCTCGGAATGTAGTGGAAAAAAAGCACTCAAACGCTCGAAGTCGTTAACTTAACTGCAAGGAGGAGGATGCAGAAGGAAAGCCAGTGACTAGAGTGAAATCCTAACATGATAAATTAGTTATTTATAAATCTTTTTAGTATAACAACTGTAGAGTAAAAGAGAAATGTTGGAATGCCTTGAATCTATTGTACAGCGCTTTTGTAACATTTTCTCCTAACAAATTTGTTCTCCTCTGCCTCGTAAATATAGCTAACACATTGTCAATGAATCATGCGTGTCAATTTTCTTCTATAATACATTAGAAAAGAAAGAAGATAACATATTTTAAAACTTTAAAAAGAAATTTGCAGATTATTTATTGTTGGATGGGGAAGACTACTTGATCTGCTCGTGCCCACAATTTTAATCCATTTATGGTGAAAGAAACAGAGCGAAAAAATAAATTAAATATTCTTATTTGTAACTTTTTCTTTTTTTTTTTTTTTTTTTTTTTTTTTTTCCTTCCGTAAAAATAAAGAATCGGAAATAAAAAATCTATCGTAATTTAAATTGTCATTGCAAAATAAACCTAATTGACGGATGATTAATTGAATTAGGATTCGTTTTTTTAGAATTAAATTTAAGGATTAGTTAATAATAAATAATAAATGATAATAATTTTGTCGCCGTTATTATTTACAAAGTTTCATAAGTTTTAAAAACTAAAATCACTCAATCTAAAATAAATAAATAACTAGCCTTGATTTAGTAACTATTTCGTTTTTTTTTTTAAATTTTTTTTTATTGTTTTTTTTTTTTTTTAACTTTTTCTTTTTTTTTTTTTTTAACTTTTTCTTTTTTTTTTTTTTTAACTTTTTCTTTTTTTTTTTTTTTAACTTTTTCTTTTTTTTTTTTTTTGAGAACTTTCTATTTTAATTTCACACTTTAAAAAAATTATGATTCCCTTAATATTCTTAAATTTTCAATTCTATTTCCTCATTTTTGCATAAAACTTTATTTTAATTTATGTCATTAAAATTTTATATTATATTTTAAAGATTTAAAGCCTAAATTCGAAACTCTATATTGTTGAGTGGAGCTGCAAGCCACATCATTTAAAAATTTCCGAACTTTTTTTAATGAATATTTAAGTATTAACACATAATACAATATAAAAATTTTACTAATAAATTATACATTTAATTCTTTAACTTTAATGATGATCGATGTCTACTAAATTCCTAAAATCCAATTATGTGTTAATATTAAAAAGTAATGATTTACGTTATTTCTATTATTAATTCATTATGATGGTATGACATGTTTACCATGTTTATCTAACTAATATCATAGGATTTTTTTTTATAATTAAAAATAATATTATAGTTCGACTAATAAAATAGTACATATACAAAACATTCTTTCTTGAAATAATGTATTTATTTCTTTTTCGAGAAAAAACTAACATATCAATTTTACTTTATAGTTTGTGTCTATGTATCAAATTAATTAATATTTATCTAATAGCTAATACATATTTAAACTTTATAGCATTGTTCAAACTAGTATAAAGTATATGCATTCTGATTAATGTTTTGAATCGCATATTTTGTGTTGAACTAAGAAAAATTAGTGAAATCGTAATCTATATTGTATGGTGAAAATCAAAAAATTATTTTTATAATTTTATAAAATACTTGTTTAGGCCCTGTTTGTAACCATTTCGTTTTTTTTTTTAAATTAAGCTTATTTTTTCTTCATTTCTTATATTGATTTGTATATCTCTTAAATACAATAGTTGAATTCTTTGCCAAATTTAAAAATAAAAGCAAGTTTTTAAAAGTTATTTTATTTAGTTTTCAAATTTTTCTTTGATTTTTTAAACCATTGATAAAAAATAGATAACAATTAATAAATTTGAAGGTCAAAATAGTATCTTTAAACTTAATTTTTAAAACTAAAAAAAAACGAAATAGTTACTAAATCAAGGCTAGTTATTTATTTATTTTTGATTGAGTGATTTTAGTTTTTAAAACCTATGAAACATTGTAAATAATAACGGCGACAACTTCCGTGAGAGAGCAAAAGAGAGAAACGTACCCGCTTTTGTAATAACGGCGACAAAATTATTATCATTTATTATTTATTATTAACTAATCCTTAAATTTAATTCTAAAAAAACGAATCCTAATTCAATTAATCATCCGTCAATTAGGTTTATTTTGCAATGACAATTTAAATTACGATAGATTTTTTATTTCCGATTCTTTATTTTTACGGAAGGAAAAAAAAAAAAAAAACAATCGAGTATCCTGTGAGAATAAGTTTAACATAAATCTTTCCAATAATAATTTAGTATTTAAATTTTATAATGATTTAGTCTGTATAATTTTTAAATTTATAATAATTTAATATTTAAAATTTTAATAAGTAACGATATACTCTTAATTTGTAATTGTTTAGTTTCTATCATGATAAATATTATTAAGATATAATTAAATTTCGTTCACGTATAAATTAACAAATAATTTTTATTAGATTTTTACAGTAGAAACTTAATCGTTAAAAATTTAAAAAGTATATATACTAAATTGTTGCATTCTAAATTTCAATGATTAAAATAATACAAATCATAGAGAAAATTGTTATAAATCAAAGCCAAAAACTAGATTGTTACTTCTAGAACCAAAAGTATTTTTTTAATTATTAAAAAATTAACTTTGTGTTAATTAAAGTATTTAAAACTTAGGTTCAATTATTAATTTTGAGTCTTAAAGCATATATCTAAATTTTAATTTTTTCTCCTTTTAGGTCCTTGTAATATTAGATAATTTTTCAACTTCATACAACTATTAGGCATAAAATTACATTTTGTTATTTTACAAGCTTAATATTTAAATTTTATATCTAAAAAACCTAAAATATTGAATATTGATGTGTTTAAAAAAAATATTAAAAGTTAGGCACATGTTAAATACTTTAATCTTTAGAAAAGTTAAAAATTCAATGTTCCATTAAATAAAGATTAAAGACCTCTATTATTAAAATTAAAATATCATTTTGATTCACATATTTAATATTTCAATCAATTTGATTGAAATGGGTTAAATAATAACAAATTTCAAACAAGGAAAAGCAATTATAAATTATAGTTTCAAGATTTTAAAAGAAAATATTAATAAATGTTTTTCTAGAAAAACTAATAGCAAAGACGGAATTTTATGTGCACATTAAAAATATATTATAAGTTAAGATTAATTTAAAGTGGTTATTTTATTTGGTATTCAACATTTTTATCACAAGATTCATTGGAACTTCCATAGAAAAAGGTTTCACGTGAGCCTGATAAAGTAAGTGATGATAGGCCACTGACAGTTTTTTTTATTATTTTTTTATTATTATTTTTTACTATATATAATATTTTAAAAATAGGATAAATTTGTAAAAACCACCCTAAAATATGGTAATATTTGTAATTATGTGCTTAAACTTTTCAATTTTAGAAATGAAATCCTCAAATTATTATATAAGTATTAAAATTTGGTCAAATTGAACTTTCAAACTTACATAATTGTATAAGCATTTGTATAAGTTTGAAGATTCATTTTTATCATTTGTGAGTTTAATTTCTACAATTAATATAAACTTAAGGGTCTAATTTTAACATTTATAGAAGTTTAGGAGTCCAAATTTTAGAAATGAAAGCTTGAGAGTATAATTATAACTGTCACTACCCACTTGAGAGGTGATATCTACAATTTGTCCAAAATAATAATACATGTAAAAATTGAAATAGACACTTTAAATGTTAATGTTTGATTTCTATTCTTAAATTTCTTCAAATTTATAAAATTAAACTCTATATACTTAGAATAATTTTGTCCCAAATTTTATCCTTGATTCAACTTTAGTAAATTCACCTACTAATCTTAATTAATTAAAAAAAATGCAACGTGAATACTTATCAAAACTAACTAATTTAATGGAAAATCAAACCTAAGCCTAGTCATTGCACATGATTGATTGTTGAATAATTCTCCCAAAATTAATAAGTTTCAACGGTTACGCTACTAGATATAATCAATCAATCGTATATAAAAAATAAAAAAATATATGTTTAAAAAAAACAATTAACAATATTGTGTGAATTATGAATAATAAAAAAAATCCATTACGACTACAACAATTTTAATTATACCTTAATTTATTGAGTATGCACACATATTTTAAACAACGTTCAAACAAAATCTTACAGAAGATAAAAATTGTACACTTAATTAAAATTTTAAGATAAATTTTGTAACTTAAAGGTTAATTTGATGACATTAAAATGATAGGATAAAAAGTTAAATATAGCTCACCTCACCAAATTCACCCAATGTATGGGTAAAAATTGATTTTTTTCCAAAGAAAATCCTAATTTTTAGTACAAGTTTTTAAATACTGATATTAGCACAAAATATTGATGTCTCAATTATAAAAAAAAAAATGTTAGGTAAATATTGATAATTTCCAATGAATATTTTTGAAAAATTTATAAAACTAAAAAATTTTTAAAAACTATATTTAGAATAATATATTTATTATTAATATTATATTTTTATAATTTTTATACGATATAATAAAAATATTAACTCAATTTTTATGTTTATATTATTGATGAAAATATCCACGGTGGATATTATAAATAAGGAACACATATTTATAAAAGGTTAAATAAAAGAAAGCCAGATCGATATGCTGTTGGGACTTCATTAACTATTTGTGTCCCCCTTCTCGAGAAAAAGGATAAAGTCATGGAAGGAAAAGTAGTGGAAATTAAACCACCAAATGTCATTTTCCGATTTATCCTTTAAAAAATTAATTTTAAAAAAGCAAGAAATTATTATAAAAAAGGGGAGAAAGAAAAAAAAAAAAAAAGAAAAAGAAAAAAAAAAAAAAAGAAAAAGAAAAAAAAAAAAAAAGAAAAAGAAAAAAAAAAAAAAAGAAAAAGAAAAAAAAAAAAAAAGAAAAAAATAATAAAAAAAAAGGGGAGAAAGAAAAAAAAAAAAAAAAGAAAAAGAAAGAAAAAAACGGAGGGAAGTAGGAAATTACAAATATTATTTACAGAAGAAAGTTATCTGAAATCATCATAATAATTGTTGTATATGTAGATGTGACTCCATATACTATTTTCTAATAATAATAATAATAAGAGTTCGACATTGGATTTTCTTTTTAAAAATAAAATTGTAATAAATAGAATAGTTCGAAAATAATCCTAATTTAAAGTGAGCTAAAAAAGAAAAAAAATTCTAAAGTCAAACTAATATACCAAAGTAAATTACATCGTTTTAAAAAACTTTGATTTGGATAAATACTCTCCTCAATATATTGTTCAATGACTTATCTTTTTAGTTTATAATCATTTAATTTAATTTGTTTTAATTTTTTTCCCTTTAAAAATTGGGTAATTCAAATTCTTCTCAAACAATAATTATACTTAAAAAAAATACAATTCTTCAAATTACAAGTATAAATATTTTCCACACTTTAGGAAACCAACCTTTAGCTTTGTGACTATAGTTAAATAGTATCACATTTCATCCACACAGACCAAAGCTTTCCAAAACCACCCCATATTAATTATCACCCAAAAAATTAAATTTTTTGAAAAAAATAAAAATAAAAATAAAAATAAAAATCCATTCATACATACATTAAATTTCATCTGACCACCCTGCAGTTTAGCCGGACTTCTTGGCCGGCGCCGGCGATCTGACCCATCTTCACCATCGACTTCACAAAAGCCTTCTCAAAGAGATGTTGTTCATTCGCAAATCTTGAAACCAAAGCTTTTGTTTTGGGATTTGAAAGCAAAGATTGATCTGATGAAAAAATGCTCCGCCCTTGTAGAAGAAGCTTGAAGTATACATTGTCAAATACTGTGGAAGTTGAATCCATGGCCGAACCCGCATTTTTCACCTTGTTTCTCGCCGGACATATGCTCCGGAGGCTGGCTGCAAATGCCGGCTGCAATGACGGGTCGACGTCGAGGCTCGAGTTGAAGTTGTGGATTCGGTTTTGGAACGACGAGCAATGAGCGAATCCAAGAGTGTGGCCGCCTGTAATTAAGTATATTACTATAATCCGTCAGCTTAAGATTTCGAGTGTATTTTGACTTGTTGCATGTTTTAAAGTAATTTAAACGATCAAATTTAATAGTAATTTAATATGACACGGGATAATGATGACCTGAAAGAGCAACAAGATCTTGTAAAGAAAGGCCCCTTTGGGAGAAGCTTTGTTGGAGCTGAGAGAAGTTGAATGTGGGAGCTGGTAATTGTCTAGTTTCAATAGCTTTTGAGATTCTTCCATCTTTTCTTCCTTTTGGGACTTCCCAATGAGGACCTCCAGACTAATGATATATTTCCAAAGGTTATAAAAATCATTAAAAAAAAAAAAAAAAGGGTTCTTTAAAGAATTATTTCACAAATTACCCTTAATTTGATTAGAACTTACCAAAACGACGGCATCTCGAGCAGCAAGGGCTAAGATATCAGCGCAAGAAACAACGCCAGGGCAGGTAGATTCAGTGGCTTTCTTGGCATTGTCAATGACATAAAAAGCATGGAGGGATATGTTGGGAGGGCCATCTTTTTCAGCTGTGTTCTTCCCCTTGGAGTCGAGAAGCACAGAGCCATCACAACCCTTCAAAAAGAAAGAAAAAAATCATAATCAATACCTAGATAAGTCATTCCAAACATACTCTAATAAGTATTGCTTGTGTATAATGATTTGATTACTCTGATGAAACAATCATGGAAGTGCATTCGAAGCAATGCAGCAGGGACGGTCTTATCGTTGGCAGTGGCTAAGTGGACTTCTCGGGCAACAATGGACTCAAGATTAGGGCATGTGTGGTCATAGTAACGGTGGCTCAAGGCATTGAAAGAGGGGAGAAGGGAGGAAAAAAAGAGAAGAAAGGTGAAGATGAGATTATT
The DNA here is from genome assembly GCA_031780015.1 of Citrullus colocynthis. Classification (NCBI taxonomy): domain Eukaryota; kingdom Viridiplantae; phylum Streptophyta; class Magnoliopsida; order Cucurbitales; family Cucurbitaceae; genus Citrullus; species Citrullus colocynthis. The sequence goes on from QLSR01000479.1 coordinate 1,774,558, forward strand.
AGACATGATATTTAGTAGAGGTTTCAAGTAGTGGAAGAAAATGTTGAGTGGTGGTGATTTGAAAAGGAGAGGATCAGAGTATTTATATGTATGGAAAAGGGAAGTAAGAGAGTGGTTATGGAGAGGGAAATGGTTGTTGGAATATTTGGTGATCCAAAACCACTATTTGGGTGGAGTTGTGATGTTAAAGTAAACCATTTTGAAGGGCCCATGATATAAAAATTATTGTATTCAAAACCATAAATTTAGGGTTCTATTACATTTATACATGCAAGTTTTATATCAAAAGTGATTTTAACTATGTCAGAATCTCTTTCAAATATGTTTTTTTGCTAAAATTTGTAAGAGTTCAAAGTTATTTTATAGTTAATTTGTGTATTAATCAAACTTATAATTGCGCAAAACTTGATATTAGTGGAATTAATGGGTTTATATAGATTTTTACTTTTTTTTTTTTGATAAAATCAGTAGTTTAATTAACAAAATTCAAATAAATGTAGCAATTGCAACATTAATTAACTATATATTAAAGAAACACAGTTAGGATCTAAATAAATGAAACTGAAAGTTTAGAGTAAAAATTGATATACAACTTGTAGGCTATAAATTTAACTTATTTTGTACTAAAAAAAATTTAACTTAACTTATCAAAGCAAGCACGAGTGTGCTAATGACCACAAGATAGTTTGAATACCCTAATTGTATGAAAATAATAATAATAATAATAATAATAATAATAATTTTTTAAGAAAAAAAAAGAGAGAGAAATGCTAATCATAAATTTAGGATTTAATTCGATAAAAACAAGAAAGAAAAAGTCAAAGTGACTTTCCGTGATTGGCGTACTTCATCACTTGATGTAAAAGCAACCAACATATTGATTGGATTAGATCTTCGCATCGATTAGAGAGTTAGTATTATTCTTAATAAAATATAATTTTAATCAATGTATTTTGGTCGAGTTTCATTTTAGTTTATGTATTTTGGTTAAATTTCATTTTACCAAAGTGAAAATCATAATTAGAGAATTTAGAAAAAAATAAAGCATAAATTTTGAAAATAAAAAAATAAAAAATAAAATTGTTAGCAAACAAAATTGTAAAGTATACTAAGCAACAATAAAAAGAAATTAGTATGGAGATGAAATTATTATTTTAATGTTAAAAAAATACTTTTGGTCTTATACTTTTATGGAAATAACAACTTGGTCCTTAAATTTTAGTTTGTAAAGATTTGGTCCTTGAACATTCAATTTTGTAACAATTCAGTCTTTGAACGTATGTTAACAATTTAGTTCTTGTATTTTTAAATTTGTAACAATTTAATCCTTAATGTAGAAAAAATCATCAAAATTAGATGTCCATTTTTATTATTTTATGATATAGACTATGTATTTTGTAAAAATATTGAGTCACTAATTAGTTTATCGGTTTATTTATGCAATAAATCTTATTAATTATAATCTTAATTTCTACAATAGAGACCAAATTGTTACATACTTGAAAATATAAGGACAAAATTATTACAAAATTAAAACTATAAAGACTAAATCGTTACACATTAAAATTTAAGGACTAAATCATTGTTTTCAGGAAAGTTTAGGAATTAAATATAAAATTTTAATTCATTATTTAATTATAATGGAGGGAATGGAAAGAGGTAGTTAAGCCGTCAATAATCCCTTTATAACGACTCTCAATCTAAAACTCCAACTTCATTATTCATAATAACTAATTATCAATTATTGGATTCGATGAACTTCGACTTTGATTACAATTCCTCACCTTTTTCTTCTTCTTTTTTCTTTATGTCTCCCCTATTTTATATCATACAACACCAAACGATTTATATTATTAAAGTTTCGTTTACTTTTCTTTTCTCCTTTTTCCTAAATGATTGGCACTGCCAAAATCCAATATATTCAACGTGTGAGAATATATACAAATGGAAGAAAAATACTTAGGTGCATTTCAGAGAGTACCTATCTTTGTGCATTATACCAAATTATTCTATCATAATGTGACATGTGATAAACTATTTTTATTTATTTTTTAAAATATTTTAATTATTTTTTGGTGTGAGTAATGAGAGGGGGAAACATAGGATGCACCCAAGTATTACTCTATATAGAATATGACGGAGTGAAATACTGGAAGTGCAACACACAACAACGTTTGTTACTTAAAGAAGAAGAAAAGAAATAACTATAAAATGTCTAAAAAAATGTACGACAAATAATTGGATGTTTTTTTGGAGTGAGACTTGCTTGATTTGACACTCTAGATATAATTTTTTTGGTATTTTGTTGGATTATTTCGACAATTATCTTGTCTTGTACAATTTTTTTTGATAAATAAGGTTAGATTTTGTGACGATTATGAATAGTTGTACAACAATCTTTAATCATAAAATGATAAGGGGAAAAGAAAGGTGGAGAGAATCTAGTTAAGAAACCTTGAATTATTGTTAGATTCATAACAAATAGTAGCAATAGGACCACAATACTATGGTCATTGTGTATATATGATACTATAGATATATCACGCTAAGAGATCAATAAGTCTCCTAGAAGAACATATGCAAAGTCAAAATAAACTTTCCATCGCTTGAATATAAACATTAAAGTTGAATTTTTAATTGAAAAAGAATAGGTCACAATAGATAATAATCCCTTTTTCCTTTGGAGCAGAGTTTAAATACCAAAAGAGGCCCCAAAAGCTTATATATGTAGGGGTTTGTATACAAGACTTCTTACTCTAATATCATCTTAAATCACCAATCGACCTAAAAGCACAAATTGATGGGTGATAGTACATTTAATATTAATAAATCATCTAACAATATATATGTAACATCAAATGAGTTTATGCTATTATTGAAGTAGATAAATAATGGAATGAGAGCATTTGTTTGGAATGACTTTTTAAGAGTTTAAATAACTTTGTTTTACGTGTAGAAAAGTGTTTTTAATTAAGCATTCAAGAAATCATTCCACAATGGGAGGATAAAATCCACTTTTAGATATAAAGCGGCTTTATGATTTTGGCTTTTGGTGTCCTTACTTATGTAACATAAGTTTCTCACCAAGCAATACTTGGTGCATCCCAAAGTGCAATGTGCACCAATCTTTATGCATCCTAATCTCATCGAACACATAAAAAAATGAATTAAAATATTTCAAAAAAATAGAAAAAGAAGTTACAATGTGAAAATTTGTTATTAGACAATTTAATAGGATGCATAAAGATAGGTGCAGTTTAGTATGCACCTAAATTTTTTCCTTTCTCACACTCGGTCGTAACCAACAAATTTTTGTCTTTAATTGGATTTCATAATTTTTTTATCTTCCTTTCTAGTTTCTAATTTTTTTTAATCTTAAAAGTTTTTGGCCTTCGAAGAGGTCTATTTAATTTTTTTTAGAATTTCCAAATCCCTATCTTCTTCTCTAAAGCTCAAAAGGAAGGGTAACATCCTCTGTCTATATATATATTGTGTTTGGATGGATATTATATGGGCTTAACTTTGGTTGACTTTAGGCCAAATTTTTGGGCATGTACTTAATTGCTTGGGCTTAATCCAACCATTTTTAGTAGTTTCAAATTATTTAAGCTTATTCGTTTTAATGAGCTTGAATTCTATTAGTTTTGGAGTCTATTGGAATCACACAACAAAAAGAGGAGGAAGAGCGGTGAAATGACGACTGCAAGGGAAAAGGTGAGAACGGGGAGGGAAAGAAGATGGGGAAGGAAAAGAGGTGAGGAGGGAGAGAAAAATTTTTATTTTCTAATTATATTATTATTATTTTTAAATGACAAGTCATTTTCTTCACATATTATGTTAAATTGAGAGACCAAAAGCGAACATTTATGAAATGTTGGGATTTGATTGTCCAATTGTGAAACTTATGGGTTCATTCGACACAAAATCCAAACTTAAAAGGGCTAAAACTATAATTTACCCAAAAAAATTCTATAAAACTTTAACTCGTGCGAGTAGAAAGACAAAGATATATATAAAACAATTTAACAAACAAAACAAAGTTGTTGATATATATATATATATTATATATATAATATGACATTTAGGAACCAAGATTACAAATTAACCTTAAAAGGTAAGGAAAAAAAAAAGAAAGAAAAACTTTATATAAAAATCTTTATATGCGTAATTAAACATTCCTAAAGTTTGAAGCCATAAGTAATTTCTTTTGACTTCTTATTACTTTGGTAGCATAAATTCAAACTTCCATCAGTTAAGAATTTTGTGGATCCTCTCAGTTAGACGGTAACCAGATAGCTGAAATAAGGTGGCGGGCTGCTTCCGTAGATTAAAAAAAACCACTTGGCACGCCTCGGCCAATCCGATTATCCGTAAACCAACAACCCTCAACCCGTGCGGGGTCTTTCTCAACTAAATTGGACCTTGCTTGCAAAAGTTTGGCCAAATCTCCAAGATGAAGGTACAACATTGTTGAAAACTTGGGTTTGGCCATCACTTGTGGTGACCTTGAAGGACAAAGATTGGCCATTTAGATAGGAATTGGACTGCCAATTGGCCCCCCAATTCCTTGACATTGGGGTCCAATTCTTGGATTTTGACCCTTTAATGGACACTGATTTGATGTCCCCAGCTCCTCCCACATTGCTTATCAAAACTAGTTCAAAATAATCTCTTCCATTCACTGTGAATCTCACACCTCCTTTCTTTACGCAGGGAACCCTATCATTCAAAAAATAATTTCGTTAATGATATAGCTTATATTTTCGTCAATTTAAGATTCATTTGATCAAATTAATACATAAAGTTTTTGTTCGGAGAGGGTGTTTATGAAACGTAACATTCTTAAGTTTTCAATGTTTTCATCAACTGAATTCTGCACTTATTTTGGTTGGTAAACTTTCAAGTATATTTTACTGTTTCGTATTAAACTTTCAAAATGTCTAAGTTATTCCCATTGACTTTTTCACAAAACCAATTACTTTGTTCATGGTTATTATTTTGTAACTTAAAATATGGTCACTCAATACCCACCTCAACCAACTTAATTGACTAGATACAAATTCATATGTTAACACTCATAAATTATATTATTCCTTTTTTTTTTTAATTATTTAAAAAAACAATAGACCAGCACAAATTTATGCACACAAAATTGAAAGATAATATTAGATAAGCACGATATTTCATCTCCAAATCAATCCCACATGTCTTATTAAGATGGTACCTCTTTGGATCTACCGTTCATAGATCATATTCCAACTTTTATTTAACCGAATACCCGTATTCTAATATACCATATTCAATAAACATAAAATTCTATCTCAAAATCAATTATTAATGAGAAGAGTAAATTTTTTAAAGTTTGCGAATTTTCTCATCTTATCCTCGATCAACAGCTGAAAAACAAATTATTAGACTCTACATTAAAAGTTTAAGAAGTTTTTACGTGTAGAGATATTTCAAACAATTCTAAAGGGTTTAATTACAAGTCTAATTCCTATAGTTTAGAAAATTTAGAATTTAGTCTCTATTGTTTTGGAAGTTAGAATTTAGTCCTCGTAGTTTAATAAAATCTACATATATAATCTCTACCATAGGAACATATTATAGACATTTTATAAGTGTTTTATTAAATTATAAAGGCTAAATTCTAATTAAAAACGACGAGGACTAAATTTTGATTTTTTTAAAAAAATTTATAGGGACGAAATTTGTAATTTAATTGTAGAGTCAAAAGACGGAATTGAGGTTACCTTTGGTAGAGAACAGGGATGATTCCGCCTCTGTAAATGCCGATCTTCTCCCAAGCAGGCTGAGCCATGTCGAAATGTTTAAGCGGAGGGTTACACCATCCGCCATTGTTGTTTGGGAGAGCATAGTTTGGTGGGCAAAAATTGGTGGCCGTCACCGTCACCGACGCCCCTTTAATGCACCACCGTGGATCCGTCTTGTAATCGCACACCATCTTGAAACACTGACCGCACGATGCGCCGTCGTTGAACAATGCCGTGCTTAGCGCTGCCGTCCTTGTTCCGTAACCCGTTTGGTACAAATTCCCATACCCACAAGCTCCACCTACAACCACCATTCCCAATATATCTATGTTTATTCAATATATATAAAAACATAAATAAATGTGTTTGTGTATAAAGAAAATAGGAAAGAAAGAAAGTGAGAACTTTTCTTTTTCTTGGGAGATGGGGTTGGATTGGTGTACTTTCTTTTGAGGGTAGTTTCCTAATTTCACCACTACAATTTCAAAATTGAGTGTTTGGATTGATTTTAAAAAAAGTGTTGTCAAACATACATTTTTTCTAAAATGACTTAATTTTAAAATTAAACATTTGAAAATATATTTTAAATACACCATAAATGTGGTAGAAATAGACCGATGAAAATATATTATATTAACTATTGTAGTTATATGTTGTCGTCAATTGATGTATAAAAATAAATATTCTTCGTTGGTGTCTTTTATAAAACTTTCTCAAAATTATTTACCAATTAAATTTTCAAAAACAATATTAGATGTATTATTTTAGTAGCAATATTTTTTAAAAGAAAATTGAAAAAAAAAAAAGGAAGAAATGAGAAACAGAAACAGAAACATGTTAGTTTAGAGCAATGTTTTAAGTTACCCATTGTTCCCGAGGCATCGCTATCACCATAGAAAGTAGCATGGGCGGGGTTCCATCCCGACGCGGTAAATGCATTGACAGAAATGAAGAAGAAGTTGGAGAGAGTGAGAGAGAAAGCAAATGCGAAACAAAGTTTCTCCATTAATTTCAATTGACTAATTAAGAAATGAAAGCAGAGAGAGTTAGAAGAAGAAGGATGGGTTAGGAATTTAGAAGCAAATGCCTCTCTTAAATAAGAACCCAAAATCCCCAATCCAACAACCTCACATGTGACCTCTGCAAACAGCAAGCAAATTGTTGTGTTTTTTTCTTTTTTAAAAAAATATATTATCACTTGTTTTTTTATACTTTAAATAATAAATAAACTTTCAACCATTTGTCTTTTTCAAATTCTAGATCATGCCTCGTTTAAAAGAACGGTAAAATGATATGTTAGGTTGCATTTTGAGCTCATGAGCAGATCTTGGATAATATAGGTTGGAGATTAAATTTTTGGATAATATTTTAGGAATCAAAATTAGTTGACTCTATATAGAAACTAATTTCAAAGTTTAGTAGACAAAAAAATCAAATTCAAATTTTAATGGTAGAAAAATTAGTTATTATTGTAGTATGTTAGAACAAAAATTACGCAAAAACCATGAGTTTAAGTAAGTGGTTCGTATTTTAATTTAACTAATAATTCTTAAGAATAATCATTCCCACGTTGTGTTGGCTCTTCACATCCGAACTCACATGGCTTCCCCAGCAGAAGAGCCGTGAATAAATCAAACTCCACCTCACATTAATTTTCATTTTCAATTTTTTAATCAATTTTTGGTTGTTTCTTTACGAAGAAATTTTTTTAAAAAGGCCAAATATTTTAATTATTTTGTTTGGAATATTGAAATTTGGAGATTTTTTTTCTTCATATATAATATATATAATATTTCATGGACAATCCCACATGAATATTGATAAATGAACGTGACAACAGGCTAATCATTCAACCATATATATCATATTCACATGCCAAATTTTGACATATATACCAATTCATAGACCACTAATTATTTTAAATTATTGGATATGATATTCATTAAGGTCATCATTTGTTTAACCTAGATGAATGCCAGTTAGTTTAGAGAAAATAAGATTGTTAAATATTTAAAATGTCATCATTTATTTATTTAATTTTAATGAAGCTAGCAATCAGTATAGATATGGAGTTGAATATTTTTACACGTCTTACAATTAATTTTAATAGTGATAGAAAATTAGTGAAAACTAATTTAATTAATTCTTTAAATTAATCAATACAAGTTAATACCAAGAACTGAAATTGAGTATTTAGTGAGAAATTAAGGTCAAAAATATAAATTATAAAGCCCTAATGACCAAATCAACATAAAACTCAAATTCAAGTATGTAACACTTTGAAACTTAAGAATCAAATAGAGGTCAAACTCAAAACTTAAGAGTAAAAATGTTACATTTAAAACCTAAAACCCAATTGAGAGAAAAAAATATATAATTTTGTGATTGAATTTAAAATATTAAAGGAGTAAATGATATATGTTCATCATAAAATGAAACTCTAGTACTTAATATAAGTGGATGAAATCGTAGAATATATATTTCACAATATTAAAATTATCATAGTATTGATGAGATGAAAGGTAGAATATGTTACATATATTTGATTATGATAACCACCGACCAGAAGTTTGTCAGAAATTTGTGATGGTAGATTTGGAATTATATGTGTATCATAAAATTCAAAGGAAGAAAATAAATAAATAAAAAGAGAAGTTCAAGTTAGTGATTAATAAAAAGGAGATGGTAGAAAATTAAGTTAATTAACGAAGTTTAGCATATGATTATAAGATAATCCAAGATCCAAGGAGGACCATATGCAAAGGGACAAATAGATTTTAAAGAAAATATGCCAAACTATACAGATCATTTGATGTCTTTGTTACATTCAAATAGACTATGCTTCACTTGTCTTTTCAATTATATATATATACATATATATATATTGGTCTCAAATCATTCAAAATGTCAAAATAATTTGCTGCTAAGAACATTTTATTCAAGCACTTACATCTATATGTCAAAAACCGTTGTTAGAGTTTGAAATTGACTATGTTTGTCTAAGGGAGATTGGTGATTGTCGGATTAATTGTTGTCTCAGAAAATGTCTTTTGAGTTGTTGGTTTTGCATAATTATTTTTTTTCCTTATTTGCTTTTCTTGTGATTCTATGCTTATGAGGATTCTTTCCTTATTTATGGTTGTGTCAATATTGAACGGGCTAAGTTTCCTTTTACCTCTGCATCCTTTTTTAAGGGCATTTTGATTAAGCAACTTTGTTATGTTTAAAGAGTTTTGTTAGTGTGGCGGCCTAATGTGAGTTATAAAGTGTTATTGGATTTTCGACTAACTTTGAAGTAGTTGTTGAGGTGAGCTTCGTTGAAAAGGTTGTTTTTGGTCTTAGGATGAACCTAAGATTTCTACATTGCTTGAGGAGGGATTCTTTAATTTAGGAGGAGTCTAAGTTCATTACGTGAAGAGGGCATCACAACATTGTGAGAAGATTACAATGTGAGGTATTTTCTCACACTTAGAGGGAGCCTAAATCATAGAATACTAATATTACTTAAGAAGGCGTACGTTTATTGAGAGAAGATCTCAAACTTTGGGTGTAGTTTGAGTGTTCACATATTGAGATGAGTTGTTCGTGTGTCATTGTTATTGTCTTCCATTTATAGATAAGTACAATGTTGTAATTATTTAATTTCATATTAGTAAAAATATCTTTCCACGAGCATACTACCCCCAAACGTAGATGGTGTTTCATCAAACTAAGTTACCAAACCTTGTGTTCTGTCTATCCTTGCTTATCTCTTTATTATTTGGTTGTTCTTGAATTTGCAATCGCTTTGTGTGTGACATTATTATTGTGTGGTCAAATACCTTTATTTCAAAGTAATTTTAATTATAGTCAAACATACCAAGAATCACTTTTGATTCAAATGTTTAAATTAATTCTTTATATTTTAACCTTTTTTTATATATAAAATTAGTTGATGATAAATTTATAGATACTTTAATGTGTCGGTAATCAAATATATGAATTGAGTATCAGTACGATTGTTTGGGAATTAAGTGGTGATATACTCATATGGTTTAAAAAGATCCACTTCGTTTGCTATTTCCGTTGAACTTGTTGAGATAGTAGCTCTCCACTAGTGCATTTTCAAGGCCATTAAGGCAAGCATTATTTTTCCTCTTTTGAGATTCTCTAGAACCTTCTTTATGGAAACTAGTGGTATGCCAATGAGCTCAAAGATTTTTATAATGTCATTCACGATCTTTATCGTTAGAGACTTCTTAAGTGCTTACGTTATTGCCCACAAGCTAGCTTCCCATGCTCGAAGACACAGATCATTGGGAATTTGGTTGGAAAAATACCCTCCCTAGATATACTTTTTTTTGTAGTTGATTCTTTACTAACTTTAATTTTGTTTGTTTTGTTAGTCTATATTCTCATAATATATATATATATATATATATATATATATATATATATATATATATATATATATATACATGTAGGTACGTACACACACTTAATGAGTTGACATAGATATAAATTAGAGATTAGACCACCTTAATTTATATGGCTTAATTGAATCTTTATGATTCTACCAACTCATATGGCTTAATTGAATCTTTATGCTTCTACCAACTCTATCACACCATATAAATTTATCATCAATAAATTTCAACACTAACGAAGAAAATGATATAGTTGAAATATGTTGAATATACACTTTTTAAACCATAGGATTATAATGAGAGAAAAAAAAAAAAAAAAAAACTGTACACATTAAAAACCAAAACGTATATTTAGCCAAATTTTAAAATCCTAGTACTTTTCTTTTTAAGAAAAAAAAGGTAAGAACGAATTTATTTTTTTTCTAATTATTTTTTTTTTAAAAAAAGGTAACAACTCTTTTTTTTTTCAAAAAATTGTTTTCGTTTTATTTATTTATTTATTTTTAATTTGGCAAGAACTCAAATGTACTTCCTTTTGAATTGGTCAACAACTACACCTTAAAAAAAATAATAATAAAATACGAAAAATGAGACCACTAGCAACTGAGCCGTTAATTTTAAGACATCTTTTATAAAAATAAAAAATAATAATAATAATAATATTTTTTACAAATATCAAATATAACTAATTATGAAAATTCAACGACCGATATGCAATTCAAAACAAATTATATAAATCATGATATAATAGTAATAATAATACTAATAATAATAAGAGGTTTGTGTGTAATTTAAGTAAGAAATTTAAGATGGGAATAATAAATAAAAAGGGGAAAATGATTGAAACAGTACCATGCACATGGCAAAGGAATATAAGAATCAGATGGGTTTTGGGAATTTTTTTTATTATCATTGAAATAATTATTAATATGTTTTTTTTAAAGAAAATTTGAAACTAATTAATTTATTATATAAAGGTTGAAAATAGGATCTCCATATAATAAGGCTTATTTTTTAATTACATTTTGGTGAAAAAGTCTATGGTAGTTAACATGCTTTGCTAATTAATTAGATCCATTGCTTGTAATAACAATCTATTAAGTGAAAATATGTGGGTTTAAGTCACTTAGGTGCACATGGCTTTTCCTTAAAATCATTTAAAATAAAATTAGCCATTAATATGAGAGTTTGACTTGGTATTTCTTATTTATTTATACTATAAAAAATAATTATGCAAACAAGTGTGAATTCGATATATTGATATATTGATGAAAAACTAGTTGTCTGACTTTACGGATCGTACATGTTAGAACAAATTTAATTTAATTTGATCCAATGAGTACATTTTAGGACAATTAGATCTAACTTGATTTTAAAGAAGAATCCTCTTTATTGTACTAATTTTAACAATAGTACTTTAGTCAATTTGAATATAGTTCAATTTGTTTAGTCTTATCTTTTTTTTTTTTATTAAATAACGATACTTTTCATATTTTCATAATTGGTATGACATTGTTTTCATTAAATTTTAATGTGTGGGATTTTTTTTTTTTTTTTTTTGACTTAGAGTACTTGATATCAATTAAATACATTCTAAATTACAATTTTGTAGTAAAGATATCTTTCTTACTTCCAATTGTTATAGACTATGCTAATATCTTTGACACACTTGAATGAATAGTTTTATTGTTACGATGACAATATTGGTTTTGAACTTTAATGTGCACCCTTCAATTGTTTGTCGTAGAAGATTTTCCTCCATAACCATAAGGTAATTTTCATTTTAACCGTAGAAACTTTTGAAAAGCCATGTACAAATGGAGACATTAATTTTATTTATACATTCAAAAACTTCATTACTTTTTTTCTTTTTTAAAAGAAAACTTCATTGAACCAACCAACCACAATCAAAATCATCATGAAGCATAGAGGACAACCAATCAAGAAAGCAAGTATTCTAACGGACCTCATGCACTTCTTGATCAAAGAAGAAGAAGACAATTCACTAAAACAATCATAAATAGCACGAGCAAACAATTGAGCCACAAAATTTACATAAACGATTACAATTAACAAAAGAACTTCCTCACTTCTAATCAATAAAGATTAGATTCACATCTCTAACATCTCCCTATCAATAAGTAAATTATCTTTTTCCTAAAAATGATAAATAAATAAAATCTCTTCAAACTCATAAGGTTCTTCATTATTTCTAATTATATTTGTTCATCAAAATTTGGACAAAGAAATAGAAAGAAACGATAGAAGAAGGTAATCGACATGATCATAACTCAACTGATATAAAATATGTCCTCTCGACTAAAAGGTCAAAAGTATGAAATACTCTCTTCCTGCATATAAAATGATAAAAGAAGGCAAGGGTGAGAGAGTGATCAAGTAGAAGTAAACGAGGACAAAAAGGGAAGTGAATCTAATTAGAGTAAGAAACAAAAACCTAAAACAAGATGAGGATGGTTCCTCGGTTATACACATTTACATGTGTGCCAATATTGGTTTGTTTGGATAAGTTCATTGGTAACATCAAGAAAGAAACCCCTACAATTGGAAAGAGACACTGAAGTTCAAAAAGTTGTGAATGTCAGAACTCACACATGTTTCCTAAAGTATTCACTATCTTCTAGGCATGTGTCATGTCTTTGTTCTCTTCTTCAATCACATTTTCTTTACTTCCTTCTAAATAATATAAATATGTTTTTACCCTTAATTTCTTACGATAATTTAACCCTTTTGAAAGTTGTATTTGTTTCTTCTTAATTTCTTATAATAATTTTCATCTTTCCTAAATATGAGAGTTGAAATTGTAGTCAAATTCTAAAAACAAAAACAAGTTTTTAAAAACTACTTTTCTTTTTCCAATTTTCAAAATATGGTTTGGAAAAAGATATATAATAAAGCAAAAAAACCTAGAAGCTAGGGGTGAAAGAAGTTTTTATAAGTTTAATTTTCATTAACCAAAAACAAAAAACCAAATGGTCATCAAACCGAACCTTAAATTTTAGAGACTTCAACGAAAAAAGTACATAACGGATTCTATTAACCAAATTAGGGAGCCCCACTCATAAAACATAAAAACCGAGTTGTGGACGAGTACAAAATTATATATAGTAAGTAGGAGATTTCGATGCACCAACTATTTCAAATTTGTTTGCTAAGAAAAAGTAAAGATGACATGTAAAGAAATGTCAAAAACATTGTTTAATATTAAAACTAAGTAGAATCAATTTCAAACAAGGGAAGAATCTCACCTCGTCTTCCATAAATCTTCAACAATCTTCAATCATGTAAATGTTGTACATGACTTTTGTTCTTACTCTAAGGTCTTGTCATTTCTCTTAGTCCAATACCTACAATAATTGTGTCTTGTCTTCACCATAGGCCAAAGCATGTCGAGTGTATGGCGTTGCTTCCTCAAATGTAACTAAAAACTCGAGATGCTCAAGATTAAATCTTACTTCTCTATCAAGCTAAGAAATGCTGCAATGTTTGCCCACTTATGCAAAATACAAAACGTCACTTCACCCAAAAATTATGGTTCCATATATATATATATATACATAAACGTTTACTCGATTGTAAATGATATTTCTTTTAAATATCCTTTACAAATATTACATCACTTAGGTCCATACAAATAACTATTAGATGTATTTTTTATGGATACATTTTAGAATGAATCAATATTGAATTTGTTGAATTGAGCACCATTGCAACATATTACATGACAAGGATAAGTTCACTTGTACCTATCTAAAGTAGGGTGATCGAGAGCCAACACTACTTGTATTGTACAGAGTTGCCGCTATATTTTGACCATGTGACCATAATTCTTGATTTGCTTCCATGTGCCTATTAATGCTTCCTAAGGTCCATATTTTTCTCACACCCAAGTGGTAAAGTGGCCGCCTAAAGATTAGGCAAGCTTGACCCCAAGAAAAGTTATGTCAACCAATCAAATCTTAGATTGGTTATAAACCATTTCTTTTAAAATTGAATGGCAACCCAAGAAGTTAGTCGTAGAATGGTTCGAAATAGAAATGGAAGAAAATATTTGTTTATGTATGCTATAACGAAAGAGGGAGAGATAGAGTAGAGCAGAAGGGAGAGATCGTAATGGAATGAAAACAAAGAAAATGAATGGGAGGACTAAAGTGAGCATGCATCTTCTAGAATATAGGCCTATACATTTTTTTTTTTTTTTTAATTATTCTTTTCTTATTATAATGACGTTATTTTTGCTCCTTAGCATGCAACCTCACTCATCTATTGGGGAATTCAGAAAAAGTTTCAATCAAATTAATCTTAATTCTTAAGTTTCAAAATTGAATCTTGAAATGTGCATCAGTATTGCTTTTTAGAAAATGCTCAATTTTTGTGAACATCGATATTCTACATAATTTTCCAAATCTGATCTTCATCAAATCTTTCCCTCTCAATGAAACTCATCCAAGATTAACACAGAAATTCTACATAATTTCTCCAAATCACCCAAGATCCAATTGAAAAATCCATTTGGATATTTAATAGATCCATTTGGAAATTCAAATAATTTTGAAAACATAAATTGAGAAATTCAAATACTTCTGATAACAGAATTTGAATTTGGATTGAAAGATTACAACATAAAATTTTGAAAGATACAAAATTTAGAAAAAAATTGAAAAGATGCAAAATTTGGTATCAGATTTATTAAGATTACATAACTTTCAAAAATTATGTAGAAGATTTGGTATAAGATTTATTAAGATATAAGATTCATTTGGGGCAAGTTTCACCAAAAAAAGGCCAAAAAAAAAAAAAATCGATAAGATGAAAAGGTTAGTTTTTTATTCAAATCTCAATGGCTGATCTCAGTCCAGAAGTGAAAAAGAAAAAAAAACTATTTCTACGAGTTTTTCAAAAGTGTGCTAATTGTGAAAGATGAAAACATGTTAGGGCTATCTTTGACAATTTTCCATGTATTAATATTTGGTGAAAGTTGACGTGGTTGTTTTTCAAAATAAAATATTATTATTAAAAAATAATTATAATAAAAACCAAACTCCCTTCCCCTCTGTATCGTGTTCCTCCTCCCAATTTGACATAAACTTCAAATGGCATAGACCAAAAATGTAATTTATCAATTATTTTTTAAAAAGAGAATTAACTATAGGGTTCCTAGTTACATATCTAATTCTTAGATTAGATCATCTTCCTACTTAGTCTGGCTCTTTTACAGCATCAAAACGATGACATAGCATACCCATTAGCTAAAATTTAAAATTTTTAACTAAGTTGATATAATGTGGATAATAGCTAGAAAAGCCTAATCACGTCAATGCTTCATTGGTTTCATGTTTATTTTTCTAACAACCATTGACTACATTAATGGGAGGGACTCAACTAAATAGCAAGCACAACCTAAGATTTAGTAAAATTAATTCAATATTTTAAAATTTTAGAGACCAAACTTATAAAAATCGAGCAAAGAGTAAAAAATTTAAGTTCAAAAGAAGGGCCGAACATAAACTACGACGACTAGATATGCAAATCACGACCAACAAAACTAATCGAAACCAAAGTCAATCAATCGGTTTGGCAATGCCTCGGTTGGTTTTGGTCTTCCATAGACGAACTGATAAGCATCCCATCCACCATCTTTTTCTGGCTTAAGAAGCCCAATCAGCTCACTCTGCTTACACACAAGCTCCATTAGGATTTTTTGGAAACATCTTAAGTTACCTTGAGTAAGCTCACCCGAAAATTCGAATATGCAAGAATATTACTCAAGAACTGCATTCCTTAGCCAAGAGGCCTACCCTTTCAAGGCTATATCTCATCTCACTCTCACTCACACCAAATCCAGAAACAAAACCAACAAATTACTCAAAGATTCGAACATGCCACCTCTAGATAGATATTACTTAAAGACCGTGAGTCCTAGTCGATGGGAACTCTCCTTTGAGGCTATATGTCATCTCACTCTCACTTTCGTCTAATCGAAGGAAAAAACCAATAAACCAACTGGACGTTGGTTCAATCAGCTCGGTTTTGGAAGAAAGCTAAGTCAGCTTGATTTTGATTTCTTCAGATATTGAAGGTCTGCATCATGGGGTGGAGATGGGAAGAATAAGAAGGAAGAGCAGCTGAGTGAATAGGAAAGCTCCATATGAAATAACTAAGCCAGTGGGCTATATTTCTTCAAACAAATAGAGAAGGCCATTGAAAGCATCCCTATAATACTTTACACAATATCTATGTCCATCTTTCACATTACTTGACAATTGCAGAACAAAAGAAGAACAAATCGCACACACAGCGAATATTTCACTAGCAAGAGTCATTTTTCACATAACCAATCTGGACTAGCTTACCTTTTTCTGGGAGAATGGGTTCTCACATGAAAGCTAAGTCCGTATATCTTCGAAGATGAGCCATCCATCTGCAAACCATATAGATATATATAGTAGTTAAAGATGTGTGGCCATGAGACTAAAGAGAATTTTGTCGATGAGATATTTATAGTGATAGATGCGGAGACCCTGATCTCTTATTGTTCTTGATCAAAGGGTCGATCAAGTTTCTCCATCCAGTGTAATTTATGGGAGATCCTTTATCAGGAGCTAGGAATCCATTTATAAAGAAAAAAGGTGTTCCATAGACGCCTCTTGAGGTGCTAAACTGCAAGATGTAAGAGAGTTCAACATGAATGACGTATGCAGCAAAGAAAACAAAGTTGTGAAAATGCAGATTTAGCTCAGATATATCATGCAGAGAGATAAATTAACAATCTCACAATAGTATTGCATTACTTGACTGTTATAATATAACTATAAATATCCTTACAACAACGCTAAAATTTGAAGGGCGATGCCATCATACCTTGAAAGAAACACGTGTCAAAAGATCTGTGTCTCTGTCATTGAAGCCGGTTACTAGATAGTTTTTGTAGGAGTTCCCAAGTACTTCAACTCCGAACTTCACAATGTTATCCACAACAGAAGCCCTTGACAAATAACGAGTTTCGGCATTGTAAAACTGCTTCTGTATATTAGAAATGCAGTCATTCAGTCGTTATGATAGTGAGAGTGAGACTACATAAAATACAAAGTTTTTCTAGTCATTTTGAGGTTCGTGCGTTCAATTCAACATTTAGCATTCAGAAACCTTTCACTACTAATGATACAACAAAATAAGTCCAATTTCAGTGGAAACATAATTGAGGAGTTGTTTGAGAGTTTGTTTAAAACAATTTTCTGCTTTTGAAAACGGAAATCAATGAAAACACCATTGAGTAGGGTTACTGTTTTTTAAAATCATTTTCTGTGATTTTTCTTTATTTGTTTTCATGGACCACCTATATTTCAGAACAATTGAAATCATTCTTCCTATCAAAGGATGACCCTGTATTACAAGTCCAACAGTTTCAAATACACAAAAGCTTTAAAACATTCCACCAAACCAGCATATATGCTACTGAAATTTTCGAAAATGAAACCCAGGATAAATATATACAACAGGAAAGTACCATTTACGTGATGATTTGCCAGAAAACATTAGCTCTAAAGAAAGAACTCGGAAACCTAATCTCGTACAATTAAGGATAATCATTAATCAAATAACTTTCAGCTATATAATTAAGAAATTAATTACGAATTATTGTAGTTTGTTCAAGTTGTTCGTCTGGTTATTATTTCTGTATTCAGCAGTTGGTGCTCTATACATACCACTAGCCTTTTGGACATATTATTGAATAAAATCCCATCCCCTTGTGTTCAAACTCTGTCTTCTCCTCTCTCAATAATTCTAATACGAAGAAACCTTCATTCTCATTTATACATCACCAGATCAATGGTTCCCTACATTCATAGTATACGTATGTAATAAATTGAACAGAACAAAAACCTGATGCTCGAAGAATGCTTCCAACAATTTGAATGTATCCGAGGGATTCACCAAATCGACAATATGTAGAGCACGAGATGCTGCATATGCATTGTCATGATAACTGCAATCCAAGAAAATATGAACTATCAGAAAATTCTCGCCCATGAATCCGTGACAAAGGAAAACATTAGGTTTAAAATAATCTTGAACATAAATAACTTATTGAACGTTCTTAGAGACATACTTTAGGCAATAGATCGATCCACAAATCACAAGACAGGATAAAACCAGCCTCGTTCGAATACGCAAAATTCGTACTGAATTGTTAACATGCATAATCAGAATCAGAATCACCTTAGGGCAGTTTTTTTTAATTACCTACAATTGCAACCTGGACACACTACTCCTACGCAAATTTAACATAATTTCCGTCTCTTCAAAGAAATCCAACATAAACAACCAAAATTTAGTAAAGTGACAAAGTGAAGACATCACAATTACTTCCTATTAAGTATCGACCCTTCTGATTGAGACGATCCTCAGAAACGTATGACGATCATCCATTTTCCAATTTCTAAACTCGAATAAAAAAGTTCTCAGCTATAGAACAGAGCAATCAACTAAAATCATATGCAGAAACACATAAGAGAGGAGTGTCCTCACGGTAGAGGGAGGAGGTGAATGACGAGGCGAACGCGAGAGCCGTAATGATCGAGGGCCTTCTTGAGAGGCGGCCAAGAGTCTCTGCTATCGGGGCAAACCGGATCGAAAAACGCCTCGATGAGAATCGTATCCAAGTCCTGTGAGTGATTTCCGTATACGAAACCGTCGAACTTTGCAGGTGGGAGACTCTGAGCATGCGCATTCAAAACAAAGACGGCGAGGAAGGAGAAGGAGAAGGAGAAGGAGAAAGCAAGTGATTGAAGCAGTGAGCAACTGGTTTTTGGTTTCTCCATTTTTGTTTTGACGATGGAGCTTCGTTATCCAGTAGAAAGAGACAGCAGTTTCTCTTTGTAGCCAAAGAAAAAAAAGGGTCGACGACTTGACTTGCAAGTCACATTTAGGAAAGCTTCCGATGTTTTGCCTTTTCATGTTACAATTATTAAAACTATATATCAATCAATTTGAATTTTTATTTTTTTGAAGTAAATATATCAATAATTAAAACTAAAACTATGTATGTGCGTGTAAATCTTTTCTCAAAATATATATGTAAATTTAGGTTCATGTAATAGGTAGCTCAAATTGGGATAATGTTAGTAGAGATTAGAGGGGGAATACGTCATATTCATTCTTCTAATTTCAATTTTATTTTATGTTCTTTCGATAGAGCTCATTGTCTTATTGGGTGGGTTGTCTCTAATGTTGGGTGTAGGTTGTGGACTGCTAAAATACCTCAATGGTTACAATCGATTATTGATATGATGCTCAAGCTTAAATCTCTTAGGGGATAATTTTTACTGTTAATGATATTAATGTTAATTTCAAAAAAAAAAAGAAAACGTAGGTTTATATACGGCGAACGTCAACATCTTTGGCAAGCTAATCACAACTAAGATTGAATTGAAATTTGAGAAACTTATTCCACAACTCAAAAGCTTGTTTAGTTGCCTCGACTAAGTCGAGCTAGAGGTAGCCTCAATGATTCTTCAACTTGAGGGTGGATCCACAAGTTTAATCTTGTGTTGTACAATCTAAAATGAAGAAAATGAAAAATTCTAACTTAAGTATAGTATTGTAATATGAGTAGTAAACACCACATCAATGTGTGGTTTTTTCTTGTTTTTCATGTCACTCCTCAAAAATTTTGTTGAGCACATACGCATTAGGCGAATTTAATTATGCTAAATTTTCACATCAATAATATACATATATAAGAGGGATTGTGTGAGAGATATATATATTGACACCTCTCAAAAATTCGAGATATATATATTGACACCTCTCAAAAATTCTACTCAAGCTTTTATGATTTCAAAGTTTCAAATTTTCAATTCCTTATGCATTCAAAATCACAAAATTAATTTAGTAGTTTTTTTCTTCTTGAAATATTAAACTAAATTGCCAGCAAATGATTTGTAGCAAGAGGTAGTAATAGTATAACTTAACTAGAATTTCTTCAGAATGCTCATTTGACTCCAAGCAGATGTATACGAAACTACCAAAAAACTATCTTTGTCCGAAATTTTGATGCGTATGCAAATCAACTCCACATTAACAAAAGTGGACTTTGTTATTTTCTTTCAGTATTATTTTGAAATTCAAGGATTAACTAATGAAACACAAATAAAAAACTAAAAAACAAAGAATGAATTCATAATAGTATCCATATTACTTGTAATAAGTCATATTTCACCATAAAGATTGGTAGAGTAGAGAGTTAGCGGCAAAGTTCGAAAAAAGAAGATTTTCAGGTTCCATTAGCCATGTTTACTGCTCCATAATTAAAATTGTTACAATCGTAATAGATTTTTTTTATTATTCATAATTTATAGAAATATTGTTAACCAGTTTTACATAAACGTTTCTAAATGGACTCTACTCTTTATATTACGGTTAATTGATTACATTTATTTGGAAATGAAAGTGACTCGTCTCCATATCTACAAATATTCACCCGAAAAAATAATACAATTTCAGAAAAAAATTATTAAATGAAAAGGTCACCGTAACTGCCTCTTAATAGCTACTCGATATAGATTTTAGTACAAGCAAAACTACCATAATCTGTCTGTCTCTTACTTCCTTTTTGCATTATATGTCTTTAATTTTCAATATTTACATCTTTTAAATGTTAAACAGTTATATATGTTTTTTCAAAAAAAAAAAAAAAAAAAACACTGATTTAAGAAGGGAGATATTTACAATTATACTTTTATGAAGGATGATAGTTTCATTTACTAATAAAAAATAATGATAATATTCTATACTTCAGTTAAAAAAGCTTAGGTTATATCCATCTATATTCCTATTAAATTTCCAGGTGCCAGAGTGATACCCACGTTACTTAGAATCCATCTAAAATGATGGTGCACCCTACCTTTTACAACTAAGAAAAATTCAAGTACTCTTCAAGTATGCCAACTCCTAATTATTGCTTGTTGCGTCAACATCATTCAAAAAAATTGAAGTGTGTGCACCAAAATTATATAGATAAAAGCAAAAATACAATATAAATATAAACAAAGGAAGGAAGTAGGGAAATTTTCCAACTTATCCGACATGTCGTTTCTCAGCCAAAAGCTAAAATTAGCAGTTTAATGGGAAAACTCCATGTGACTGGAGTGTAAGTGGAGCCATTAGGAATGGATTTCAACCTGAATTCTAAAAGCCTCCCCAGTCCACACTCTGGTATCCTTTTCACTTGTAGGCCAAATTACGTTCAACTAGTTTAAGTAGCTCCATGAACTTTTCTAGCCAATATATTCCAGCACTGGAGCATTCCCTATCTCATAGGTTCTTTTCTGAGTTGTTGGACTTGACATTTCATTCCCTTCACTTCAAGATCATAGTCTTTTAGCATATCGATACTCGAGAAAGAAATCTCTCAGGGAGCCATTGAAAGGTGACCGAAACACCAAAATGACGACTGACCACCATCCACCACAGTTCATATCTCACAACGGAAAATGTTACTAAACTTTGAGGCCACCCCAACCAAGACCTAATTGACAGCCTAATTTAGTAGGTCATAATTGAGAGAGGGAATACTTCCTGAGCCAGAACACAGCAGCAACCATCTAGCATTGTATGAGCACCAACACAAATGAACAAGACAGGATCATTTCTAAGGTGGTGATATCACTTCCTAACTGGTGGGAACAACGGTAACCTTCTCCTTCACACGTCATGTTATCGATGAAAAGTTAGAGGTATGGGAAATATTAAGGAGCGGAGTAACGGCATATCATGGACTTAGAGATCTTAAAGATGTTAACTATAT
This sequence comes from Citrullus colocynthis, assembly GCA_031780015.1. NCBI lineage: Eukaryota > Viridiplantae > Streptophyta > Magnoliopsida > Cucurbitales > Cucurbitaceae > Citrullus > Citrullus colocynthis. Next base: position 1,796,565 of record QLSR01000479.1, read on the forward strand.
GGCTATTTTTACTGTGAATTCTTGTAGGATGTGCGTATGTTTTATCTATACTCTTTGTAAACATTTAGGCTGTTCTCAAACCTAAGCACACGATGCCTTTTAGCCCGTAAGAAACAGATCCATTGTAATCTCCAATCCTACTTTATGGAAAAGAATCAAATTTGATCTTGATCATGTAAAGAGATTAAGTTTTTTCAAAACTCTTGTTGATCCTGTAAGATTGTTGCACCAAAACCAATACAGTAAACTAAAATGAGCCGAGACAATACCACCTTTAAGTACATATTCAGACTATCCAATGGTCTGAAAGGACAAGAGAAATACATGGATCTAGCACTAGCAGCTTATTCTCACAGACAAGCTTTTATGGTCTAACGTTCTAAATGTTCAGATATTTTTTCATAACCTGGCAAGACATGGAGTAATATAGAGAAACGAAAACTGTAGATTGTACTAACTTCTGGAGTCGATCCTTGCAGATTCTCCCACCGCCTTCTCCATTCTAGCATACCATTCACCAACTCTTGTATGCTCTACCATATCTTTTCCAGATTGAAGGTGTCGGATTGGTCTCAAGACGCCAAAGACAGCCAGATCAGCTAAGTTGGGATTTGTTCCACCTATCCATAGACAATATGTTGTAAAATAAAACTATACGTCACAAATATCCTTAACTTATTTATAACTAAATAGAATGCTGAATGAAGTTGAGCATACCAAGAAACTGACGGTCTTTCAGTGCATCCACCCATGTTTCTGCAGCTCCATATAAGGCTTTGCGTTCATCAGTGATGTTATGTCTCTCTTTCAATTTCTTGGAGACAAAATACATGGCTGTAGCCCCACCATACTTTGCTATTATCCTTTGAGCGAAGCTAAAATTCCCTGCACCATATTAAAGTTATACAAGCAAGTCAGGTACCGGTGAATATATTCCATTACTTAATAAAAAAAACAATTCCTACTCAGGATGCTTTCTAGTTTCTTCTAAATATAATAATAGGATAAAGGTAATATGGATTACAAAGTGAATTTTAACATACAACATCAAGATTGGATTGAAGATATATAAACTTAGCAGTTAACACCTTGAGGCTACTTCAACTCAGCCCCAAAAGCATTGACACACCATCTTGGCATACAGCTTATTGAGCTATATAAAACTGCAACCAATAGTGGAGTCCTGATGACTGCCAACGTATATGATTACATTTATAGTAAACTGTGACTCTATGCATATCCTAGATACATTCCTAAGCCGTATCAACCCGCTGCTGAACATAGCATTTTAGAGACCATTGCTCATCCATCCTTATGTTCTCTAATTTCAAATCTAGCTCTCTAGCTCTCTCGATTTAACTCTGCAATTGATGAACACAAACAAATATAATAATAAATATATATACATTATGTTGGATCAAGTCTATGTTTAAATGAGCATAAAAATTAACTCCCACTATCACGATTCATGAGCCATGCAAACAACTGTTGTGAGTTGAGATTTACCTATTTCAATGTAATAAGAAAGTGAATGAAGAAACAAACAGCCCCCAGTTAATACATAATTCAATGTGATATGGCACGACAAGAAATTCAGAAAATAAACAATATAAAGTATGGTAGAATAGGATAAAACTATGCAACAAAGCCAGCTTAAAAAATAGTTCATAGATTGATCTACACTATCATACCATGTGTGGTTATGTAGTTGAAAGACTCAAGAGCCTCTTTGTAATTTCTGTATATGTTTGGCGATAAGACATGCACCAGGTGATTATCCACCCACCTACACGATAAGACATCCTCATCCATCAGTCACATATGCTACACAAAAATCAACAAACACCATCAGCCAGCCAAATTTTATAGCAGGAAAGACTTTGTTTGCCTCTAAAATCCGGTGGATCCATAGAAAAGCTGCTTGAAAAAGAAAAAGTAAAGAGGCTTGAGATGTGAAATAAGTATACCCAAGCCACTTCCTTTCTTCTTCCGAATTCGACGCAGAGTTATGAGGATGAATTCTTTGGTACAACTTATTAATTATATCTGTACAAACAAAACAGACCAATTATCTAGAGTTACTCTAATTGAAAACATTGCAACATGACTTGGGGAAAAGAAAATTATATTATCCATTTTTTCGAGTGATGATTTCTTATCAGAATGAACCTGTAGAATCCACCATCTGTACACCATCAACCATCAGAATTGGCACCTTCTTGTACTCAGACCACTTAATCTCCTTTTTGAAGATAGGATTCACCTCCACTACTTTATAAGGGACGTTGTAATAGTCCAAGAATGCTGAGAGCAAAAGAAATTTAACAGAAATTTTAAAGACCGAGAAAGGAAGAGATGCAATAGAATTGCAACTTCACATCAAGAATTCTAGCTTAAGCTGCTAGTTGGTAATGTATAAACGAACACCCATTCCTATGAACGTGTGAAAATTTGCTTCTCATCCACATGCAAAACCTATTTAGTATACTTACAATTCCCAAACCTCACTCATTGTAATCCACCTTCTTCGAGTTGACATGAATTTCATATTCTACAAATTCCTCTACAACGTTAGGTTGATTACCTTTAACTTTATTGCAGAACGGGCAAGCCTCGTACTGATAGAGAACCACATCCTTGGGTACGAACGACGAACGCGGTAGGTCATTAACCAAATCTTGAGCCAAAGATGAAGAGGCCACAGAGACACACCGACCATTTCCAGCAACTTTTCGAACAGAAGATGGATAATTCGAACCAAATGGATTCGCTACTTGAGTTAAACACCGAATATTCGATCCAGTGCACGTTCTTAGCACCGCCGATTCACGGAGGATCTGCCGGTAAGTGGTGGCGGTGGTGGCATCACCACTTACAATTCGGCTGAGTAGATTAACTCCGTTAATCCTTCTCATGGCGACCAAGATCACGGTGAAAGTTGGATTTATCTTGCAAGGTTTTGCAAGGGTTTGTGGAAGGGAAGATTACAACTCTTCGGAACTTTCCTACTTGCGTATGGGAACGCGTCAAACAAACCCGCTCCATGCTATCGTATTTCCCAAAAAGCCCTTTAAAAAGTTCAAATTTCAAATTCTCTTTTTTTTTTTTAATTTAAGAGAAAAATCGTTTATTTCGATCTTGTTTCGATTTATATTTTTTTAGAACTTTATTAGAATGAATTTTAAATTAAAAAATAAACTATATAATTAAATATCTAGATGTATTTAAAATTAATGTAGTAGGTGACTATACCTCAATGATAACTGATATGTACTGTCATTTCAAAATATAAAAATGACATATATACTTTCTCTTAAAATAAGTTCTAAATTTTCTTCAAAATAAAATTTAAGTTTCAAATCTTCCAATATCTAATCGTTACACTATGTCACGTGATCTATAAATATTTTATCAATAAATATTATTAAATATAAAATTAATAGTTTTCTTTAATTTTTAAAATTATATTATTAATTTTTGTTCAAATTTCAAATAGGTAGTTAATATACTGAAAAATCTAAGCACAAATCTTACCGATGAAAAAATTTTGAAGAAAAGAATAATAGAGAAAAAAAACTTAACAAAAATCTTTTCTTTTCCTATCTACACAGGAATAAAATTTCAAAATTACTATTATTATTTTAAGAATTCAATATTATTAATTAAAACATAATTAAAAGCGTAAAAACTACGAATTTCCTCACCGAATAAGGGGAAGGGTAAAATAGGTATTTAGCGCCTAAAGGCGGTAGATCGGCTCTATAAATTGAGGGCCTCCCCCTTTTGAGAGACGCGTAAGAGGCATTTAGGTTTTTCAATTTGCCGCCTCATCGTAAAGTTCTTCGTTCTCCGCTAGGGTTTTCATCGCAGTCGCGTCTCCTTCTTCTCTTTTCGCAAATCCCAACTTCGTTTCTCTTTTATCTTTCAAATCTTTGCCGAATCCTTCCCATAATAGACACAGATGTCTCGTTGCTTTCCTTACCCACCTCCTGGTTACATGAGGAAGGTGGCTAGCACCGAGGCGGCCTTGATCGATTCGATTAAGGTTTGTTTCAGCTATTTGGTTGGTTTTCATAATATATGCTGGATTCAATTGTGTTCTGATTCCATTTGATTGCGAGATCTTCTTGGAATTGTAACTTTTTGGATGGGGGTATATCTGTAATCAGGAACGGCTTTTCTTGTAATTTTTGCGTCGATGGGGAAACGATGGATGTAGGTTTTCTGGTTTCGATTGGGTCCGAGAGTTACAAGTTTTGTACCCTAATGATTGGAATATTGATTTTGGATAATTTGGACTGTAGTTTCTAGGTTTCGTTTTGGTTCTTCTGTGTAATATCTCTGAAAGGAACAAGAGATCTTTGAGAGTTCGAGCGTATAGATAGTGGGTTAGGGTTCTGCTAGTTGCATGTCGTACTATTCGTTCTTGGATCTTGTATGGATGTGTTCCCCCTTTTAAAATCCAAACACTTGAATAAACGTTTTGAACTTGTAATTTTTTATAGATAGTTTAATCATCATGTAAACGTCATGGATTTCTAAATGCTTTTCAAACCCAGTTCCTTTTTCTTTCAAATGGACTGTTTTCTACAAGTTTTAAATGGAAGAGATTAGGGTTTTCCGTAAGTTGATTATTATAAACGCTTTTACATCAAATTTTTGTAGAACAATTTTTCCCTTGATATCTCCAGGCATATGAATACATGATATGAATGTATGAGTTTGCTAGTTAGAATATAATGATTATCTGAGTCCAGATGAAAATTCTTCTTTACAATAGGAAAGGAAAATAGCTACCCGTTTTTAAGGGCTGCATTGTATTAGTTAAGGAATGGTTGATCTGTTTGGTGCTTTGTCGTCTGCTCTTTTTGAACTGGTTATTCTGGTTCGTTATAGCTCCAATCTGAAAGACGACAGAGCAAGAATGATAGAAAGAAAGAGAAAAGTAAGCACAAGAAAGAGAAGAGCAAGGACAAGAAAGAGAGAAGTAAGGACAAGAAACATAAAAACAAAGAACGTAAAGAAAAATCCTCCCATAGCCGTGACTTGAATGATCAGAAACAAAAGGAATGCTTAAACGAAGCCAAGGACCTTCTAAAGGGTACCAAAGTTGAAGCTGAACAATTAGAAGGTAGTGGTCTCACTGAAGAGCATGGACAACCTGTATGGCCTCAAAGCCCTGGCTACTTGTCTGACGGAACTCAGATCAGCCACAAGAGGAAAAGGGATGCTGCATTACGGCCTAATGATGGTTGTAAGCCTGGTGGGTTCTCTTTGTGGATAATAGGCACTTTTACGAAATAAGTTATATTGGCCACTTGAACAAACGCTAATATATTATTGATCTGATCGTACACAGGCAAAATCATCCGGATCAAACTGGCATCTTCACTGAGCCAGCAAGAGGATTCATCAGCTGGCAGTGAACAGATGTGTTCTACATCTGGTCGTGATATTTCTGTTGATCAAAAGAGAGATGAAAACAGCCGTGGATCTAATCAGCAAATTACTATCTTCACCAACAATGAAACAGCTGTTGCTGTCAAGGTTCCAACTTCGTCCAAACCAATGATTGTAGACCCTCCTTTGCATCCCATCAAGGACATTAGTTCTAAGGGTAATGTTGTGTCATTACCTCCTCGCATCAGAAGTCCTGCTGAATCTGCTTATGAGGCCTTGTTTGATAAATGGGTAGCACCACCACTTCAGTTGGAGCAACAAACCGATGATGAAGAATGGCTCTTTGGAAGAACAAGAAAGCAAGATGGACCAAGTATCATGACCAACAAAGCTTTCAGTTCTGTTCCCAGCTGTGGTAGAAGTTCAAGTTTGTGGCCGAGGGGACAATATCTTGCCGATGCTGATGTTTATTCATTACCTTATACGATCCCATTTTGATTTCGAATTCTTTACTTCGCTGAGTAATATGTACAGTACGTCAGTAGGAATAATAGTCTTCCTTTGGCGTTATAATTGTTTTAGAATCAATACAATTGACAAATTTTGTTCTCTCTGGTGGGCACCGATGCAATCTGCTGGTGAAATTTTCCTTTCGTATGATTTGATTATTGAACAAGCGTACATATTGGTGGAGGGATTATGGGATTGTGTACGACGAAATATAGCCAGCTTTTTGCTGAAGATTTTGTCTCCCAGACATCACATTTTGATATTTACTGCGAACAATATTTTACAACTCTTTTATTATTGCACTTTGTTAACATGGACGAGTGGCACAGTGTAAAGAGACATTGAATTTGTTTTGACAATGAATTGATTTTGGCATGAAAATATTAATGACGGCATCTTTTGGGAATGTGTTCCTTTAGTTTTGATCACTTGGAGAAGTTAGAAATTGAAATTCCGTGTATGACTCTGATTTCTGAATGTTTTATTCCGTACTAACTTAAATTATGATCATCCAATGCACTAATTCTAACAAATTAAAACGTTTTTAAAATTTTCAGCGTCCAAAATCGTTAAATATGTGAGCCAATTTGAGTCAGACTAGATGATCATGTGAATGGAATTAGACAATATATGTGACCAGTACTAACCATGTTCATGCCCAGGGAGCAGTTCTTTTAGGTATCTCATTAATACATGAACAATTCAAACAGACAAATTGGGGTTAGCAATGTTGGTCATCACTAACAAACTGATTGCAAAAAAGAAACAAACATCATCACTGTTCTATTTGCATCTTGGAATGTCAGCTTGGGGCCGTATAGTCCATCATTCGCCGCTTCCTTGGGATGACATGGATTAAAGATATGCTGAGAAAAAGGCGAGTACATATGAAGTCGTCGTTCCTTCGGCACGAGCAAAAGCATTTCCTTCTGCAATCATAAGATGGAACAGACATTCTGTGACTTCTTCTTCTTCTTCTTAGACTTTGGCGGCTGGAGCACCACTTTAATGGCCGCATCGAACACTCCTTTCACATTCTGCAACAAATCATCCAACAAATCCCATTAATAAAATGTGCACAACTGCGGGAAATAGGGCCTGTGCAAAACAAAAACAGATAGGTGCCATGCCTGCTGGGTTTTTGAACTACACTCGATGTATGCCGGGGCTCCGATAACTTTTCTCAACTCCTCTCCCTAAAGAAAAGAACAGCAAGATCAACCAAAAACGCCTTTGTATTTACATTAACGTTTAAAAACAAGTGTAGATATACAGGTATTTACCTGAACAGTGGAAATGGGAACTGCACCAGGGTGGTTTTCAAAGAACTGCTTGTCATCCCGGAGATCTAAGAATGAAATACGGTGAGATGATTGTTCTTATCCTCATGTTATAACAATGAGGATGATTTGATTATCATTCTTTCATTTATCTTAAGGCAGAGGAAAAGCTCGGGATGTTACAATGCAACAGTAACAACATACTATGAACCAGATGTGGGACCATGGACAACACAAAAATAATTGAAACACTGGGCAGTTATACAATCATGAGATATGATTCAGTGACTTGAGAAGAGTTCTTTGGACAGAAAGAACCTGTGGATGGATGTACACATCTCACAAAGTGAAAAAAGGGCTATCTCTTTATAAGAGTGATGTGATGAGGATCAGGATTCACGCATTACAAGGCCTGAAGATCAGGATTAACCCACTACACTTCCCGATCCACCGCTCTACTAAAGCACCAAATTAATGGCTTAACCCCTACGTGAAAATACAACGCTGACTACAAAATGAATAATAATTCTTACCAAGTTTAGTTCCAACAAGAACTATTGGAACACCAGGTGCATAATGTCTCAATTCAGGAATCCACTGCAGGAGAATGTAAAGGTCATCAACAAAGGAACAATTTTTGCATATACAGTTCATAGTCAGCGAGTTAGTGTAATAGTTGACTTCATCTACAGCGTGCTACCTTCTTGGCAACATTTTCATAGCTGGCCTTGCTTATGAGAGAGAAAGCAAGAATAAAAACATCAGCACCTCTATAGCTCAGTGGTCTTAATCTATTGTAATCCTCTTGACCTGTTCAAAAGAGTAACTTTAAGTTGCTTCTATACATAAAAAAGAAAAGGACCAAGTTGGTTATTGGGTGGAGAAATTAGAACTCTCATCATGTGGTTACCAGCAGTATCCCATAATCCTAGGTTGACCGTGCTTCCATCAACTACCACATTGGCGCTGAAATTGTCAAAAACGGTAGGCACGTAGTCCTGCAGATTAGAAAGATCCATAGGTGCCGATAAATTAGAAATGGAAGTGCTAATGGGAGGTTTCAGGAGATGAAAAGTTCCATTCATGTAGTAAAGGCTAACAAATTTCTGAAGCTCCATGTAAACTTTGTTCAATGTTTTGATAAAACACACACTTAAAACCAGGCAAAGGTAAACCTAACCATCAAATAAGAACTCAGAACCTCAAGATAACACATATTAACATCTAAGTGTTGAAGTATTCAATCGAACATATAATCTTGAAGAAAGGGGGGAAAGCAATTCAAGTTCAAAGTTAAGGTCAAAGAAGAAGAAATAAATTGATCTCTTCGAGGAGAATCAGACGATTCCAATTGATGAAATTGTTCGCTAGTGTGTGACTTTAAAGGGTTTCATTATTATCCGAAAGCGCACATCTCGAGCACAAATTCAACTCCACAAGCTCCAATCACGGGTAAGAACACGCCAAATAATTTTTCGCATACGAAATCATTTGAGTAAAACAACTTTTCATCATCGTCCAATCTCACTCAAACCTTTCAGAAATAATACAAACGGAACAACAATCTTCAAAAAAGAAATCCAGAAATTTAATCCTTCTTTGTGCTCCCATTGAAACCATGCCATGAAGAATTAGAAAAAAGGAAACAGGATAGTTTTGGCTGAAGTAACAATCAAGAACATTCCCTTTTAAGTATCCTACAAAATAGCAAATCATCATCATTTCCTTCTTCTTATGTTTCTTCCACAAGATCCATTAAAACCCTCAAACAACAAGCAAAAAGAACGATGTTATCGAAAATCAAAACACGCTCATAACCCCAAAATTGCAGGAAAAACAGAACAAAACAAAACAAACTCACCGTGGGGAAGGTGTTACTCGTATAGGAAATCAACATACAAGTTTTACCCACAGCACCATCACCAACCGTGACGCACTTTATAAACCTGGACGCACTCATCTCGAAGCACCAGATCTGAACCCCCAAAACTACAATGCCTCGTTCGAAATGGGTTTATTCCCTTCTTCTTCTCCTTCCTCAGAATCGATTGTTCATCAGGCCCAGCAACAGAAAAATAGAAAAATAAAGAATGAAGAAATCAGACAATCAAGAGTAAGCCATCAAAGGGTATTGAAGATTAGAGAGGAAACAAGAGAGTGGGAGATCTGAATTCTCGAAAAGGGAGAGAAAATGGGGGAAGATGCAGAGTGGAGAGATCCCAAATTGCAGGAGCAGAGAGAAAGAGAGAAAAATGGGAGGAAAATGGGTTATTTTGAAAAGAGGAAAGAAATGAAATGCGGTTGAAGCGCTCGCCGGCCTTCTCCACCTTCTGCCAGCTATAGCAGGCCTTCTACGTTCTACCACAAAATACCCACTCTTTTCTTTTTTCTTTTTAATTTAATTTTGTAAACTTTTTTCCTTTTTTTTATTTATTCCGTCTTTTAATTTGGTCCATACGCTTTAACGATACCTGACTAGTTCTCGTGTTACGCATTATTTATACATATAATTTCAACTAAGAGTTAGACGTCTGATTCAATTGTTATACTAAAAAAAAGTTAGACGTCTTTCCATAAATGAAGTCCTGAATTAACAATTATATCAATTTTCAGTTTCCTCAAAATTCCATGACAAATATCGTGTGAAACTTATAATATGTAATTGATATGGTTATAAGTTTCACATAGGATTTTTCCAAACGGAACATAGGAAAATATGTAAACTATTACAATTACAAAAGTTTAGAGTTTAAAATTATAGTTAAAGGTTTAAATTGATAAGAATCTTGAAATTTAGAAGTATAATAAACATTTTTTTCAAATTATATATATGTCTATGTATAAAGGATACTTGTGATCTTAAATGACCAATTGAGCCAGGTGCTACCTTCCTATAATGGACTTTGAATTGTTAGTATTGTATTTATCATATGACGTTCTTAAAGTGAAAGAGAGATTATCTTTTGCAAACTTTATGTGAATTGTTTATAATGTATTCATTTTGTTATTGTTGGTTTTTATGTTAATGCTACTTGTAGTAAAATATATGTCGCCTTTTTTCACGCGTTCGTTGTTTGAATTTTAAAGATAACCTTTAATCAGTATACAAATTTAAAGTTTGTATAGTTGCATTAAAAAATAATAATAATAATAATTGTCCTATTAACTATACTTGCCTATAAAAGAATAAAAAATCTGAAAAGATTATTAAATTTGGATGGATGGAAAGGACAAATATTAGTGTCTCCTCTTGTGGGTTGTGGGTTTGCATTTGGAGTATAATTGTTTTTTAAAAATATAAATATATGATAATTGTTTTTTAAAAATATAAATATATGAAAAAATTTAGAACCAAATTAAAAAATAATGAAAAAAAAAAGTTATAATTTAACCAACATTTGGAACCATTATTGTGCATTGAAAATTGAATGGTGCAAAGAGAGACCCCCAAGTTGGTGTTAATAAAAGACAATACTTTAGACCCCATATTGTTTAAATTATAACTTTTGACTCCAAATTATAAATACATTTAATCATGTCTTTAAACTAAAAAAATATATGATTTTCAATTATTTCAAAATTATTGTTAAAAATTGTTTTATCATCTATTAATGTATTTCAATTTTATAGCCCCACAATTTGAATTTTATGGAATATTATTTCAAAATTATTTGTTGAAAATATTAATAGAGTTAGCATAAAATATGATTTGAGAAAAATATATTTAAATATTAATTTAGTCTTTGAACTTTTTAATTTTTTTTTCCATTTTGGTCACTAACTCTTAAGATATTCTATTTTGGTTTCAAAATTTTTAAATTATCTTATAATAGTAATTGAACTTTAAAAAAGTAATTATAATGAGATTAGGATGCTATGTTGTTAAATGTTTAACTAAAATACTTATTTTAAAGGTGCATATCTCAAAATTAGACAAATTTAAAATATAACGACCAATATAAAACTTTTTTATATTATGGACTCAAATTAAATAATTTAAAAAACCAAAATTGAAAGTTGAGTTTAATGTGATACCAAAAATTGAAAACTATATTTAGGATGTGTTTGGAATATCTTTTTAAGAGTTTAATTTAAAAAATAAATCATTTTGAAATAAATACAGCTATTTGGCAAGATGGTGAGAGTAGTTAATATATTTATTTTAATTTAAATAAAAATGAATTTTTTAAAAATATTTATTTTTTAAATTAATTCAACAATGTGAAGGTAAAAAATGAAAAACGAAAGGGGTGAAAATTATACCATATTTTAGTGTGTGTGTGTGTGTTTTTTTTTTTTTTTTTTTGTTGTTTTTTTTTTAAATAATTTTTTTTTTTTTTTTTTGTTGTTTTTTTTTTAAATAATTTTTTTTTTTTTTTTTTGTTGTTTTTTTTTTAAATAATTTTTTTTTTTTTTTTTTGTTGTTTTTTTTTTAAATAATTTTTTTTTTTTTTTTTTTTTGTGATGTATTATTTTTAAATGATTATTATGATTATGTTTACTTGTTTAGTGTTATTGTTATTATTGTTGTAAAATTAATGGAACGTGGCCAGCAACATTCTTGAAGTCGTAGAATAGACGTGCCTTACTCTGATGTCTAATCTTATTAATTTTATTTTATTTTATTTATCCATGCACTCGAAAACCAATCATTAACCTTTTTCATTTAAAAAATAAGAACATTAATTCTTCCCCCTCAATAATTAAAATTATCTTACGATTGGTGTAATAATTATTTTGCTTTTCTAAAGTTAAATTCACTCAGAAATAAAATATTAAATATTAAATGTATTTTATTCAAGCAAAATTTGAAATATGTTTTTTAGCGACCACAATGTGGCTCTTAGATGTTTTTGGACAAAAAAGTATGACGTAATTTTTATTAGCTATAAATAATGGTAGAGAAGTAATAAACTAAAGTCTTAAAAATCAACTTTCACTCGTAAAAAATTAGTTTAAGGTTTTATAGCTCCCTAAATAAATGATCTCCAATAAAAAAAAATATTTTTATTATTATGTTTAATTGTATATGAGAATATTATCAAATTTTAGAAGGAACAAATTGTGTTTGTATTTATCTTATTGTATCAATCATGCTAACCTCATGTAATTTTAATATATTGATTATTTAAAATGGTAATTAATTAATGGTAAAATTATCATTTTAAATAAGAGTGTTCAAATGATGTAAACAACCCAGACTACCTAACCCTAAATGTAAGGGTTGGGTTGGGTCATGGATTAATTAAAAAGACTTGGGTCGACCCAACCCAACTCGAATTCTAAATATATATATTATATATATATAACTTTGTTTAAAAGTTGATTACTTTTGTCTGGATTAACTTGTGAATTTTTAATAATTTTTCTTTCAAGATTGTTATGATATTTGTCTTTGTTTAAAGTTTGTAATAAATACTGTAGATATTTGGTATTTAACATTTAAATTTTATGAGATTTTAGTTATTAGTTGTGTTAGAGATAAATTTACATACTTATAATTAAAAAAAGAAAAAAATAAGTCACCATACGACAACCCAACCCAACTCATGTATACCCTTGATTTTAATTGGATTATAAATTATAAGTACTATTAGAAGATGAATATTCATATATTTTGTAAATCAAATAATTTATTAAAAATCATTTAAATTAATAATTAAGTTGTTTTCACTTTCAAAGTAAGTAAAAGATCCAATTACGTTAAATTATAAATTTAATCTTTGAAATTTAGAGATAGTTAGAATTTCATATTTATGATTTTAAAAGTTATAATTTAGTTACAATGCTTTTAAAACTTCATAAATAGTTTGATAAAATCATCACCGTTTAAAAAGAGGTCCAACCCTTGTGGTTATGGATAAGGATAAATAAATAGAGTTGTTTGTTATAATTATAAACAAAATTGACTAAACTAACATTTTTTCTAAATCATAGGGATATATAGACTACATTCTAATTATAAACCATAAAGATTAAATTTTAAATTTTCTCAAATCGTAGAGACCAAGTTTCCAATTTAATTATTTAATGATTAGTGACTCACTCACTTGTGCAATATTTAAACAGAATATCAATTAAGTTAGAACAAAATATTATCTAATAAATTTTGGGGCAAAATATCATTTTGGTTTCTATACTTCGAATTTTTTTCAATTCTAGTCATTATACTTTCAATAAATCTTAAGTTTAGTCCATACTACTAATTTGTTGTAGATTTTTTCACTATCTTTTATTTTTTATTAGCATTTTCACTATGAATTTTGAGAAATATTCACCTATTGTGTTCATTTGCATGAAAATTATCGTGATTATTTAATCAATTTCGATAAAATTTAACTTCGAGGGACTTAATTTAAAATTTATTGAAAGTAAAGAGACTAAAATTGAGTAAATTACAAGGTATAGGAACCAAAACGATATTTTAACCTAAATTTTGATATAGATGTCGAAGGTTTCGATTTATTGGATAGATGAAATAAATAATTTAATTAGTATAAATGTAAAGGATAAGGAAACAAAGGAATCATGTGAATATAGAGAAAAGGACAGAGAGAAAGGGAATGAATAACCAAATTTGAATCCCACTGATTGCGGGAATCACTCACGAGATTCATAAACGCCGCTTCGAAATTCGAAATCCTTCCCACATGTCAATTAAATATTATTTTTATTTTTATTTTTATTTTTATTTTTTCATTTTTCTAAATACCTTCCTCAAACAGTTGTAAAATAGTTGTATTTATTTATTTATTTCTTTCTTTCTATTTTGGGTCTCTAGATTCGATTTATCTTTTAAAATGTCGGGGATTTTCTTTTTATTTCCATGTAAAGCCAAATACAAATAGACGTGACTATGATAATAAATTCAATTTCATTCAAAATATGCATATTTTACTTTCACCAACAGGCTATCCTTTGTTATTTTATGTTTTTCAAAGGTAATTGTTTTTCGATTTTAATTTTTATACTTTCAAAATATACCGTTTTAATCATGGTATTGGTAAGATTTTTGTTTTAAATGTAATATTTTTTTTCAATTTTAATTTTTATATTTCAAATGTCCTATTTTGACTGTGATACTTATAAATCTTACATCTAGCTATAATAGTGAAATTACTAATAGATAACTTTTTTTTTTTTTTTCATGTTACGATCCTTGATAAAAGTACACTAGATTGAACTTTAATTATCTTGTGCTCGTGTGTATATATATATCGAGAATAACATGACATGTAACTAACTATATAAAATAGGAAGTAATATTGTATAATATATAGTTTATCGCAAAAGTTTGTAAAATAAACCATTTATTGAATTTGAATTGGTTTGAGTTCAACAATTATAAGGTGGGAGAATCGACTTTTGATATTTGAGATGATAATTTGGTGTTTTCTGTACTAAACTATGTTGAAATTAGCTTATTGATTTCTAATTTATATATTATATACCATGCTTTTATTAGGCCAAACTAAACATTTTTTTTAGTACAACCAATGACGGAGTACATAAATTTGAACCCTAGACTTGGACCTTGAGGGAACGAGCTTACACCTACCAATTACCATAGAACTACACTCATGACAAGGCAAGTCAACACATATCATTATTTTATTACTGATTAAAGTACTATTTGGCCTATGAACTTTGAAACTTGTTTAATTTTAGTTCACGTACTTTCAATTGTCAATTTGTACATGTATTTTTAAGAAATATTTTTTAGATTAAATTAAAATTTTGGTCCCTATAGTTTAAATAAAATTAGAATCTAGTAGGGTATTAAAAATTAGAATTTGGTTTATTATTTCATATTAATTACATAATATATTGGGAAAATAAATACATATTTAATAGAAATCACTAATCATCAGTCAAATGTTAGCTATCTATGGCTTCAGTAGGCCCAGTCCAATATAATGGCATTTTCGAAGATAATGTAAACTATATTTTATGAAGGCAAAAAAAAAAAAGGAAAAAAAAAAAAAAAGCAAAACCCTACTTTCACCTTCTCGTCCCAGGCCATTGTGACTTTTCAGACCCCTCACCTTTCTTGCCGGCCCGCCGCCGCCACTCGCTGCAGCTGGTTACTGAATCTCGTCTCGACTAGTCGTCTCTAGGTAAAATGGTAAATCATCTTCGTTGTTTCTCTTCCATCAATGTCGACTGAACTTGGTTGCGATAATTTTGAATGAAATCGAAAATCTAATTCGGACTTTTGGCTTCCGTCCGGTTCGTATTTCGGCGCGGTTCGATGAGTATCTGCACATTCGAGCGGGCGGTTCGGTCCAGAATTGCGTGTACGAACCGAACCAGTTTAGAGTGCAGCTCCCGGTTCAACCTTCCAAAACCCCATAACTTAGAATGAAACCATCTTGTTTTGGTTGTCCAGCATTAGCAAGTTTTCTCTAGGGTCGATTATTGATCCATATCTTCGCCCAGCTCAGCTGTCTCTGGCTAACTTTTTGACAAGAAATCTGTGAAAGCTCTTTCTCGTGCTTCATTAATTTTAGCAGGAATCTTGAATAGGGTAAATGATAAGTTGGCTACTTTGAGCTTACTACTTGTTATTTATGAGGAGGTCCCTTGAGGTTCTAACTGATTTTTTTTTTTTGGATATCTGAATGACCCATCTTAGTTATTCTTTGGAGAGACATTATGTTCTTTCTAGTCTATTGTGGGTATGAATTCCCTCATGCTTTTCCATTGATGTTCTAGTTTATTGACTAATTCTAGATGAAGCGCAAATTTCTCCTATAACGTTGTTAATTGCCTTGATTGTTCTTTTCCTTGCTTCTTTTACAGCTTACTTTCTTTGGGAATTCTGTTTACCAAATCCCCTTTTTGCTATCACAATTCGACCACCCTTTTTGGGCTCAACTTTCCTGTCTTTTAGAGTGTTAGCATTTTTTGTCTCTTATTTGTTGTACTTGTACTAATTGTAGTTCTTCTAACTTCTCTCTCTCTCTCTCTCTCTTTTTTTTTTTGGTGGACATTGTTAGTTAGAAAGCTCTTGGGGAAGCGGCAAGAGCCCCTCATGGCTTATTCTCGTGGACACGACTTCTTGTTTTGCAATTTGTGTGGAACCATGTTGTCGTTCAGCTCAACTAAGTATGTCGAGTGTCCTTTGTGCAAGTCTAGGCGAAGTGCAAAAGGTGGGCATACACATTGGATTTAATCTTATTGCATTGTAGTTATTTACTTCTAGTTTTTCATTTTGGATAACTTAAACATTCCAACACACGTTACTTATATGAATAAGTGCTTAATCAGGTATGCCTTGCAATAATTAAACTCTGTTTTTATCTTATTACATTGTAGTGTAGTTCATTTTTCCTTCATATTTATCTGAGTAAAATGTGAAAAAGATCGTCTATTTCTTCCATTCCTATCTCAAGAATCTATTTTTCTTATCTTTTTACTAGAACAGATTGTGTCTGGATTTTGCAGGTTGGTTTTTCTTGATCTATCAACTTAATTTTTAATAATTCCTCTTGTAGATAGGAGAGTAAGAGTTTCTATTTGGGAATTTGCACCATCTTCTGTTTTGAGTGTTCAACTTTGAAAGCATGTTTTCTTACCCAAAAAACAGTGTTCAACATGAGTAGTTGGCTATTATTATTTGATGAACAACTAGCTTTCATTAGGATGGATGATTGTAAATTAAAAAAACAAATAAAAAAAAAACCATCTCAAATACGACACAAAGAACCTGCCAGTCAGATTAAGCAGTTGAAGCCATCTGCGGATAAGGAAGAAAAATAAAAGGAGAAAGATGATCCCTTGATGCAGCCAAACCTTTCAACTAGCTTTGCTATTCAGAAAAGAATCAAGGAGTCCAGAGACGAGAGTCAACCTTTAATCCATATTATTCTCCTCTGCCCAACTCATTAGCTGTAAGGATTGAGTCTATAATTTGGAAATGCTCAGCATTGAAATGATTCTAGAGAGGATAGTTTTGAATCTATTTACAAACATTTATCAAGAATTCCTTGTAAGGGACCATAGTTAGGGAGGATTATAGGTCTATTGTCTTTCACTTCCTTGCCGTCATCCTCCTTAGCCATAAAGGCAATATAAGTCTTGGTTATATTCACACCACGAACTCCTTTCTTAAAGAAGCCAAGATGTTGACATGGTATCATGCTTGAGAGTATCCCAAGTTTTTGTGAAGGAATCCCAAGGAAAACCCATCTGGACCCATAGCTTGCTTGGCCTTGACCAAGACTAGAAATAGCCTTTGGAGGTTGGAACTTTATGCTAAATAAAAGCCTACAGCCTACAGGAGTAGAATACCGGCTGTAGAGATAGAATTCCAACTCAGACCGTGGAAGATTATGTGTCCTCTCAGCTTAGCACATTATACTGCTGGGGTTCTGACAATTGGAACCTTAAGTTCAGACCGCAACTGTCTGATGTAGGTGAATGCATAGGCTGAGTCACTGATTATTTTGAAAGCTTGTTTTTTCAAACTAGCAAGATGGACCTTGGAAGCTTTGATTTGATTTCTTCTAAAACCCATTTTCCTACCATGGATGAGTTCCGTAATTTCTCCATAAAAAATGCTATAGGGAAAAAGAGATGCCCCATGAAGGTTAAATTCTTTGTTTAGGACGTCGGTCTTGGTATGGAATCTCTTTTAGGTTCCCAACAATTTTTCAGATGCCCTCCCTCTCTCTCTCACAGTTAGTTAACTAATTGGTTAGCTTCTAAAAAAGGAGACATAATCTCAATAAATGGCTAAGAGGTCATGGGTTCAATCCATGGTGGCCACCTATGTAAGAATTAATATCCTACAAATTTCCTTGACACTCAAATGTTGTAGGGTCAGGTGGGTTGTCCCATGAGATTAGTCGAGGTGCGCGTAAGCTGACTTAGACACTCACGAATATAAAAAAAAAAAAAAAACTAATTAGTTAGCTTCTTTTTACATAAGAAGAACCAACTCAACTTGTTTCGCTAGTATAACTACTCAAGGAAAAACTTCTAATTACAGAAATTAACATAAATACTGCTCAATTATGACTTCTACTCACCCCTCAATATAGTACTGCCCTTGGTAGTATTGCGCCTAAGATGTGTGACATATTGGTGGGTGGTGGCTATCATAAAGCTCATCCATAAGACGTGCATGGAAAAGACAGGTATATATATATAATCGATTATTTCCATACTTCAATTACATGGTGAAAGGCTCTAGCCATTAGTGTGAGTGAACCAAATGTTAACTACTATCAGCTGAGCAAAGACTAAGATATCGAACTCATTGAAATTATCAGGCTGGTTACTCGTCTTATTTAAGGGCCCAAGTGCCATCATGATTTCCCTCAATGTTATTCTACTCTACATCTTGAAATTGGTGTTCTGAAGGATGTATACCAAATGAATTTGATGCTTTGCTTTCATGATTGGAAATTTTGAAGTCGAGCAAATGCAGTTGAGAAACTATTGTTTTAATGTTTTATGCACTCTTTTATTTGACATCTCTAACCTTATTGTTGTGCGGCTTATTTCAGAGATAATCGGTAGAGAGATTAGTTACACAGTTACTGCTGAGGTATGCCTTTTGAATCATAAACATTATCCCCATGCTTTCTAGGTCTAAGGCATAGTATCCTCCCCGCAACAGGTCATTGGCGATACTTTTGAACTTTAGGATACTCTGATAATTTCTGCTACTTTTATGATGCTTGCTAGGATTGTTTCTGGATGAATTTTTCTGCGGATTTTGGAAGGGCTTAAATTAAGGAATCTGGATAATGGTCTCTAGGTCTAGGGTAGGCAAATCAATAAACCAACCAGACCCTGGAAGTTCTTGTTGGGTTGAAATCTCAAACCGGGAAAATTTGTAGTATAAGCAAAAGTTTATATGATCTGATCTTGATATCCCTCCTCCCTCCCCCCCCCCCCCCCCCCCCCCCCCCCCCCCCCCCCCCCCCCCCCCCCCNCATCTGAGAATTTGCAGGAAATTAGAAAGCAGTTGGGAATTTCATTAATTGATGAAGAGAAAATGCAGCTAGCAAAGGTAGTAGGAGAAAAGAAGTGTATGGTATTAATATTTTGCTTGAGATATGTAAGTAGTCAACTAATATGAAGCTGTGCATTGGTTGTACAGGAAAGGAGGAGATGTGAAAAATGTGGGAATGATGAAGCTTGGTTTGAGAGCAGACAGGTACAACCATTAAACATAAAACTCTAATTCCTGGACCCTTTTGGCTTCCGTTCCTTTCGTTTTCCCATTAAAGAGTCATAAATTTGAGTTTGGTTTTGAATAAAAATGCAGATGAGATCTGCTGATGAAGGGCAAACCACATTTTATACCTGCACCAAATGCCATCATCAGACCAGAGAGAATTGATCTTCCATATAATGTTTTTAGGATGTCACAGTGGTTCATTATAGAAATATACATTCTGTAACATGATGAATTATGTTACAGAATGCATTCTGTAATTGATCTTCCATAATTCATCTGTAGGCTGTAACATGATGAATTATGTTCTTAGACAGTTGAACTTGATCGTCTGTAAGTTAAAAAACTTCATTAATATCATGAAGTTGAACTTCCTTCTTTAAATATTGAAGGGTTTTTAGATTTGGTAGCAATTTCATTCTTTAATTGTTATTTATTTTTTGTTATTAAAAAGTAGAGAAATTATTTTAAATGACAAAACTTTTGAAAATATCTACTATGGATATATGTGTTTATTTGATAGACATATATATATCTACAAATATATATATATATATATATGTGATAGATCGCGATAGGATAGGCCTAGTATATTTGAAAACAGAAAAAAATAATCTTTGTTGAATTTTTTTTGAAGTGGTTTTCACTTTTTTTTTTTTTAGCTATAAGCTCACAAAAAGCAAGTTTTTTTTAAACAATTTCTACATTTTATTTTTGTTTTTATTTTGAAAGTGTTTTATTCATTCAACAAAAAGGGGGGGCAAAATGACAATAGAATTGTGGGTTCAATTTATGGTGGCCACTCATTTATCTAGAATTCGATATCATACCTAAATGTTGAAGTGTCATGCAGATTATTTCGTGGTGCGTGGAAATTGGCTTAACACTCGCAAATATAAATACTTTATCCATTTAACCCTTTGTTTTGAGATAAATGGAACAAATTGAACTGTGTAAAAAACATTGTTATTGAGTGGATAAAATTGGATTCTATGTATTATGAAAAGAAAAGTACTTATGAACTATACTTCATACTTCCAAGAGTTCAATATTATTATACCTTACAAACCCTAATCTCTACAACATAAAAAAAAAAAAAAAAAAAAAAAAAAAAAAAAAAAAAAA
>QLSR01000479.1:1817802-1833190 GCA_031780015.1 Citrullus colocynthis
AAAAAAAAAAAAAAAAAAAAAAAAAAAATGGAGATTTTCAGGTTTTGGTTTTTGTGCACCTCCATTTCAAAAAAACCAAGGTGGTGATCACAACAAACAAGCAAAATTACCCTTTCGAAATCAAACCCTTCAAAAAGAAAAAAAAAAAAAAAACGAAGAAGAACCATCAAATATGCTGCACTTCTTCATCGGAGGCGCAAAAGTCGCCTGAGATTGTCGGTGGCTCCGGCGTCTACTCCGGCGGCCTCCACGTTACAACTAACCACCTTCTGCCTCAGAGAGAATTTCGGAAGTGGAACACTACTCGGCGGCGGCGAAATGCTGAATGCCGACCCCGAAAACTCCATCTCCGCCGACGACCGTAGTCCTAAAACTCTCCATAAATCTTTAGGAACATGGCTCGGCTCCGGCCCCAGTCGATTCGTGGAATCAACGATCACGAACTCCACCGTCGATTTCACCGCCGTTGGCCCTTTACTTCGTTTAATTGGCTTTGATTTCTTTGGAGTAAGAGATTGGTCTCTGGATTTCATACCCTTTGGGCGGCAGAATGCCGTGGCTCCGTTTTCTGGACGGGGAAATGGACGGCGGGGCAAAGGGAGGAGAGGCGGTTGCTGGTTATTATGGCGGTGACTGAAATAAGGGACGGCCGGCGGAGGGAGGTTGAGAAGACCGCCGTGGACGGTGGCCGGAGAGGAAGTTTGAGGTTTAAAACTACGAGATTGATCAGCAGAAAATGGAATCGAAACTGCTTCCATTGCTGCACTTTACAAAGATCTGAACCTGGAAAATTCAAACTCAATCAAAATCAAAAACAAAGATCATACAGTTAACAGGGAAAAACAAAAACAGAGTCCCAATTGAAACGAAAAGATTAAATTGTGAAGAATTTCGTATGGATTTGAACGGAAAAAAAAAAAGTGGGTTTTTTTGCAAACCAGAAATAAATACAATCCAGAATCGAGAAAAGTTAGAAAAATGTATATATTTGATTGATCCAAAGAATGGATGATGGGATTTTCAGCAACCCATTTACAGAGGAAGGGATTCTTTGATAGAGAAGAATTTCACGTGTTCTTGTGTTTCAATTGATCGCTTTATAGAGCTTTGTTGTTTGATGAGCGACAACGGCTACTTCTTTTTTAATTATATTAATTTTGGAGATATTTTTAGTTCTTTATTTTCAATTTTCTTTAATGTGTTAAAGAAAATATATATGGGAAAATGGGGATTTACCGACAGGATTTGCAGAGAGCCACCGTCTAGGTCGGTTACCGTCCGTTTGATTATGGCCGTTGGTTATAGCCGTTGGACCGAATCGGACCGTTGATCTGATCGTCATCATCCTCGGTTTTCTCCATTTTTTATGCATTCGTATTTTGTACGACATGGGAACCCACGTATTTCCTTTAATAATATAGTTAAAATATTATTTGATCTTGATCCATTTTAATTTCTTTACTTTTAATTATTTAATTTTAATTCTTAAATTTTCAATAAATTTTAATTTTAATCTCTAGACTTAGATAATTATTAGGGTTGTTTTCAAATATAACAAAATATTATTATCTATTAGTAATAGACTATGATATATTACCATCATTTATCAATGTCTATTAGTGATAGACACTAGTAGAATCTATCGATGTTTATCGTCGTCTATCACTGATAGACACTAGTAGAGTCTATCGATGCTTATCGTTGTCTATCACAGATAGACAGTGACATTATGCTATATTTAAAAATATTTTTAATAATTTTGTCATTTAAAATAATTAGTTTAAATAATTATAGTTTTTTCATGAAAATTGTTGTTATTATTTAACTAATAGTGAGAAAAATAAATTTTAAGAGATTGAAATTATGTAAAAGAAAACAAAAAAAAAAAAAGAAAAAGAAAAAGAGGACTAAAGTTAAGATCGGTTAAAATTACACAAAACTAAAATATATGGTTTAACCTAATTATTATTTTTAACATTACACATTCCCTTAATTAACTTTTTAAAGGAAAACAATTCTTTCGGTGGGGGGATTACTTCTCATTGTAAAGTTTGTGTTTTTCGTAGGCAAATGACTTAAAATATTGAGAAGTATTTGAGTGCATTTCACCAACTAATCATAAGTTGAAATTTTCTTATCTTGTGATCGAAGAAATGTATAAAGATAGATATAACGTAGACGGCATTTAAATATTACTCCAAAATGTTAACCCAAATTGAGACTTGACGTGAGTTTTTGAAATTTAGATCATACAATTTTCTGTTACTAAACATTGTCTTATTATTATTCTTTTTTCTCGCTCTTGTTTTCTTTCTCTTGTTATTGACAGTGTGAGGAACAAAAATAATAAAATAACGTCGCAAGAGGTTATACTACCTTAATTAAAAAAAAAAAAAAAAAAAAAAAGTCAACATTTTGGCTGGCTCAATATTTTGAATGATTTGTACCATTCTACGATTTTCTCATTTTCTTTCAATTTGGGTCTTTAATTTTCACTACTTCTTTTCGGTATTTCACGTAACTTGATTGAATTTTAAATATTTTCTTCGAGAATTCATAATTTGTTGAAGTTAAAAAATGGTAATGACTATTTAATAAGCATGACTCTTCCCTTTCGATCTAAATGAGGGAAAGCAAAGGACTTTGTCAATATAATACAAGAAAGGTCCAATTACTAAATATGAAAGTGTTGGAACTTTACTAGTTAGGATCGTCGTTAGCATCAATGTTACGATATGTTTTCTAATATGTAACTATATTATAGAAAGAAGATTTTTTTAAAAAATAATATTATTTTAATAAATAATGACAAAAATAGGATGGAAAGAAAAGAATTAACAAAAATAGGTTGCAAAATCGTGAACGAAGTATACAATTTTTGGAAAACATGTACCGTGTCCATGTCTATTTGAATGAAGTCCACGATTTAAGATAATTGTGGATCAGGTCCACGATTTGTCTCCACATGGCTGTCACGTTGCACTAGTTAGTGCTAGCGTGGATGGAAATCGTGGACCCCGTCAACGATTTCTTCTCTTTTTTTTTTTTTTCTCCTTACACTAATAAATTATTGAAAACAATGGTTGTTTTCCAATTTTTCCTTTTGTGTCGCTCCCTTCATGCTACCATCTCCTATTTTTAAGAGGGGATTATTTGTTTTTTTTTTCTCTAATATTGTTTGATAAATGTAGTTTTTTTTTTTTTTTTTTTTTTTTTTTTTATAAAACATGCCCATAATATGAAAAACGATTAATATTATATTTTGAATTTATAGCAAATAATCACTCATTCAATAATAGGAAATATCTCATCAATCAATCAATTAAATTAATAGAAGATAAGGGAAGATATACATAATTACCTCATTGAATTTATTAATAACTAAAATTGTGCAATCTCATATTAATATAGAAATAATTTGCCATTAAAGATGAGACATTTAAAAGGAGATAACAATTATTTTGATTAATTAATTTTGAAATAGAGAATAAACGATATTAGGGTAATCTAAAAAAGGAAACAAAAATAATGCCAATTTTGTGAGTGTAGGTCGGTTTCTCTTTTTTGAATTGTTTCGTGTTCAACCATAATCTTATTGTTATATTTGTTCAACTTCTTTTTTATTGTTAAAGTGAAAACAAAACCAAACAAAAGAGTTTAAATAGAAGAAATAAAAAATAATAAAAAAAAAGCTAACTCATGGACCCGGTCCTGGCATCCTATGTGGCAGATGATATTTGATCAAATTTAAATCGAAAAAAAATCATAGATCAGGTCCACGGCTTAAGAAACTCGTCGACTCCGTACACAATTTTCTCATCTATTTTTGTCAATATTTTCGAACTAGTCCTAAATGAGAAGTGGACACGATTTTCTCAACTATTTTTGTCAATATTTTCTATCTAGCCCTAAATGAAACATATCTTTCAATTATCATATTATTTTTAGAAAAAGTTTTTACAACCTCCTATTTTTGTCATTTTTTTTAAAAAAAATTCTTTAATTTGTTGTCCCAAAAAAGTAGAACTTTGCTTCAATTAGACTAATTGAACCTACTTTGATCACCTCTTAATTATCTTGTGCATGAAGAATTCTATAAAGAATGATGAAGCTCTCATCACAATGTCTAATCTTGTCATGTTCTAAGTTTAATCATTAAATAAGACTCAAAATGTATTCACGGTAAAATTTTTATAATTACTCGACGGCGTTTCTGTTTCCTATTTGCAATATTTTATTTATGTTTTTTAATTTTAGTTTTTCAGAAATGTTTCTAAAACGGTACCAAATTTTGAAAAATAATAAAATCAAAAGTTTTTATTTTATTATTATTATTATTTTATGTGCTTTTGTTTCCAAATTTCATCAAAACACAAATAAAGGTATTGTTTTGTCATTTTAGACCACTAAAATGAAAAATAAATATCTATATAGACATAATATAGAATTTTTAGTATTTAATTTTAAACAATAATTTTCATTTAAATTTTTTATAACAAGAAATGTTTACATAACAGATTTTTTTTTTAATAAAACGTAAATAACAACTTTTTTTATTATTATTATTTTTATTATTTTTTAGAAGAATACTTTGAAGCTTGTTTGATAATGAGAACTTTGGTTATATAATAATAGTTTTTTTTTTTTCTTTCCTTATCGTTTATTCTATTTCCCACTATTTCAGAAAAAAAATTGTAAAAAACTATTTTCTAAAAATTCTTAAACTCAAAATAGTTTTTGAACGCATATTTTTTAATAGACAATTAAATAAATCTTAAAAAATAAACAAACGATAATTAGCAAATATAACTTAATTTTAAAAACAAAAAGGCAAAAACTTTTTTTTTTTTTTTAGATAGGCAAAATGATGCCCGAACTTTAGGTTAAATTGGACATCTTTCACAGTTTAACATGAAGTAATAATAATAATGAAGGTTTTTATATTATTTAATGAGAGCTTTTTTTTTGGAGAAAATAATGAGAGCCCTACCTTCAATAAGCACAAAAATAGTAATAATATAATTTATAGAAAGGATCATTCCACCGTTCTAATGAGAATTCCTCTTTCATCTATGATTCTCTAGGTACATAATTTCATTCCCTTTGTTTTCATTTATATTATTTTTTAATACCTATATGTATTGTTATACTGACATATTTATCTTCACTTTAATTCTCAATTACATCTACTTAGTCACAAAAGTATAATATAATTAACCTTATGTGAAAAATTAATGTGTGACATTGAGTTATCTAAAGAATAAGTATAGATGAGGGTCGTCATTGGAG
Organism: Citrullus colocynthis; assembly: GCA_031780015.1. NCBI lineage: Eukaryota > Viridiplantae > Streptophyta > Magnoliopsida > Cucurbitales > Cucurbitaceae > Citrullus > Citrullus colocynthis. Next base: position 1,823,092 of record QLSR01000479.1, read on the forward strand.
TCTTTCTTCTCTAATTTCAATAACACATAAAATTTAAATATTTTCATCCACGTTTGTAATATTCTAATATTTTCATCCACATTTGTTATATTCTAAAACTCCTTAAGTTTATAGACAAAAATAAACTACAAATTTCAATAAAACTTAGACAATTAAAGTATGTATTCAACTGTCATTGGTATATAATAAAGAGTTTTAGAAATTTAGCACTACCACCCAAGGCACTCAAAATCCTATTACTTTTTAACTTGCTTCAATAACCGTTGGGTCGGGCTAATGCATCGTGGTTAATTTAGCTTAATTTTGAAAAGTAGAAAAGAGGGATTCAAATATATATATAAATATAATGTACCTTTTGTTTTGTCAACTTAAAAAAATGTGGGGTAAAGACTCAAATATTTTACATAGATTATCGAATATTTTACCTAGTTGAGATAAAAAAAAAAAAAAAAGATTTAATTAAGATTAAAAACTTGATTATTAAACTTTAATCCATCAAAAAAAAGAAAAAAAATCTCAATGCAAACACTTGATGAAAGAAGACTCGAACATTGATCTCTTTGTCCAAAATGTATGGCTTACTTAGTTTGGTTAGAGAATTTAAAAATTAATTAAGGTTTAAATGTGACAATAATTGTAGGATTGTGGTTGGTTAAGGTGGCCAATTCAATGATTGGATTTTTCTTAAACGCACGTTTGTTTGTTTGTTTTTTCCCCTGTCAATGTGGTTATAAAAGAGACCATATTATTTTATTAATTTACTCCTATCCAAAATTTACTCATAATTCCTATCCCCATGAAATAAAGTCTCATTGGTCGGTTTCTACCTAAGCTTCCTACAAAAAGTGAAGGAAAAGGAAATGGATATCAAAATTTACTTCTACAATTATATTCCCTTTTAATTTCTTTTTAAATTGGAATTCATAATGTTTTCTTCTGCTATTTATGATTTCTTGTTTTTTAATTCTTCTTTTATTTCATGTAACCATTCCAAGTATTAGGCTAAGAAAGTAGAACAATTACAAAATTAAGAACTGATATTTCAAATAGTTGCGTTTAGTCTCTAATATTTCAAATTTATCATATTAATTCTTGAGTCTTTAAAAACAAATTAGAAAGTTCTATTAATAAAATCATTAAATCTAACAATAAAATTGACTAAACTTATAAAAAACAAGTATATTTTTTACTTTTCCCTACTCTTTATCCATCCTCTCCCTGAGGATTCTCCCTCTTCATACTTATTAAGAACTGTCAATGAAATCAAAGGGAAGGAGTCTAATAACCTTTAAAACCATTGTACAAGCTTTTACAAAAGTTCAAATGGGAGAAAGTCTAAGAAAAATGTTAATTTCTCTTGTTATTAAATGTCTAAAATTCTATCATTCAAGAAATGACAAAGAAAAGGTGAAATTTTCTAATCAACAGTGCAAGAAGATTAAATCTACTCTTAAAAATGTTGGGACTAAAATGCTCAATTTAAAATAATTAGGTACCAAACTCAGAGCAATCGGGCAAACAAGTAAATTGACATATTGGAGTGTAAGCTTTGAAAAATACTTGAGTACACGTTAGCTAACACTTATCATACTACAATACTCTAAAAGTACTCGATCACAAGTTGTCATATGACAAACTTTTCTCTAATATATATATATATTGTGATTGAAGAAATGCATTGAGATAATCAAACTCGGAGTGCACTCAAATATTACTCCTAAACTATTTGACATCATATGCGAGGCCGGAGGGTCCCTTCCTTTCAATTATTATTTACAACAAAAACAACACTTATTTCTGTTTATATTTATATTTTGTTTTAATTAACCTTATTTTTCTGGACACGTGAGGGCCACGCGCCCACTGGAAGAAGATTAATTTCATAAAAGATAGAAATAACATCACCAGCTTGGAGTGTTAACTTTGTTGGGCTGCAAGTGGAGTGGACCCAGGCCCGCTTGAATTTTGTAATACAGCCCATAAAACAAATAAGTGTTGATTATGATACCTTTATCATTACCACCAGAATATCTAATATTTCCAAAATTATAATAATGGAAATGGACCCCTTTTTCTAAATATATCTGTAAAGTTAAACGTAAACTACAAAGTTGAATCAAATAAAATAATTTTGATTTCACAAAAAGCTACGTTTATTGTAAGTTTTTATTTTCAAGTATTTGATGAAATCAAAGATAAAGTCAATTTTGACATATGTTCAGGGTCACGAAAAATGAGATAATTTAGTAGTTTAAAGATTTAAAAACTGTTATGTTTAATTTTTCAAGTGTTTAAATTTGAAAATAAATCATTTTAAATAATTGAAATATTTGACAACCGCCCAAAATAACTTTTGGGACACTTTTAAATAGTATTTTAAAAACCAACAAAGTGAATTGCATATCCAAAGTGGGGTTTCTGTACAAATCTGAATATCTATAAAAACGAAGGGATAAGTGTAACGGCCCAAAATTTAGGTAAATCCTTTTTCTTGTATTTAATTTTTTTTAAAAAAATAATAATATTAATAACAAAAGAATCATGCAGGCAGAGGGAGCGTGAAGGGGGGTTTGGAAATCCTTGGTCATTAGGAGAAATCGGCTTTTCGATTGGGGAAAGATCTCCGGGTGAGTTTTTGACCGTGGAGCGTTTTTAGGAGAAGGGAAGAAAGGGGAAGAAGAGAAAAAAAAGTTCAATCCCTCTTTCGAATCACCTCTTCGTCAGCCATTTTTCGCACAACCCTCTGCCACTCAGTTGCAGCGTCCCAGCCCTCACTGTCCCCATCATCGCAGATTTCATCGTTGCCGCATCATCATAGTCTTCGCGCTGCAGCGTCTTAGTCCTCGTCGCGCAGCAGCGTCTCAATCCTCGTCGCGTCGCATCGTCACAGCCCGCATTTCGCCACATCATTAGTCCTCGTTGTCGCATCATCATAGTCCTCACGTCGCAGCATCTCAGCCCTCTCCGCGACGCGTTGTCACAATCTTCATCGCTGCGTTGCCTGTCCTCTCCGCGACACGTTGTCGTAGCCTTCATAGCACGTTGCCGCAGTGTAGGGAAGTTGCGACGTCGCATAGACAGTCTCACTGAGTCTCGCAGGTAAGGGACTTACTACCAAGTTTTAGTGACGCCTAATATCTAATTGTGTTGTTAACTATTGAATGTCACTGTGAACTTTTGTCTCGGATGTGGTTTGCTATGATTGTTTCGTTATGCCAAGTTTGTAAGTAATGTTCTTATGCTTATGTGCCTATTACTCTGTAGATCTTTAGGATGAATTAGTTATGCCATGACATGTTACAGGTTGCCCTATTGTCGTGCCCTATACTCCTAATGTACTATGCTACGAAGGGTGTCCCTTGGATCACCACCTATGTTCGTGTTACAAATGTAATCATTGCGTACCCTCGGGTCGCTTCCTATGCTTATGTCTATGCTTATGCCTATGCGGGATACACGGGTGCACACGACAAAAAGGGTAATAGCTAGGCCCAGTAATGGGTCTCTTACTGAGTATGATTGCTCACCCTTTCCTATGTTTTTCTCCCAAGGAGCATGGTGGCCAGGCGCATGGCCGAGGAAATCCGTGATAGTACCATGGGATCGTCGACACTGCTTCCACACCTTAGTCTAGGGTATAGCGTATTAGAATTGTAGGGTAGTAGTATTTGCATACATTAAACCGTTTGTTGTTTGTTTTTGATATATTTATGTTCGGTTTTCTTTTCTTGAGATTTTGCCTAACGATTTAAGAGGTACCTCGCTAAAGCGTTTTTACTCCTCTATGTTTGGTTTATTAAAATATCAGAAAAACCAACTGTTTTATGAATTTTACCGACTTTATCTATAGTGTATGTTACCGTGTCTCTTAATTTTCAATGCAGTCACTGAATGGTCATGCATGACGTAGCGACGTGTTAGTTTTAAAGGGTCAGGCCGTTACAGCGAGAGTTTTGGCTTGATATCCTAAAGGAATGCTAGCACCACAATCCATCTAGATAATTTTATCAAAAGAGTTTAAATCAAAATAACTTTTTTGAAAAAATTCTCTCTAGTCAAACTCAAATCGATATTTATTTACCTATTTCAACACATTAAACTATTGAGAACCATTCTTCAAATATATATATGGAGAACCATTCAAATATGATATCATATTAAATGTATCATAATAAGAATAAAATAGTTCAACTGTAATTAACATATATTCATTTTGAGGTCAAAGATTTAAATTTTTACATCCCTACAATTGCAATACTATTGCAATACTAAAACAATAAATAAGAGATATAAATAACATTAAGACTACATCTAATTTTCTGTTATTAGACAACAATTTTAAAATTAAAGAGTACCAAAGATGAGATACCATGAGTCAAAATGGACCAATGTAACAATATAAAAATCTCTAAATTGTTAAAAACATCTTAAGCAAATTATAAATGCTTAGAAAGTATATATTAACCAAATAATAATAATAATAAAGATTAAACCAATTAAATCTTAAATTTTTTTTTTTAATTAATACGAAGTGGAGAGGAAATATTTGAATCTCTAATCTTTTGGTCAATGGTATGTACCGTACTATAAGTTAAGTCGTACTCACATTTTAAAACTTTGATAGCATTTAAATTTTGATTCTAATAAGTCAATACAATTACTTCAACGTTGACATAGTATGCAGATTAGATTAAGAAAATAATAATAATTTGATATGAACACAATATAAAAGAATAAGCTAGCTAAATAAAATGACTATGATTAAAGCTCATAGTCATAACTAAACTTTTTGGAAGATCATGAGCTAATTAAATAAAGACAAAGTTTAAGAATCATTTGCCCTAATAAACTTTAATAGATCTATGAATTTAAAAGAAAATTCTTCATTCCTAAACTATTGATTTTGTGGTCATTTTTCCTAAACCAATTTTGTGGTTAGTTTTTCCTTAATACTCTTAGTTTTTCTTATAGAAAAACATAATAATTCAACAAATATATTATTTAAAAAATAAAATAATCTTTTTTCGTATTGTTCAAATATAACAAAATGAGTCAAAATATTTATAAATATAGAAAATTTTTACTATCTATCAACGATAAACCGCAATAAATTTCTGTTCATGAAGGATAAATAGTGCTAATTAATTTATTGCGATTTATTATTGATAAGCAAGTGAATTTTTTTATATTTATATATAGTTTCCTACTTTTTTTTCATTTATAATATATATATATATTTCTTTTAGTTTAGACTATTACAAATTTATTAAAATCCAAAAGAACTATAGCACCAAACTTTAATAAATCAACTTTTCTTTTTTTTTAAGAATTAATTTTAAGTTTTCAACTTTTTAGAAAAGAAAAAAAAAAGTTAAAAACATTGGTTTTAAAATTGAGTATAGTTCCAAAGTTTCCAACTCAAAGTGGTCGAAGCTGATGCAGACCACTCTTTCACTAACACATGGCACTACTTCTACTACTGTTTTTCGTTTGCTTTTTCTAAATATTTTCATTATTGATTTTGTGTCAATCAAAAAATAAATTCTCTCTATTTTTATTTTTCTTTCTTTTACCTGTCTGTCCCACAATCCAATTCCTTATTATCCAAAAGGGACAATACTAATTGTCTTGTTCTTTCTTTTTTCTTTATTTTAATTGATGACCCAAAATTATATGTTTTGTCTTTAAATTCAATCAATTGTTTATTAATATAATCACTTACATCCCTTCGAAGTTGTAAACTTTCAAATTATCGATATCACATCCTTTTCTTTTAACTCAATTTTAAAAAAATAAAAATAAAAATCATTATTGCTGTACTATGAATGTTAAAAATAAATATAATCATTGTTTGCCAGCCATTGATTTTATCCATTTTCTAAGGCATTATAAGTGGCATCATGAAAAGTGAGTTTTGTAAAATTAATAGCATTAATAACAAATTATGAGGGAATGTATTCAACTAATTGTATTAAGTCCATGTACGTGGTCCAAATCTCTTATCCCTATTAAAATTAGTTGGTGATTAAAATAAATTTTAATAACAATTAGAAGGATAAAAGAATAATAAAGTTTCGTTTGATAATCATTTCGTTTTTTGTTTTTGTCTTTTAAAATTAAGCTTATTTCCTCTTCAATTGGATTATTTGCCTTTTTTTTTTTTTTGAAAAAACAAGTTTTTAAAAACTATTTTTTTTTAGTTTTCAAAATTTGGCTTGGTTCTTTTTTAAATTATCGGTAAAAAGTAGATAACAAATGAATAAATTTGAATATGAAAATAGTGTCTATAGACTTAATTTTAAAAAACAAAAATAAAAAACTAAATAATTATAAAATGAGACCTAAATAAATTTGGTGGTTTTTAACTTTTCACATTTAATTATATATAAATTAAAACTCTGGATTTATACTTGTATTAATTTAAATCATAAACTTTGTTTCATTTGAAAAATATCAAATGACGCTTATAAATATTGTGTTAATTCCTAAATTTTCATTAGCGAACTAATTTAGACGAATTGTCCATGCACAACTCTATAGTATATTTTGTAAAATTAACATTTAAACAAGTCTACATAGATGTGAAAATTGATGTAAATACAATTCAAAGGTAATTATAATAATTGTCCAAATTGATTACTTTATTTTCATCTTAGAACGTAATTGATACGAATTATAGATTTTATATGCATTTGTTGAACTAAATCTAACTAATAGTATAAATCGATACACTCCCGAAAGATAGAGTTGAATTAGCATAATTATTATTTCAAATTTTTAATTGATAAAACTCCAAAATTTAAAAAAAAAAATTCATAATTTTGAAGTACAAAATATTATTAGATACAAAATTACATACTTAACCTGTTTTAAATAAATAAATATCGTAAAAAGAAAAGGACAAAATTTTCGTTAATAACTGTGTCGACGAAAAATGAGCATTATTTATAAATTATAATCACAAATATTATGGATCTCGTCCATTCTAATTGTCGGCAAGAATATTCATAATCGTAGATTCGGACAAAATCGTAATTTCGCAACTCCCCCACTACACTACATTACCCGACGTGTCGTCAACGTTTATTCTCAACATGAACCATAAACCACCCACTCCTTTATAAATTAATTTTTGTAGGGTCAAAATATAATTTTGGTATATTTTATATTATATTATATTTAAAATTAATCATTCTTAGATTTTGAATTTAATTTTTATTTGGTTGTTATTGTTTTCGTTTATTTTTAAGTTTTAAGTATGATTTCAATTTCGTTCTTAAATTTTAAAACGTTACAATTTTATCATTGAGATTTCAATTTTGTTTCAATTTGTTTATTAAAATTTAAGATTTATACTTTCAACATTGATTTTTCACTAAGTATTCATTTTTCTTTTTTACTGTAAATATCTATTGATTAATTTAAACGAATTAAAAGAATATGTAAGGATTAATTTAAACAAATTAAAAGAATTGTAACTAATTAAGTTTCACTGTTTTTCGTTGTTATTAAAATTAAAATTAAAATTTCATTTATAATTATTTTAAATTAATTAATAGATAGTAAAGACAAATATTGGATGTGAATATTTAACAAAAATCGAAGTTAAAATTATAAGTCCTAAAATCGAGGAACCAAATTGAAACAATACTCAAATTTGAGTGATAAAATTGTAATTGAAACCTAAAGACTAAATTAAAATCACTTACATGAAAAATGTAACATTTTGAAACCTAAGAACTAAATAGAAACTATCTCCAAAACTTAGAAACTAAAAGAATAATTTTTCCTATTTTATTTTAGTTCTTATATTTTTAATTGTTATTTTCATTAAGTTGTAAGTATACTCTAGCTCCTTTCAATTAATTCTAAATTCAATTATTTCTTCAAACTATCAAAATTTATTAAATAATATAATTTTGATGCAATCAAATATACTATTTATAAAGAGAAGGTTAATAGATCCTATCTCTTAAGAAAAATAATCATCAACAATAAACTAATGGTAGGAATTACTTTTAATTTGTTAAAAACAAGGGACTAAAATTGAAGATCTAAAAATACGTGGGCTAAAATCAACAAAAATAAGATATATCATGGTAGTATTTTGATTTTTTATTTTATTTTATTTTTATTAAGAGATGATGGAGATATTTTTAATTATTTAAAATAATATCATCCTTACTGATGATCAAATGTTTGAGTGATGTAGGGAAAAAGAGTGTTAATATCACTTATTTAATAACTAATTTATTAAGAAATCCTTTTTTATGATTTATAATATCCACACTTAACTTGAATTTTAATATTGGGTTTTTTTGCTATATATAATCTCCTAATTTCGTTGTTAATTGTTTAAAATTATCAATTTATTAAGCTTCTTTAACACAATATAGGAAAAATATGGAGAGCATTTGACCCACCAAAATTAGTGTTAAATAACTCAAATTTATCAATTTCAATAGTATTAACTATTAAAATTTGCATATTTATCAAAGAATTTCATATTCTCGTCTTTATCTCTTTTGCACAATTATAAAAAAACTTTATATTTCACAACTCTACACCTTAAACACGATATCCTAACTCCAACATATTAACTTCAGACTTCATAATCCAACTCAATGTCCTAAACACCTGTGGATTTATTCCCTTAATATCTACATTTAAAGAAGTTTAATACACGTGTAAAAATTATGTATTAAGATTTAAAATTGAAATCATAGCAAAAAGTATAAATTGATTCGTTGATAAAAGTTTAGACTTTTAATTAATATAGTTATTAATTTAGAATTTTAACTAATAAAACACTCAAAGTTTAGAGAGGTATATATTGATTTTCTATTTATGTAAAATCATAAATATGAACCTTATAGTTTAGAAAGGGAAAAAAAAAAAAAACAAACCCATTTTGAGTTTTTTTTTTTTTAAAAAAAAAAAAATCCTTTTTAATTTTTTTTTTTTTTAAAAAAAAAAAAATCCTTTTTAATTTTTTTTTTTTTTAAAAAAAAAAAAATCCTTTTTAATTTTTTTTTTTTTTAAAAAAAAAAAAATCCTTTTTAATTTTTTTTTTTTTTAAAAAAAAAAAAACTAATTTTAAAAGTTTTAAAAAAGATCCCCAAGCCTCATACATTATTTTCAAGAGTTTAACCAAAGCATAAAGATGAATATAACTTTTAAATGATAGAGACTAAAATTTAATTTTTTTCTATCCATAGAGATCAATTTGATAATTTAGTGTTTCTTTTATATATATATCTATATCAGTTAAATCTAATCTCCACCATATGACTGTGGTTTTATGCGCTAAAGAAAAATATGTAGAAAAAACTCAAATCAACCTTATTTCAAACCTAACTTAATAAATAAGAATATTAAAGTTAAATTACAAAATTGAACTTCATAGTTGGAATAAAGTTAGAAATTAGTATTGATAATTTGAAAAGTTATAATTTTTTTTTTTATAACTTTATAACTTATAATTTAGTGTTTATAATTTGATAATACCTCATAGGTTAAATTGCAAATTTGGTCCTTATAGTTTAGTAAAACTCTCATAAATGGTTTAAGAACTTTATTAACCATATGAACTATTTATGACATTTTATCAAACTATAAGACTAATATCTAACCTTTAAACCAATAGAAACTAAATTCTAACAATTTTCAAACCACAAGACCAAATTTGTAATTAAAAATATCTCATAACTGACCTATATCGTATTGATAAAATTTTCATAAATAGTCCTTACGGTTACAGTAGTGACTATTTATGAGGATTTTCATCAAACCATATAAACAAAACTATAATTTTCTCCAAATTGTAGGATGAAATTTATAATTTAACCAAACATTAATTATCATTTTAAAGATCAATAATTCAATCAAAAATGTCAAAATGACGATTTTGGATCCCTTTCTCAATATTTAAAAAAGACAAGAAATAAAACAAAACAGAGAGCGAGACATACAAAGAAAAAGAACCAAACAAGAAAAAAAAAAAATTGGGTTTTTTCCTTTCTTTGGGAGTCAAATGGAAGTTACCAAATTAGAACATTTACTTTCTTTCCCAAAGGCAAAAAAAAAAAAAAAAAAAAAA
>QLSR01000479.1:1833328-1853890 GCA_031780015.1 Citrullus colocynthis
AAAAAAAAAAAGAGAGAGAGAGAGAAAAAATGATGAATATCATTAACACTGGAGCGAGCAGTAACAGAAAGAAACGGGATTCGGTCCGTCTTCATCAGTTACAAAACCCAAAAAAGCAGATATTTTTTTCATCTTCACTCTTCCTCTTCGAACCCCATTTGACTCGTTTACCGACACTCCCACGCGCTTCTCCCGTGTCTCCATTGAAACCCATTTCCTTTGATCCAATGCCCATGGTGGTTGTGGTTGTAGTCGAGGGAAAAAAATGCTCTGATTCTGCTTCCTTCAATCGAATAAATGCTCCTTTATTACTCTCCTGATTCGATATTTCCCCTTCAATCTTATCCTTTCCTTCATTTTCATTCCCTTTCCGTTTCCTTCTGTTCTTAACTTCAATAGATCGCTAATTCTTCTTTTGGGAAAGAAGTTAATCGCCTCTCTCTTTGTTTCTGGGGTTCTTCTTCTTCTTCTTCTTTCTGTTTTCTCTGGGGTGAAATGGAGGGGAGCGCATATTCATAAAAGGGGTTCTTCCTTTTTTCTTTCTTTCCATTTTTCCTCTTTGATTTTTGGTGATTTGGGTCAGTTTGAGAAAGGAGTTTAGATGGGGTTGCTTAGTAGTATACTGGGTTTCTTCGGCTTTGGCTTGGGAACCTCGATTGGGCTTGTGATTGGATATTATATGTTCATCTATTTTCAGCCATCAGATGTCAAGGTTTGTTTCTCTTTCCTATTTTTTTTTGTTCTTTCTGTTTGTGGAAAATCTTGTGCTTCTTCTGCGGATCCGCACTGTCACTGTGTGCTCTGTGTTGGAATCTTGTTCTAATTGCATTGAATTGAGAGTGTTTTCTGAAAATGTTTGGTGGTAATTCACAGTTCTTTGGGATTTTTGCTGTTAGTGACTTTAGCGGTTGTCAATTTGATAAGTTGGGGGTCATGCTTGCTTGTACGGACGAAGACAGGACAGACCTAAGTACTTGTATCCCCTATTTTCGTTGATTTTCTTAAGGATGATTCCTAGGATCTCATTTGGATGTCACCCCTTTTTTCCCCTCCCTTGTAATGCCTTAACTTAGAGGACTGTTAGTGACAATTAGAAAGAAGAAGAAGAAGAAGAGAGACTATGATTGAGGAAAATATTTACAGCATTTGACTCTGTGAATTGCTACAGATCAAATTTCCTTTTCGCCTCTTTCTTTTTGTTAGGTAAATGGAGAATTGGTAGAGGTAATGGATGCTTTGATCTGGAATTAGGATGTGACCTTATTTATGCATGTAGTTGGGGACTAATTGTTGTTGAAATATAGACTGAATTCAAGCTAGACTTGGAAATTTTTTGGAAGTGATTGTTAAGACCTCATACAAGTTGCTCTCTATTTAACAGGTGAAATAGACTATAAATTATAGACTCTTTTGGTCATTTATACAAATTTAGATGCCATCTCTGGAGTCTAGTACTAGTAGTTTTGATATGTGAAAATAATCTTAATAAAATTTTGTAGCATGATTGTGTTGTCTTTATTCGCTTGGTTATTGTTTCAGGATCCTGTTATTCGCCCTTTGGTTGAGCAAGATACTGGTTCGTTGTTGCGGATGATGCCTCAAATACCTCTATGGGTGAAAAATCCTGATTACGATCGTGTATGGCACCATTTTGTTTCTCGTTGTTAGAATATGAATGCATATGATTCATTGTTTAGGTATGGTAACAGTTATCTTTCTACATTTCTTCTTTCTTTTAGGTTGACTGGCTCAACAAATTCCTTGAAATTATGTGGCCTTACTTGGACAAGGTTTGTGCATTGCAATTGACAATTGATACTATTTTGCATAGCTGTTGGGGCGATCATTTTATTATACCCTTTTCTTTTGTTGCTACCTTTCCTAGGCCGTTTGCAAGACAGTGAGGAACATAGCAAAGCCTATTATTGCAGAGCAGATTCCAAAATACAAAATCGACGCTGTTGAATTCGACACACTTACATTGGGCTGCTTACCGCCCACTTTTCAAGGTAAACTCCCTCTCGTTCCCTCTTTGAGTGTAAGGTGGAGTGAATGGTTGTTGCTTTACATAGCACCAGCCTTTGACTTTGTGTAACCTGTGCTAATCAAATGTCTGTTCTTGAGATAGTAGTATATAGTTATTCACTTCTTTACTCTAGTTTTTTGTATAATTATAGCACTCCATTTTTTGGGAACTAGATGATTGATCTCTATCTTTGATGAATTTACAAACCAGGAATGAAAGTTTATATGACTGATGATAAAGAGCTGATCATGGAGCCATGTATGAAGTGGGCGGGGAATCCGAATGTTACTGTTTCAGTGAAAGCATTTGGATTGAAAGCGACAGTTCAGGTTGTGCTCTTATTGAGTTGAATGGCAACTACATGCACAAATGTCGACGTATATATGTTTATTTGCAAGTATAATGTCAGTGTTATCTGTATTCAGTGCTTCAAACTGAGTAGCCGGAAATATCTGATTTTCCCTTGACTTTCAGGTGGTTGATTTGCAAGTGTTTGCTATTCCGCGTATCACCCTGAAGCCTTTGGTCCCAACGTTTCCTTGTTTTGCCAAAATATTTGTGTCTCTCATGGAGAAGGTGTAGTAACTGGTTAAATTGTATATACTTTTAGTAAATTATGCGTCACAAAGAAAAAATTTGAGTCCTTGGTTGAATTACTTATCGTTCACATTCATGCCCTTGAAATTGTTACACCTACTAATTTCTATTCTATTCTATTATATTGTCTCATTCTGCAGCCCCATGTTGATTTTGGACTGAAATTGCTCGGTGCAGATGCGATGTCCATCCCAGGGCTGTATAGATTTGTTCAGGTACTTATTATTCTGTACAGACATGGTAATCAATCAATTTGATTCATGATAACAAGCTAGTGAAAAAAAACTTTCCTGTCATTGCAGGAACTAATAAAAGATCAAGTTGCCAATATGTATCTATGGCCTAAGACCCTCGAAGTACCGATAATGGATCCTGCGAAGTAAGTTATGTTTGTGTTGTTTTTGTCTTATGATTATGTTGAAGCGTTTCATTTCTTGATTTGTTTAATCTTTTCAGAGCCATGAAGAAACCTGTTGGTATCCTTCATGTGAAGGTTTTGAGAGCACTAAAGCTTAAAAAGAAAGATCTATTTGGGGCATCAGATCCATATTTAAAACTGAAACTCACTGAAGACAAGCTTCCTTCTAAGAAAACAACTGTGAAACACACTAACCTGAACCCAGTATGGAATGAGGAGTTTACTTTTGTCGTGAAAGATCCCGAGTCTCAAGCTTTGGAAATGATTCTTTACGATTGGGAGCAGGTATTTTCGTTAAAGTAGTTTAGGTTCGATTATCTCATCAAGAGACCTTTAGAATTTTGGTAAATAGATAGTAACCCAATGACACTCTTCCTTACAGATGTTATCTTGTTTGTAAGATGCACTCTATGTGATTGTCTCGTGTTCTCAGCGTGCTTTCTTTTTCTTCTTAGGTTAGCAAGCATGATAAAATGGGAATGAACGTTGTTCCATTGAAAGAACTGACACCTGACGAGTCCAAGGAATTTACTCTCGACGTGTTGAAAAATATGGATCCTAATGATACACAAAATGAGAAATCAAGAGGGCAGCTTGTTGTGGAATTGTTGTACAAACCTTTCAAGGATGATGAAGCCCCGAAAGAAGTTGATGATGAAGAAGCAGTACAAAAGGCTCCTGATGGAACGCCTGATGGCGGAGGTTTGCTTGTCGTCATAGTCCATCAAGCTGAAGATGTGGAAGGGAAGCATCATACAAACCCCTACGTCCGGTTACTTTTTAGAGGAGAGGAGAAAAGAACTAAGGTACCATCATGTCATCGACTTGCTTTTTATCTTTAGCACTTTATTTATTTGACTAAATAGGAATTGACATCAATATGCAACTTCTTCAGATATTTGCTACTAGTAGAGCTCTAAACAGCAAAAAAAACCTAAGGTCTACATGTCGATATACATAGACTATAAGTTTGTATAATATGTAAAAATGAATTCTTGGGATCACGACTTATATGCTTCGGGTTTATAAATTTTCAACTCCGTTTGGCATGAATGCAGCATGTTAAGAAGAACCGGGATCCAAGATGGGACGAGGAGTTCCAGTTTATGCTCGAGGAGCCACCTGTCAACGATCGGATTCACGTGGAAGTACTCAGTGCCTCTTCAAGGATAGGCCTGCTTCACCCCAAGGTATATAAATGTTTGCCCCACAGCTTTTTCTCATCCATGAAATGGATATATGAAGATTCTGACTATATTCTAAAATTTCAAACCTAATGATCAGGAAACTTTGGGCTATGTGGACATAAACCTTGCTGATGTTGTCTCAAACAAGAGGATTAACGCGAAGTATCATCTCATCGACTCGAAGAACGGTCGGATCCAAATCGAGCTACAGTGGAGAACTTCATCATAGGCCAGTAGCCATTTCTTCCCCTTGTATTTTTTTTAAAACCCTTTCTTGTAGGCTAAATTAAATTAGTGATTCTTGTTTTATGAAATGTTGATATGTTATGGTTTATTTGTATTTTGGTCCAAACAGAGATTGAATAATATCATGCAGAGTTCTCTTGTTTGCTTTCATTTGATATATGGGTTTTGGAGTTATTGGTTAAATCATTCCCTTAGGTTTGAAGGGTTTTTATTATTATTTTATTTTAATATTAAAAAAAAATTAATTTTTTCATACATAACTGAAGAGAGATTTGAATTGTGGAGTGTTTGGAGAGCGGAGAGTGTTGAGTTGCAATGTAGATTTAAGTATTTGACTTATTTAGCTTCTGTTTACATTTATTATTATTTAATGCTTTGTTTAAATCTTATATTGGTCCATAACATTTATGTTATTATCATTCTTGTCTTTGATTTTTCAATTATTTTCTTTTCATCTTGCTTAAGAACATAAATTTCAGTTATTATCTTAATTTATTATAATTTAGTTCACAAAAAATCTAGATACTATGAAATGAGTAGATATTTCATATTTTTGTAGACAGAAGTTTGAAATTTCTGAAAATAAATATTTTTTCCTTTAAAAATAAGAAAATATAAGTAATAATTAAGAAATTTGTGTCTATTTTTATATAAATTTAGTCTTTAAATTGTGATATTTTTAGAAATATATGGATTTAAGCATAAAATTGTAAGTTTTAAGATCCATTGGACTTAGAAATTCAAATTCAAATTTATATAAGTTTTGAAAATTTTGAATGGTCAATTATAGATACAGATTAAAGGCTCAAATATTTATCAGACACAATTTAAAATTTTAAGGGCTACCCTTCGAAAAATTTTGGAAAAAATATATGCAAATATTATAACTTATTTGATAGGTAATTTGAAAATATAAATTTTAAAATAAGAGATTTAATAAAAACAAAGTTATATGAATTTCGTAGACGTGTTTAGTTGTAGTCTCTAAATTCAGAAATAAAATTTCAATTTAAAAAATTATTCAAAATATGTTGGGTAATATATATTTATAAACTGTAAAATTAAGGGCTCTTTTCAAATATAACAAAAAGAACTAAAATATTTATAAACATAGCAAAATTTCACTGTATATCTCCAATAGATCTTGGTAGACAGTATATTTTGCTATTAGTTGTAAATACTTTTAGCAGTTTTGCCATTAAGATAATTGCCCTAAAATTAATTTTAATTATATTGTTAATTACTTTTTGAACATGATTTATGTTAAAAACTTTGTATAATTATTATTTTATATTTTCATGTAATTTATAATATACTATATGTTACATTTTAAATTTAACAACAATAACTTTCAAAAAACAAAAATGATTGAATTTATTAGATGAAATATTATATTTGTTAATATTTTTTTAAATATTTTTTTATATAACTTTGCATTTTAAATTTTCAAATTTAAAATTTAAATATATTGAAATTTTAAAAATGTTGTTTTCAAAATTTGTCCTTGTTTGGTTCTATTTTTGAAAACTTAGGGTGTATTGATTTTCAAAAACTTAGGGTGTATTTGGAATATATTTTCAAGTGTTTAATTTAAAAAATAATTCATTTTGGTAAAAATTAGAGTGTTTGACAATCACTCAAAATAGGTTTTGAGGTGTATCTTAAACAATTTTTATCAAGAGTTTAAATAAAAATGAGTTTTTTCAAAAATACTTTTTTCTCTAGTCAATCTAAACGGACCCTTAATCTAGAATGTCGCCCAGCATATTTATTCAACTCATTGAATTTGAAAATATGAGACAAAATTTAAATTGCCTACCAAACATGTTTTAACCTCCAAACGTGTTGTGATTTAACCTAATTCTTGACGGATGATATTGGGCCACATTGACAAATCATTGCACTTAAAGACTTAAACTTGAAGTATTGGTATTTTTGGACTCATTATGGACTGAATAATGGGAACATCATGATTGGATTTTATATTTGGGCTCAAAATTACATTAGCCATTCCTACTCAATGCTTATTCTATAAATTATTACCTTTTTCCTTTTTTCTTTTTTCCCTTTTTTTCCCCTCTTTTTTTGTGGTTAGTCCATGTGACAAGCACTTTATACTCACTCATGTTTGCTTTCAAAATACACTTACAAAGAAGAAAACAGAAGATAAAGTTTCCTTTTCTTTGTAATTTGGAGAAAAAAAATCAAAGAATTGGTATTTATGAAAGTGGATTTGAAATGATCCTAAACTTTTTTTAGTATATTCTTTCTTAGTCCGAAAAATGTGATTTTAAAGGTGAAAACAATTGGCTTTCTTTATGTAGTAAAGGGCCCCATGGTTTGTGTTTGAGTGTCCCACCATTGTTGTTGTTTTAGGAAAGGCATATTGGTCAATTATTAAGATTTTATTTTGTTCATATTCAAGTTAAAAGGTTTTAGAGTGTAAACCCTAAGGATGACTAAATTTTTTTGGTTGTAGTAATTAAAAGTGGACAAATTGGTTCAAATAATTTTATATTGTTGTTGACCAACTCAACTGAAGAGCATTGTGGTTTGAATTCTTTTCTTAAAAATCACTTTGGTGTCTATTTGCTCTTCACTTTTTAAAAAATTAGGATACTAAAATTTATATAAATTTTATGAATTAACGTTTTCGAAATTTGCAAAATGGTTCTAAATAATTGTTTCCTGAAAGAGTCATTGCACAAAATAAATAAATAAAACTATTATAATAAGATGACCAATTAGAACTAAAAACTAAAATTAGGAGCCGATATTAGTAAAACCCTTCTCCTTGAGAGTGGCTCTGTTTGTGATTTTTCAAACAATTTTATAAATTATTGAATCGAAAAAGGTAGATTCAATTTTTTTTTCTTCCAAAGAATATTACACCAAGGATAGAATTAAGTTCTGTATTTGATTAGAGGTGAGCAAAAGCCATACTTACTACTTCATTCCATTTCCATTTCGTTATGAGCGAAAAATTATTATAAATATTAAAAATATCAAATTATTTACAAGTATAGAAAAATTTTACTGTCTATTAAGATAGACCATGATAGAAGTTTAGTGTGGTCTATTGTTGATGGATAGTAAATTTTTCTTATGTTTGTAAATAGATTGGCTCATTTTGCTATATTTAAAAACAAACCAATTTTGAAATTTGCTTGAAGAAAAAAATATCCTTGAATTATTACTAATATATATATATATATATATTGTAGATGAAAATTGCTGTGATTGATGAATTTATTACTAAAAAGGATATGGATTACCAGCTTGTTTATGTAAGATTTGATCCCTTCATGTAATCACATGATTAATGAGACGATGGATACAACTATGGATATCAAATTTTATTAGTGACATTCTCAGGATGAAACATATATTTTTGAATAATTTTGTTTTCGCATGTGAGTTGAAACCAAAAGACATTGTAGATTGTTGGTTTTTCAAATTCCCTCAAAGAACTTGGTGAAGTTGGTCTTTCAAGTTAACTTACTTCTTTACACGAAAAGAAAGCGAGATACTAGAATACAAGGGGGAGGGGAAGTATTCTTTTCATTCATTAAAAATTCGAATTAGACTTGATAGATTATTTCGATATGATAAATTAGTTCATTATCATCATTAATATGGGTTGCCCGAGACTCGAACCCGGAACTAGTCGGATGGAGTAGATAATTAGGAGCGAAACTGAGGAACAAGGCAACTTGACCAAGGAGCAAAGCTGCCTTAACGAGTTTATGAAGAGGAGAGTGCTCACATTTTATTTTACACCTATGCCTTGTTTCTTTCTTATGCGGTTATCAATTGATTGAAACATTTTTCTTTTTAACCAAGTTTCCGTCCGGATGAATTTGATATTAGGACTTTGCATGACTTGCTTAGTCACCGCAAATTTTGGCCAAGCTGGTAAACTCAAATGATTTCCTTTTTCAATTTTGCATGAGAATTGATCTATCAATGTTGGATTTTGTTGCAAAATTTCTTAGTGCAGAAACGTTCACCACATTATGGTAAAAAAAAAAAATATATATATATATATATATTCGCCACATTTGTAGCACAATGACCTAATTGTTCTCCAATCTAGAATATATGTATGCCCACATTTAACAGCGTGATTATAAGGTTGTAATCATAATCAGCTCTCATAAAAGGGAAGTGAAGTCCTAATCCCAAGGATGATAAAGGCTAATTAAGGATGATTAGGGCTCGAAAAAACTGCTTTCAAAATATGTTCATACATCCTCCAAGGGGGTCCCACAACATCAAACGCCTCCTGATTAGTGGGGTAAGGTAAACAACACTGAATTATGAATCCGACGAAAGAAAATGTAGAGAACAGCAAATAGGAGAGATGAACTCAAAACGAAGTTTCCAAAATCCCCCTTATAAACTAACAGATAATTCCTACCAAACAAAAACGTTTACAGTAAAATTCTCTAATTAAAAAAGGGAAAAAAAAAGAAAAAAAAAAGGAAAAATAACCAACTCCTCTACCACTCCACAAGCTTCTTCTATTGATGTTTAGAAGAAGAAAGAGTGTAGGAGTTGGCAGAGCTCTACCATGGGTGATGATATCCAAAATTATAAACCACCTCCGTTCCACACTTAATTTTTCTATAGCTCATCCTTTACCGCCTCATCAGCAGTTTCTGATTTGATAGTGTCTTCTGCTTCTGCGCCCTTTGATTCAGTCTCGGCTTCGATTTCTGCTTCCTCTTCCTCGTCAACAGTTGCGTCGGGACTGATGTTTAAGCTAGTCTTCACTGTGTCATAGATTTGGGAGGCAAAATCCTTGGGGTCATTCAGAATAAACCCACTTTCCAGAAGAGCTGTTTGGTACATCAGTTTTGCAGCCTGCTTTGCGCCCTCATCCTGTGTTGTTCATAGATGCAAATGAGTCCCATTAGAGAATCTGATTTTAAAAACTTTTTTTTTTTTTTATGTAAATATCGATAAAAGAGAGTTTTTGAGATGTTAAGTTGGTTATTATAGTTATTACAGGCCCAGGCTGTGGGTGGTTATAATAGTCTGCAGACTTATTAATTAGAACCCTCACACCTTTTACTATGATCTTCCATCCACGATATAGTTTGTCTAAATCTCACCATCTTGGTTTTAGACATGTTTAGAATGAGTTTTCAAAGTGTTTTCAGGCACTAAAAAAGTCAATTTGTCATACTAAATCCTAACAAATGATTAGGACCACTAATCTCGCAGCTTAAACAGGCATATCTATGGATTTTTCAATGATGTATCCTTTGTTTTTCGTTTAGGATTAATGAGATTAAAAGTAAACTCAAACATACCTCAGGATCCTTTACGATTCTCTCCCGAAGATCCTTGACAATCGGGTGTCTTGGGTTGATCTCGAGCACCCTCTTACCGCGCATGTATGCTTGTTTGCTAGCATCTGATAGGGTCTGAGACTGCATGATCCTTTCCATATTGGCGCTCCATCCATACTTGGATGTCACAACCACACAAGGTGTGTTGTCCAATCGATTTGAAACTTTCACATCATCGACATTGTCGAAAGAAAGGGCAGTCTTCCACCATTTAGTAAGATCCTTGAAGGATTCCTTGAGTTCTTTATCTTTAGAGTCTTTGCCTAGTTTGAGACCCTCCTTTGATACATTTTGGAACTTTTTGTCTTCGTAGTCCATGAGATATTGCATCAAATACTCATCAACCGGATCCGTGAAAAAGATAACCTGTGAGAAGAAACAAAATTAGATATGGGAAAGTGATGAATGGGTGGAAAAAAACGCACAGAAAATTAAACCTCCTGATTAAAATTCACCTCATAGTTCTTCTTCTGAAGTCGCTCAAGAAATGGGGATTTCTCCAATTGTTCCTTGCTTGATCCAGTAATGTAAAAGATATCCTTTTGTCCTGATTTCATTCTTGAGATGTACTGATCCAGTGAAGTCAATTTTCCGTCCGACTTGGTGCTGCAGGAGTACGTTTAGATCATTATCTCAGAGAAACAGAGAAGAATCAATGAGGTAGAATAAAGCAACCCATAAAGGCAAGATACCTCTCGAATCGGAGCAGTTTTGCTAGACGGTTCCTGTTAGTTGCATCCTCAATGATACCAAGTTTAATTGATTTACCAAACTCATTCCAGAATCGAGTATACTGGCCTTTCTTCTCATCATCGTCACTACTCTTCTCAACATCTGCTTGTTAATGAAGGCTTTAAAGTTAATCGAGGGAAGAAAATCAGAGCGTCTTAACAGCATCACAATAGTCAAATTCTTTAGCTATACCTTTCTTCTCCTTGTCACTGGACTCATCAGGATCCTCATCAGCAATTTTACGGATCATATCAAGAGCCTTGCGGATGAGTTTCTTCTTAATTGTCTTCAGGCTGCTGTGTTGTTGGAGCATTTCTCGTGAAACGTTGAGAGGTAAAGTATCAGAATCAACAAGACCCTGCAGAGAACGAAAATTTTGAGGAAAAAAATCTACGAATTAAGTCAAGTGTTCTTCTGTTGAATTACTCGATCACTCATTTACCAGCAAAAAGTTCAGATACTTCGGCAGGAGCTCATCAAACTCGTCTGAGATGAAAACCCTTCGAACATACAACTTCAAGTTGGATTTTTTGCTGTTATAATAGCTCTCGTATAGATCATGAGGAGCCTTAGGAGGCACAAACAGAACAGCTTTGAACTCAACATCGCCTTCTGCGTTAAAGTGACTCCATGACATAGGCTTTTCATCACCAAAGTCCTGCAATTCAACGTAAAATTCATTAGATCTGGAATCCAAATTTTACAGCTTATATTTTTTTTTTCACTGCTTGCATTTTGGACAATTACCTTAGCAAGAGAGTGGTAGAATTTTGTATACTCTTCCTCCGTCACCTCTTTGGGACTCCGCAGCCATATGGCTTTCACATCGTTCAAAAGCTCCCATTCATAAGTTGTTTCTTTTACTTTCTTTGTCTTTGGCTTCTCAGTGTCTTCATCTTCGCTCTTTTCCGCATCATCTTCCCCTTCTTCGGAAGAGCTTTCAGCTGTTTGTTAAGACAGAAAAAGTAATTAGATTTAGAACGACTCACAACCATAATCAACGAACAGTTTTTTTGCCACCACGAAGGTAGTTATGCATCCAACATCCAAGATAATACATACGTGATTCTTCTTCATCGTTGGATTCATCCTCATCTGCAGGAACCTCCACCTCAACCTCTTTGCTTCCCCAGATATAGATGGGGAAGTTAATAAATTCTGAATATCTCTTCACCAAATCCTATATAGAAAAAATTGTCACGACACATTTTAGTTCAAATAGTCAGAATAATGTTGAAGAAGATATCAACTAAATAAGAACATACGACTCAGACAAAAAAAAATTTAACCAATAAACAGATCATCGATCAAGAGGGTTGGTATGATTCAATGGGAACCATACAAAATAAGAGGGCTTCTGCCATATGGTGCGGTATAACTTTTGTGAGACACACAGCAAAAAAACAAATTGCTGGTTGCAATAGGCGGTTAGGACAAGTAGCAGTTCAATATACGGGACTTAGGCTCAACATAATGAAACAGAAGAATTGTAAGTGAAAACAATTCCGAGAGAAAGAAAATCAATTAACAGCTGAAATGTGTCATCAACGCATAATAAATAAGTCGAAACCAAAAAGATACACTGCAAATACTCCAAGTCAATTGAACAGAACAAGTTCAAGCCACTTCCATGCTGACAGATAACGAACATTAAAAGTATTATTAAAAGCAGGTCACGAGGAAAGCAAGCCAAACTTACTTTCAGTTTGCTCTCCTCGAGGTATTCTTGAGCTTCATCTCTAAGGTGCAGTCTAATTTCAGTTCCACGGCCTAAAGGTTCATTCCAAGTATCTTCAGAGATTGCAAATGCTCCATCAGCCTTGGACTCCCACACATGTCTGGAAACAAGGAAAAGTTCAATATACAATAACTAATAACAAAGCTTTGGCAAACACATCGAAATAATAATGAGGGTTGCTCACTGTTTGTCATCGTTGTGTTTACTGATTACTTCAACGTAATCAGCCACAAGATACACGGAGTAGAAACCTACTCCAAATTGTCCGATAAGGTTGAGATCTCCGCTTGTCTGCATTTTTTCCACGAATGCTGCACGGGAAGATAACAAAATCAGTATCTTTCACATTACATTACACCAACCGAGGTAAAACAAATAAAATTAACCTCAATAACAACAGTACCTGAAGTTCCAGATTTTGCTATGGTTCCCAAGTTCTTAATCAAATCTTCCTTCGTCATACCAATACCTCTGTCGCGAATCGAAAGGATTTTGTTTGCTTTGTCCAACTTAATCTGCGATATTTGATTTATGGACAACAATATAAGTATGAAAGCGTCGACTAGAACGAGAAATTTTTTTCAGAGATGTAATAAAAAAACCATATGTCCAAATCTAGGATGAAGGTCGAACTCACTTGAATCTCCAGCTTCGAGTTGTCTCCCTCACCCAATATCTCTTTATCGGTCAGGGAAAGGAACCTAATCTTATCCAACGCCTGAAATGCATAGACACAATCAGTAATAATCAATATCTAATAACGAGATTACTAGATCTGATGAAGTAAGACGAGACAGAGTGAACTTACGTCAGAAGCGTTGGAGATCAATTCTCTGAGGAAAATGTCTTTGTTACTATATAAGGAATTGATAATAATATCCATAAGACGAGAAACCTCGGCTTGGAACTCAAATTTCTCCCCGCTGCTGCGAAGAGACCTCTTCGAGATTGACTCCGACTCTCTGAAATCACATTTCCAGAGAAGATGCGTTAAAATTTTTCCCAAACTGCACAAATCTATAGTTGAAAGCGTGTATCGACGAGATTAGACATTCACGAACCTCTTGACAACATCAGAATCAGTGGAGAGACCATGTGGAACGGCGCCGATCTTTTCCTCGACCTTTGGTGGATCTACAACCTCGTCGGCATCACCGTCGGCCTTGGCATGAAATCTAGGACCTGAAAACCCAAACACAAGAGAAATATCACCATCAAATCTTCACAGTTCAATCGGAGCTCAAATCTCGTCCAAATTTCTCCCCAAACCCCAAAAACGAAACCATCAACCATCGTAATTAACTTAATGCAAGATGAATTCAGTCCACATTTCAACAAATAAATCAAAATGGCTGAAAGAAGAAACGAAATCACACCTTCATCCGGTACGAGAGAGAGAAGACAAAGAAGGAGAAGAGCAGAGGCGATCGTCCACTTCCTCATTGTTCTTGCAAAACTTCCAGTAGCTTCGATCACTGATCTGGTTTCTCAACGAGCTAGCGCTATTTATATAGGTCTATTGGATTGATCTGTGTTGCCAGCGTGGATGATCCAACGGTCAAGCTTTCTACGAGAAAACGTGGCGAAACGTTATTGGCTGATTTTTGTTTGATTGACGTGGATAAAGCCATTTCAAATTTCCATTTCTGGCCCCACGGAAGACCTGGGATATGGAATTCTACTCGACGATCTTAACGGGCTATCGTAGCTGATGTGGAGAATCTAACGGCTGTGATTGCTTTGTTTCTACGTGGCTGAAAGTTATTGGCTTGATATTTTGTTTTTGACGTGGAAAAACAATGTGTTTCCTTAAGGATACATTTGGAATTTGCTGCTCTTTTTAACTGGTTCGTTGATTGAGATGTCGCAAACGATCTTTGCGAAGATTTTTTTTAAAAAAAAATTAATAACAAAATAATACTAATACCTAGGGAGTTAAATTAAGTAAATTAATCCATTAATGGCCAATGAGATTAAAAGCGCGAATTCAGTAGTAATTAACATCTGAAAATTTGTGATGATAAAGGTGGTTGATTAAGAAATTTCGGCCAGTAATAAATTGATAAGAAAGTTTGTAATTATGTTACATGGCGATTAGGTCAAAGCTAAGCGTTTATTAAATAAATCAAGTCGAACTTAAATCAAAGTCTATAAAAAAATAGATTACATTATGTCTAGAGAATTTCAACATTTAAAATCCATAATATCCGATTCTCCAACTAAAAAAATACTTCAATTGATCGTCTCTCATTCAACAAATTTTTATTCGTAATCTACAAATTAAAAACTAATGTCTTCTAATTTGAGAACAAGTTCGCCAACCCGGATCAAAATTAATAAGTTAACAAGCCAATAGCTTATTCAAAATAATCAACAAGTAAAAGGTTGATCCAAACCAATCAACAAACCAAATGTTGATTATCTAATTGAAGATCATTAAGTTCAGATTGATCATCTAATAAAATTAATATGTACAAAAAATTGATCCTCCAAGAAAATCGACAAGTCTACAGGTTTATCATTTAAAAAGATTAACAAACTTAAATATTAAAGTTTATGCGTTTCTACGAGTGTATTTCTAAGAATTAAATTTATTTCGTCGAAATCTCGTGTGAACGGAGCTACATTTAATACATTTTAATAATAAAAGATAGACATGAAAACTCAAAGGTAAAACGGTAATTTCGAGAAAAAATAAAGAAAATAAGAAAGGCCACTAAAACACAACCCACCGCCACCTGTCCCTCCTATCCATTCACACGCAAGGATTCATGGTTTATTATTATTGTTGTTAGTATTAGGTCATAGCTATCAAATTCAATTATATATAACAATACTTTTAAAGAACGGTAAATATAGCAAAGTATGATTGATAGACTTTGCTATATTACAAACTTTTAAAAGTATTCTTATACACTTAGTTATTGTCCCAAAAATTATTACTCGCTATAATTACCTTTTATTATTGTTATTGTTATTATATATAAACATCGGTTAGAAAATACAAGTTAAAAAAAAAAACAATAATTATCAGAAAACCAAATTAATATAGTGTAAAAACGGATCCCTTCTATCTAGAGAAAAATAATAATATATATATATATATATATATATTTTTGTTCGAATTGATTTTTTTATTGAAAAAACTAGTTAAAATTGAACCAAACAGATAGTATACATAGCCTTAAAAATAAACTCTAACTTTAGGACCCTTTTAGTATTTTAATTATCATAGTGTATGTACATTTGTTGTTAATAAAAAATGAAATGACTGATTATTATGGTGCAATATATTTGTTATTTAGAAAAAGGCTAAGAAAAAAATGTGTAATTTCAATCTATAACATAAAAAATAGACCAAAGTTTAATTTGAAAAGAGCAAAATATCCCGATCCAAAACGAGATGTGAAATAAAAATGTAAATTGGAAGATAATATAAAAGAAAAGAAAAAAATCAAGAATTAAACCAATAAAAAGCTAAACCAAATAAAACCAATTTATTGAACATCCCCTTGGTTCCCTTCCCTTCTTTGTAAAATCGACTGTTTTTAGTTCTTGGTTGACCCCAAAAGCAACAAATTGAATTGACTTTCACCCCCAAGTAAAAACGTAAATTATTAATTGTATCAACTTAAAGCATTCATTTTTTTTTTTTTTGGTAAATGTATCAACTTACACTCTCCTCCATATATTGTTTCGATAAACTTCATGTAAAGCTTATAGTTTGTATTGATTAAACTCATAATTTTTCATAAGCAAATTAATTAAGATAATTATTTTACAGTTTTATTTGAAAATCATCTATCAAAATGGACTATTAAAGTTGATTCGCATGGACAATTCTCAATAAAAAATTTAAACGAACAGTTTACATTCGCTTATAAAAGTTGAGGGACTTAATTGTTGCAATTATAAGTTTTACATAATTTTTTTTATAAACAAAGTATAATGAGTGATGTAAATTAATACACTTAAAAAATTTAGAATTTAATTGATACAGTTAATAGTTTAGGGTTTTAATTCATACAGAGAAACTGGTAGAGATATAATCTTAATTATTAAATATACAATCACAAAATAAAGTCGTGGAAACTCTTCAAATTTCACTCCAATTCACGATATAGTTAAGTGCGATGTGCACGTTTAGGGGTGTTTGGAGTTTCAATTATAATAGCATCAACTATTATAACATGTTTCTATTATTTTAAATCATTGTTTGTTACATTGTTTATTATTTGTTACACTGTTTGGTATTTCCTACTCATTCTCCATTTTTCACTTTGTTACAAAATAGTATGCACCATAAATACATATTATTATAACACATACAAAAATAATATGCACTCCACCATTATAACCAGGAGGTTATCATAACCAATTTAGCACTTCAAACACTTTATTAATATTTTGAGCTAATTGAAAAAGAACACCAAAAGGTTATCATAACCAATTTAGCACTTCAAACAGTAATCGAAAAAGAACACCAGAGTTGAAAAAAAAAAAAAAAAAAAAAATATATATATATATATATATATATATTTTTTCAAAACACTCTGTTTTTCCAATTTTCTAACATCAGTTTTATTTTTTCCAAAATTCTGGTACATACAAATTATATATTAAAAACAAAAGGATGCAAAGAGAACTAAAGAAAAATAACAAATATGGAATGAAATTATATAGAATTATCAACCGTCCGTTTGGTAGTGAGCCGAAAACATAATTTTGATTACAAGACATTTTATTTTAAGTTTTCAAATATGTATTTAACAGTAACTTCATAAATTAAATTTAAATCTTAAACAAATTTTTAAGACTATGATAATATATTTATACATAATAAAATGAATTTAAATCTTAAACAAATTTTTAAGACTATGATAATATATTTATACATAATAAAATCAACTATAGTTACTCACTAAATATTAAATATTAATATTAAATATTAGGTTGAATATCACTAATTAAATCATGAAGTTGTTTTATTTTTAAATTCGTATAATAATAATTATTTTGTAATATTATAATATATAATATAAACATATTTTAATTTTACGAAAATAATTGTGTTTATCATATGTGAAACTATATTTATTTGTTTTTATTTTTTAATATAATTTTGTAAAATTTTCAAATCAAAATCTATTTAAAAAAGCATAAAAGTATTATTTCTAGAATGTACGTTATTTGACCTAGAAATCAAAAATAGTTTTTGAAAATAGAATTTAGACTGTATATATTTTTTTTCCAAGTACTATTACAGTTCTAAGCCATACGACAATTACAATAGCATACGCCAATAAATATTTTATTTAAGAAGTAGATTTCGTAGTATATAAAGGCCTTTTAAAATCCAAGTTATTCCCGCCAACGTTCCAGTAGGACGGCGATCGGAAGATGGAGAACGGCAGTCCAGTGCTGTGTCCAAACACGGTGACGGTTCGGAGAAACCCTCACCGGAGAGCAAGAGCTACGCCGGCTGCCAAAACAGCCGAATCCAATCCTCCATCTGCCATTTCTTCATTTCCACTTCAAGAAATACTTGCGATGGAAGTCCCTCAAAACCCTAAAGACAATTCATCATCATCCGTTCAAACTCCCCTCTCCGAAAACCTGAAAGTGTACCTTAGAGTTCGGCCTTTGCAACTGAAGAATTTGAAGAAGTCCGGAAATCCTGGCGATCAAAATTCAAGGTTAGGACATGTATGGCCTCAGAACCCTCAAAAGAAGAAAGTAGCGAAGGAGAAGATTGTTAAGAAGAAGAGCACTGAGGCTTGTATAACGATTAATGACGATCACTCAGTAACAGTCTGTCCCCCTATGGCATTGCAAGAGACTAGGAGGAGTAAGTCTGAGGTTTACGAAGGATTTTCCCATGTGTTTTCTACGGAATCTTCTCAGGTGAATTACGAGTTAAATTTTGTTTTAATTTTGGTTATTCGTTCTCTTTCTGGATGATTCTTTGGTTATTCGATCGCGAGCTGAATCCATCATCGTTGGCAGGGTGAGGTGTATGAAAGGATGGTTAGTCCTTTAGTGGAGGATTTTCTAAAGGGCAAAAGTGGAATGCTGACTGCACTCGGTCCGAGCGGCTCGGGTAAGACGCATACCATTTTTGGTAGTCCAAGAGTTCCTGGTATGGTTCCACTGGCTCTTCAACATATCTTCCGGACAGAGTCGAATGATTCTCGGCCCTCCAGGTATTTGGAGATTGTAATTCACTTCCAGTTTTGATGGACTATCATGTGTGTACTGAATACATATTCAAGATTCTGCACTGAGTACTTCCCCTTGTCTGTCTATGAACTTCCGCGGGCAATTGTGTCGTAAGAAACTTATTGAAGGGATATGATGATTCACGGAGCATGTTTGAACACTGAAAGCAACTGGTGTGACTTTTTTGCAGATCATATTATTTATCAATCTTTGAAATATACTCAGAGAAAGGAAAAGGAGAAAAGATGTACGATCTTTCAGCAGATGGGGGCGAGTTAACTATGCAGCAGTTCACTATAAAGGGCCTTAAAGAGGTAATCAAGCAACATCTGTTTTATATGCTCTTTCTTTTCCTGGTTGTGCTACAGCATGCGTCTGTCAAATGTATTAAGAAGGAAAATTGTGATTATACATGAAGGAAAGTTGATGGACCCTCGTATCTTTATGAAGGTTTTAATTTCTAATGCCGGAGAAGCTGAATCATTAGTGGCTTGTGCAATTGCTAAGCGTGCCACTGCAATTACGAATGCAAATAGCACATCAAGGTTCTGTGATTTATTTTTTGGTTCTATCTTGAAGAAAGCATTGTGTATCACTGTGTGCATGATATCTTACTATATGCTTTGTAATCGAGTCAATTGTTTTTTGGTTGGAAAATGAAACAATTGCCATATTTTATGGTGGTAGCACCCAGCTCTTCCCGCTGTGCTCTAATGGCTGCAAAGATGAGATGTAGACATATTCATGCAAAAACACCCATGCAAAAACGTGCTGTGATTGTGACAGACAAATGTGTTTTGAATGACACTGGATAAAAATTAATGGGTCTTAGGAAATGGTCATTGTTTCATGCAATTTTCTTACTGTATTATCACTGCATCTTGTTGTAAAGAAAATTACATAATGCTATATGTGAAAATATGTTCTTATGACTTTGTTGTTTGTCCTTGCAGCCGGTCTCAGTGCATCATAAACGTGCGCAGAGTTGCTAACCCAGATGAAGTCGACGATGCATCGAACTGTGCCATCTTGACCATTGCTGATCTCGCTGGAGCTGAAAAAGAAAAAAGAACTGGGAATCAGGTTCCGTATTCTTTTGGTGTCTGGATTTAGGTTCTGCATTTCATCTTGAATTTAATAATGATTGTCATTCGTTTATTGCATATTGTAATCGTAGAAGTTAGTGGTCCAATATATTTTGAGTCTAGCCATACGATTCTTGAAATAAAGAATGATAATCTGTTATTTCAAAATGAATAAAATTTGACGATTCTTGTTAGAATGAAATATTCATGAAATATGACGTTTTTTGTTAGAATAAAACAAGATAATTCTCCTTAAAACGAAATACTCTTGTTATTCTATTCATCTTGTCTGCATATTAAACATATGAGAAATAGAAGAAGATGATAGAACCTTAATGATTTACCTTTCCTCTCACCACACATCTTTTGCAGGGGACAAGATTACTTGAAGCTAACTTCATCAATAATACATCAATGGTGTTTGGCTTGTGCCTAAGAGTATGCGTCCTTTACTTGTGTGAATCCCTTATCATTTTCTTCCCCCAAATGCTAAAAAGTACTTTATATTTTCTGTATTCAATTAGTTCAAATGGGATATCCATCTTGTATTGACCTGCTGCATTGAGGCATGTGACAATGGTAACGACTAACGAGACTTTAGGGGAACAAATTCAAGGTCCATGTTGACCATCGATCTATGAGGTTCTTGACAATTTAATAGTATAGGGTTAGAAGAGTGAGTATAGTTAAGGTGCACTAAGTTGGCCTGAGACTCACGATGCTCTGCATTTTGAATGGCAAATTGTGTTTCATTAATAGAAAACTGATGGGTTCTATGTTTGTCTCATGGGGTTTTGAGATCTTCACAACCTGGAAATTCTTTTAACCCCTTTGCCTTACCACCGGGGTTCATTAGTCATTTTTCTTACGCAAGATAGAAGGTGATTTTCATTTTATTGAGTGGTACTTCATTGGTGCTTTCCATTCTCAGTTTCTTTTTTTTTTTTTTTTTTTTTT
>QLSR01000479.1:1854138-1869534 GCA_031780015.1 Citrullus colocynthis
TTTTTTTTTTTTTTTTTCTTTCTCTCTTATGGTTCCCTTGTTTCATATATATATATATATATATATCTAAAAATATTTACTAATAGTGTGTCCTTGTTTCATTTTTAGTCATTGTTTGAACACCAAAGGAATCCAAAGAAGCCACTGCAGAAGCATTTCCAGAACTCTTTGGTAGTGTTTCAAGAGTATTCTTCATTCTAACATTATGTTCCCACTTAAGTATTGCAAAAGGAAAATTGCTATTTATCTTTATGTTTTTCTTGCAACCATTTTCCAAGCATAACCGACAAAGTTTACTTTATTTCCACACAGTTGACCAAGTACCTCCGAGGTTACCTGGAAGGAAAGAAGCGAATGACCTTGGTATTCTGTTCTTATTTTAATATTTGATTTGTGGAACAGATGTACATGCAGCATCTTAAATTTTTCATATTTGCATCTTTGTTTTGATTAATGGATACTTTTCACTTTGTTGGGGATTGTTAATGTTGTTAATCTCTTGGGAAAATTAATAGGTGCTTAATGAAGAACGAGCCTCTGCATTTCTTTAACCATATTTTTTTTTTTTGTCTTTTTGTTTTTATGTGTAGATTTTAACTGTGAAAGCAGGAGAAGAAGATTATCTTGATACAACTTTCCTTCTCAGACAAGCTTCACCTTATATGAAAATCAAGTTAATTAACTTCATGTCATCTTTTTAAATTCAGAACTTCTTTTACGTGTGATCCTGTTTTGATATCTGTTTCTTTAGGTTCAACAATGTTGTGGAACCATCCAACACCAACAAGAGACAATTGCCAACGTTATGTACATTTGAGGAGCAGAAAAGAACAAAATATAGTGTTCCTGAACCTTGTGTGGTAATTTTATTTTATTTTTTTCTTTGTTGGATGCTGAGATTGTCTTAAACGGGTCATAATTTCGTGATGACACTTCTCTTTGTTTGTCTTTTCCCTTTACTAGTTCTTTAGTGGCTGTCGTTCGATCAAAATATTTTTGTCTCTATCTTTACACGTTCTATAATTTTTTAGGCAACAATTATTTGTTTCTTTGGCTGGCCGTGTCATTTTGGAACATCATTATGCTGATTTTTCTTTATACTTACGTCTATTGAGATTATGGATAAAAATGAGAAAATTCTTAACGTTAGATATAAATGGGATGTAGCAACGATGAGTTAGCTTTGCTCTTTGTAATCCACTGCACATTTAAAATGCTGCACTGAGATGTTTTGTTCATATCTTAACTAATGATTATTCATTGTCTTGATTGACAATGTATTGTTTCAGAATGAAGGAAAGGGACATCATGAGGAAGGCGTGCTTTCGCATGAAGGTTGTTAAATTCCAGCTTTATCAATGCTCTATTACATTTTTTTTCTCTCTAAGTTGTGTTAGTTATCTAACTTGTTTTAGAGCTGTTGGTTTGGTTCAGCTTATTACGTTTCTTTATCACTTGTCATTTTTCTTTTTTTTTAAATGATTTTCTATCAGAGCCTTCAGGTCATACTGAGTGTCCAGCCACGAAGTCCAGCCGTACGGAATTGGCTGGGACTGAAAGAAACCATTTGATTATGCAAAATTTTGCTAAAGCCATATGGCAAGTCTTGAAGCAGTATAGAGATAAACTAAAGGTAATCATTTAGGGGTATTTAACTTGCTTCAAATCTATAATTTCATTATTGTGCTGTTTTTGAATTTTTTTTTGTAAATGGGAAGCATCAATCTGATATTAGCTGAACATAATTAAAAATATTTTCTTTGATGTTGGTTTAAAATAAGAGTGCAGAGAATGAAAATCAAACTCTTCAAGAAGAAATTAGGAAGGAAAAGATGAGATATTTTGAGCTGGAAAAGCAATGGCAAAGTTCAAGATGTAGTACTTGCTCCATGGAAGATTGCGCCAAAGCTGATTCATCCGTCGTTACAAGTTTTGAGTTACAACGTGATTTGGATGAGTACAGATTTAATGATGTTCACGAGGTGTGCTTGCAGAATTTTTCCCTCTTGCTCCTTTTTTAGTATGATATTATGATATGATAGCATGATGTCATTTTTGTAGTTAAGAGTGTGCATGTTTCTTCTGGTTTTGAGTCCATTTTTGTTGGGCTTATCTTATATATGCCCTTGGATATTCTTTCATTTTTTTTCATAAAAGCTTGGCTCCTTATAGAAAAAAGGTGTCCAGCTTGTTTATTTAATTCAACTGACAGTGTACAGATTCTCAGATTCTTTAGAATCTGTAACACTGTCAGTTGAATTAAACAAACAAGCTGGATACCTTTTTTAAGTTATACTTGGAATATCTAATCCACTATGACTTTGATTCTCTGGTCAGATAAATCTGAACTCTTTCATCAAAGTGAAGGAGTCTGAGGGATATGAATCTCCAGAAAGACGTGGTTTCTCTCCCTGTGAAGACATAAATGTAAGCACACTATTTAGCATCTATTTTTGTTTCTTCTTTCTTTTTTCAATTGTCAAATTTGACCTTAGTCACTCATTGGATCTCAACTTCATCAAACTTATTGCTATAAAAAAAATGTTTTGTTGTTTACCATAGCAAATCAGTGCTTGAAATTTGCTAATCAAGTCTTTTGACCTCTCTAATTTTGGTGAAGTTGAGTTTGAGGTCTATTATAGACCTTGTGACATTTAGGGAATATAATGTCTTTGATATGTGAATCAAGGCTTAATGAATCCTTGACAGGGGGGACTTTACCCTTGCATTGTGGTCTTTCTAAGATTTCTTTGAGTATGTCATCATAGGATATCTATTTTATCCTCAAGTCCAGCAGCTTCGTTGAATTCTAATGGACAATGGGTTAAACTTGTTGGTAATAGATTATATAATTTTAGTGGACTGGATGTGTACTGTATTTCAAATTTCTTTAAATGGTTGAATGTTGATATTGACAAAATGGAAAGCTTCTGCTCAAATCATTTGGTGAGAAACTCAAAACCTGCAAGATCAATGTTTCTGCTTCATGCTTGATGTTCACAAAATTGCATTATATGGAAAGATTTAGTTTCCTTTTCATGTTATCCAGAGTTGCTCCAAACTTGTTGAAGTTAAAGAAGCACGTATAAATAAAGTAGACGAGACCACTCCTAGGAATGAGTCCGACACAGCAAAAAAACTTATGTATGTGGAAGCAGATGATCGTAGTCTGACGACAAATCCTATAGGTAATACATGTTTGTATGTTATGATTCTGTAACTACTTTCTAATGTGGAAACTATCAAAGTGCGTCTCCGCTAACAGTAATATCTTTTAGAGAGTTAAACTGTGATACCTGTGAAAATGTGGGTAACCAAAACTTTTTAGGGCAGACATTATTTTCAAAAGTGTAAGATATTTGAAAGTTGGAAACCTAGATTCAACTACTGATCGTACAGGAGAGCTGAGCATTCTTAGGAGTTTGTGACATTGTGACTGAATTTACATATTTGGATCTAATCATGCTTGTTTCCTTACTAATTTAATAAGTCCATGAAATAGCTTTATGGCTTGTGTGGGAGATTGTTTCATACTATTTTATGTTTTTTTGTCTTCAATTTTTTATAAATAGAAATTGAGTACCTTGTAAAGCTACAGATTAAGTCTATCATATACTTAGAATCAATGTTTCCAAGTGTATGTGTGTGTATATTTGGGTAAAAACAAGTCATTTGTAATTTTTTTAAAAAAATTAATCAGTTACCAATAAATGTTCACTCATTTTCTGTTCTAAACAAAAGGAAGTTTCCCTTTGGATACTGCTCCCAAGCAGCTCCTTTGACATTATATTGTCCCAAATGAATTCCTGGTGCGAGAGCTGGTTGCATGAAAGCCCCTAGCACTAAACAAAATCACTTGTTGGGGGCATTCTGGTCTTTATAGTGAAGTGGTGGATGTTAAAAAAAAATTCGTTAATAATATTTGTTCTAATTAACTCTTATATGTGTTGGTTAACGGAACAAGAATCCTATGTCAGTTTCCCATTTATCTATTATTTCTCGATCCTAAAAACATGGAGTTGACTATTGTACCCTCATGCATGATCTTGTTCTACTTGATCAGTTGGTCCTATATCAAGGAATCAGGGTTTTTTTTTTTTTTTTTTTTTTTTTTTTTTTTTTTTTTTTTTTTTTTTTTGCTTATGAATAACCAAATATTGGGGATTTGGTTGTGAATGCTCGACTTTTAAATCAATATTTTTCATGACTACACACTCCAGTAAGTGCTTGGTGACTTAGCTCATCACCCTACATCTCAATTTTAATTAGTTCCGGAACTGTTATGCTTCTGTCTCTATTTTCTCTCTCTTTTGATTTCAACTGATAATCTCCTTTTCGAATTAGCCTTTGGCACCCTGCAGTCCCATAACTTGGTGAAGCATGACAGCTGTTCATCGGTAGAGCTGGACAAACTCAGTGAGCAAGATGAGGTTAAAACCATTTTTATGTTCTATGCTTTGGCCTTTGAATTACTGTTTTCCGTGTCCATGAATTAGACTGCACAATATGTTAGGTGGTCCTGTATTCTCAATTTCTCACCTGCTTGATGAACTTCACTACTGGAGGATGAAGTTTAATGGAAAATTATGACCATGACTAACGTGTATTGCCAATTTTTTGTAATATGACAACCTTTTCAGGGAGCTTAAACTTCATGTTTATTTTGTTTCTCAGAAAGAGGAATTTGCTAACTAAACCTGATTTATGTATAAATTTTTATTTGTTTTGTATGGTGCGTAAATTAAAATAGGAGTAACATAATGTCAACTAGAAAGAATAGAAGGAGAACTTTTTAGAGAAATAGACAGCACCAATATGCTTGAATGGGTTTGAATCTTGTCAAACTTTAAGGAGCCTCACGGATATCAATTTGTCATGTGTTCATTAGGGGACCTTCAGCCTTATTGAACATACTGAATTCTATTTATATTGGACTATATGAAAATTAAGTTCATATGAACCCTACCTACCATTTAATGACTTAACATGTGAATCTTGCTGAATATATATTCCACCAGGCAATTTTTAATCAAGTACATTATTGATAGACAAATGAAGTTGGAAAAATTGGAATGCTGCTGTTATTCATTTTTAATTAATTAGTTCATTTGACATCCAAAAGGATTGTTAAAAAATGGTAAAGGAAAGCATTATTTAGTATTCTTTTTGTATTTTATCCAAAAAAACATTTATGGGATGTTCTACGATTTCTGCCGTTCTAATTACTGGATGTTTTAGGAATCTACCTCAGTTGAATCACCTTTACAAGTAGCTTCATTTATTCACTGCAATGCTCATGCATGCGAAACTCAACCTCTTGATTCTTCATTAAGCCAATCAACTTCAGAGGAGTCTGATAGGTCAGTTAATGTATTTTCTTCTTTTAACCAATTCAACAACCTAGATTTCTGAACCTTGCTTCATGTATACTGTACAGGGATTCAGGTGCTTTAAATGAAGACCAGGAACTCATGGCGGTATCTTTCTGTTAGATCTCTTTGAATGCATTTTAAGAAGGATCTATACGTAAACCAACCTGAATATAATCATTGGAGTTTGTATTGAAATATGGTCGCTGGAGTTGATCCATGTGGCTATTACTTAAATGGATATTGTTTTATCACAAGTTGAACCCAAATATAAATTTTCCCTGACCACAAATGTAAGTAATATTTTTCGTTGACTTAACAGTTCTGGGTTTATTTAATTTTTCTTTTAGGAACGTTTGGATTCTCGACATATACCTCCCACCAAGGATGTTGAATCTTGTCAAGAACACAACATCGATGTGCATTGCAGTGATCCAAGCACTGATACCTCATGCAAACGAGAGAAACCAAAAAGGTTAGAGTTAGTAGGTGCATCAAGTTTGCTGATCTGTCAACTTACTCTTTCATTCAGCTTCGTTGGAGCTGTTCTCTTGATTTTGTTGCAACTTGCATCTTCTTTTTTCTGCATAAGTCTTATTATGACGATATTTCAGGAGACTTTTGCCCGCATCATCTACATTATTGAGGGATTTCAGCAATATGCATGTTGAGGATGATATTGAGGCTTCAAAGGTCTGTCCTGATCTGTATGTGTAGGCTTGTATGCTTGCCGAGTATTTGATTACTTTTATGGTGTTATTGATTTATAATCAATGACAATCTTTGATCTTACCATGATAGCGATGCTTGTAGTCTAGAATCTGAGATATTTATCTTTACGACGGATGAAATTTTAACTTTAGTTGATGGGAAAATAGCACACTACAAAACGTTTTGGGTTCCACTGTCATTCAATCTTAATTTGTCATAGATACTCTTAGTGTTAGAAAGTACAGAGGAAAATATTTATGTGTAATATTTCTGCAACCATTCTGTACTTTCTAGATTCTTGTAATGTTTGGTTTATGTCTATGAATGCTTAGCAAGAATTTTGTTCACACGTCTTTTTGCTTATCAGCAGGTAAACAGAAATGGAAAAAAATCAGCCAAAGGTGAAAAAATTAGAACACAGGGTAACATCTCCCTCATTCGCATGCTGAAGAGTAATCTCCGGTTCTAGCAAGTCCACAACTTGCTCTGAGCTCCTTGATTATTAGTTCCAGTGGTATAATGCTTGTGTAGTAGTGTACCATTCTTTTGGTTTCTTGGCTTGGGCTTGGGGTTGTAGTTCTTTTGCTCCGAATGTCTAACTCCATCCAGCATGGTTCTTGTTTTCTATCAACTCTTAGCTTGTTGTACATGTGGTGCCTAGTCTGGTTACTTTTCAAATTCATTTTAGAAGAAAAAAAAAAAAACACTGTCGGTAAGAATCACTTGAGTTGAGTTATTGTATGAAACATTCTATAGAACATATGAAATTTCCATTTTTGATATTATTATCCCAGATTTATTTTTTTGAATAAGATTAATGACCCGTTCAAAATGTTTGGAATGACTATTTTAGGGTTTAAAAATGTACTTTTAAGCGTAACAAAAAGTATTAAAAGTAGTCCTCAAGCTTCCATTTCGTAGGATGTAAGGCTAGGAGATCATCAAATTGGATGTTAACCATCAAACAGCTCCTGTAAAGATGAGTCCTTCAAGCATTGTTGCTAGAGCTTTGGCAACTGCAACACTTCATTGATGGTTAACTGTTAACTGCAGTAAACCCTTGACTTCTTTGTTTCAGCAAAGTTCCTTATCTCACCTCTTCTCCTCCTGTTAGGTTTAATCTTACATCCATATTTAAACTTGCACATCTTAGGCATCTAAGAAGAATCATCTTTGGAATGTGTCTTGACTGAAAATTTGGTTTGATCACAGTGATTGATGTCCTCAATGACAGATTGTTTGATATGATTGTGGTAGTTTAGCAATAGAACAGAATAGAATTTATGACGTGCCATTTTAGAGAGAGTTGTTGAAATGTAGTTATATGTCATCAGTTGGTTAGTTTAGGTTAAGGTGAGTTTCTATTGGACTCTCTCCAATTCGCCAGGTTGGGAAGAAGGGATGGATGTTGGGTGTTAGCTCAAAAATTAATGCTAACCCAATGCTCAATTTCTCCCCAGCCTACTACCCTATGTTAGTCTAGAAAGCTACTTGCAGAAAGGTATGGCTCTGGAAAAGGTCCGAATTAGATACTTTTGGCTCCATTTGTTTTATATGACACAACTGTTGGTCCGTTTCTGTTCGAAAAAAGAAGAAGAAAAAAAAAAAATGTCATTACTATGAGTGATAGATACTGCTGTCTAGATAACCTTTTTGTTATATTTTAAATAAATTGATTCATTGTGCTATATTTAAAAACTATTATTTATAAACATTGTTTTTATCAATAAGTTTGTTTTATTATTTAATGTTTTAATAACTACAAATTTTGAAGAAGGAAAAATAATGGTTTTCAAAAATTTGTTTTTATTGTGAATAAATTTCAACAAAAAAAAATGAAATTGAGTCTCCAACGTTGAGATCCTTTAAATTAATTAACGGTTGTGATTTGATTTTTTCAATTTCAACTTATGCTTTTGAAAAAGGGGAAAAAAAATTAAATTGTGCACTACAGGGAAAATGATTCGACAATAATTTATATAAGGCACTTTCGTTAAACTCATAAAATATTTTTTCCTTTTAAAAAAGCATTTTTGATATTTATGTAATAAACATCTGGCCATAGTATTACATAAACATCTGGCCAAAACGGCCGTTTTTACGTCCTTAAATGAATGGTCACAATTGAACTCCATACTTTCAATCCACGATAGAAATTGAACTCAATACTTTCAATTCACAGTAAATCACTCAAGTAGACCAATATGACAATTCTCGTAATTTCATGACTTTTTTTTAGTTCACCAATACACAAACTATAAACTGAGAAATTCAAATATCTAATATTTTGGCCAAGAATAAATTTATGTAAATTGAACTATACTTTCTGTCAACGTAATTTTATGATCTTTAGACCGATAAAAGAGACTAAAAATGTTTTTTTTTGGTAAGTCTTAATCATTCATAAACTAATAAATAAATAAAACTTGAAGATAACTTAGTCATAACAGTGGGCCAATCTTAGTCTTCATCGTAAGAATAAAGAAACGACGATGATGGATAGATCTTCACCAGAAAAAGGAATTAAAAAGAAAAGCAAAAAAATTAAAAAGAAAAAAGAGGCATAATTGCATTTCTGGTTGATGCCCAAAATTATTAAAAACTACCAATCTTGATAATCCAGCAAAGTTGGTTCTTTACAGCGGGTTCCCCACCACCGCCACCACAACCACCACCACCACCACCGCCAACCTCCTCCACCACCACCCACCAACCATATCTTTCAGATTCAAAGTCAAGCAACCACCTTTTCATTTACAGATGAAAAGGAAGTTATTCCTTTCTAATTAATTAATTAATCATTTTCCTTCCTTCCTTCCTTTGTTTATAATCAAATAAATATATAGCCAGAGAATCAGTACTGTACAAGTGGCTTGAAAACTTGGGTTTCCTAAGAAATTAAGTCTCTTTCTCAACAATTTCTTTAAAATATATATGTTTATATTACAAAAATCAAGAAATTGTGAATGAAGAAAAGAAAAAACATTCTGTCTAGTAATTAAGAACTAGAAAAGAGATGGAAAATAAATTCTAATGAAAAAAGAAAATGAAAAAAATAAGAAGAAACAATGTTGAATTCAAAGTTGAAGACAAAAACATTGTTTTAGATGATCCTTCTCCGGTAATAAAGTCCGGCAGCCATGAACTGTCGAACGACACCAACGGTCCATCACCTCGGCTCGACGGGTCTCTTTCTGATTTTTGGCTGAAAAAATAAAAGAAAAGAAAGGATCATGAGGAAGATGACTGTCAAAGTTGTCACTTTACAGGTAATGATTCAACTTTTTGATCTTGGACTGTTTGTAGGAAAAAAAAAAAGCAATGTGAATGCTAAAAGGTTAGAAGGAAACTGATTCATAGCGTAGGATAAAATTTTACATTTTAACTTTCTATAAATCATACATTTGTATACTATTTTCTTTATTAAATAAATCAATTGACTAGCCATGCATATACTCAAAAGCTTATTCTATTGATATTGAGATTAGAGGTTGGATTAATCTACTAAATATTATTAAAAAAAAATTATGAAGAGTACAATTGTCTCTTTCGACCTCACCTCTAGATTTTTGACCTAATAACTAATGGTTGGATACAAATTCAAAAGGTCATTAATTGTCTTATCTATTGCATTGCTTAGTTTTCACCGACAATTGTTTAGAACAAACTTGAGAGAGATATTAGGTTTGGTTGGACTTATTTCTTAAGTGTTTAGAAATATCTTTTAAGCACTAAAAAAGTTAATCCAAATAGATCATTTTATAATGGTTTGAATTACTTTTGTGATATTCAAATATTTATTTTGAATGTATGAAAATAGTGTTTAAGAGTGTAAAATCAAAGGTTAAATTGATAAAAAATAAGTAAAAATATATTTAAAAAATAATTTTCAACGGAATAAAAGTGATTTTAACGTGTGGTTTGGAAGATAGGAGGGAATGGAGTTTACCTTGTTGATGAAGGGCAGAATGTAATAGTATAATCTGCTCCACTACAAGTAAAAGTGCTTGTTGCGTCATCAAAGGCGTAGCTATACGATTTCGGGCAAGCCGATTTGAACATTTCCGAGTACATCGACGGCTTACAGGCGGCGGGTGAGTTATACGCGCCGCTGCAGCAGTATTCCGGGTTCCCAAACGCTTCACAAGCGCTTCTACACGCCTTTCCCTCGCCAGCCCGTAGTTCCGCAGGGCACCGCCGGCTCAGCTCCGCCGCGCACCCAGTCGACTGACACGCGCCACTCCCACCAGTGGCATCCACCACCATCGGAATGTTGTAGCCGTCGACCAAGCTGACATCGTAAAAGTCCTGCGCGCCGGCACCGCCGCCGATCGTAAACTCGGCTAGGGTCGCCGGCGGGGTAGCTCCCGCGCCATTGCATTCGATTTGGTTTGATGCACAATCAGCCGTTTGACAACTGCCCTGACCAGTGGCCGGGTCGAACGAACAGCCGGTTCGACCCCAGAATCTGCCGGACCAACCCGGCGGCGCGTGGAAGGAACGCTCCGCCCCCGGAGAGAGCTCGAATCCAGTGGATTCCAATTGGGTGTTTCCAAGAATTCCCGGCCAAACAGTGTAATCACATCTATTTACAAATGTAAATCCAGCTCCAGAAACGCCTTTTTTTAAATAAAAAAACCCCATAAAAAAAATTAGTTTCAAAGATGATGAATTCAAATGATATGAAGAAGAAGATTCAGGCATTACCTCTGAAGAAGATGATCAAAAGCAGAGAGTGAAACAAAACAGAAGAAGGAGAAAGAAAATATGTTTGTAGAAATCCCATTGAAGAAGAATAAGAAGAAATAAAATTTACATAATTTGGGTAAAAATTGAGATCATGAATCGAAGATACACTGCATTGTTGTATATCTTTGCAAAATGGGGTCTCTGAATTTCTCAAACAAAAATCAAAATTTCATCTCTGAAACTAAGAACTCTCTCTCTCTCCCTGTCTCTCTCCTCTTTTTGATTTGAAGTTTTCTCTCTCTTAATGTGTATATATAAATGGGATTGGGAGTGGAAGATGAGGAGAAAAAAGAAGAAAAAAAAAAGATTAGAATTGACTTTACAAGTCAGAATAATGGTGCTGTAAATAACCGAGCAATGCCGGCGGAGGAGAATTTTTCTTTTTTTTTTTCTTCCCCTCCTTTTGAAGCTGTAATTAAGAAGAGTTTCCTTTTCCATTTTTAATTTCTTTGAATTTGTATAATTTTTTTTTTTTTTTTTAGGGATGTAATAATTTTAATGAGATGAAAGTAAGGAAATTTTGGGAATAGGTTTGTCCATTGTTTGAGTTTCTCTCCCATGAATAAGATCCTTCATTGATTTGAGCTCGATTTATATAGTGGTTATGTCAAAATAAGTATAGTTGGATTGACTTTATGCTAAATTGACTTTAGCTCAATTTAGTGGTCGATTTAGAATTTTTAGTGAGGGGACACAAGTCCAAGATGAGTTGTCGCAAAATTCAAAATAAGTTAGATATGTTTGTATCTATTTAGCTCTTCAATTTGAAAATAAATTTTAATATATGTCTAACTAATCTTAAACTTTTCCATTAAATAGTTCTTTAAATTTTAATTGTGTGTAATAAAGGTTCTAAAATCAATTAGCATTTTTCATCAACAAAAAAATCTAACATATTTAAAAATTTGTGGATTTACTTAATACAAAATTGAAAATTTAGATTTCGAGTTAAATGTAAAATACAACCAGTTGCTTACTTTTTTTTAAAAAAAAAAAAAAAAATTAGTATAAGTCAAAGGACTTATTAGAGATTCTTAAATTTGTAGAGGACACATGCCCTCTCAAAATCTTTAATAGTGCCAATAGCTAAATTGACATAAAGCTTTGTACTATGATTTTTAGGTTAGAGGTTCAATTTTTTATAAATAAAAAATTTATCTATATAATATATTAAATTTCAAATTGAGGAGGGTGCCTGCCCCTCCTAACCCCTTCGTAAATTTGTGTATGGCTATACGTAAAATTTGTGGAGTAAAAGTTTTAGAAAATGAGCTAAATTATATATATAAAAGTTACCTCTTCATGGATTCACCACT
The DNA here is from genome assembly GCA_031780015.1 of Citrullus colocynthis. Classification (NCBI taxonomy): domain Eukaryota; kingdom Viridiplantae; phylum Streptophyta; class Magnoliopsida; order Cucurbitales; family Cucurbitaceae; genus Citrullus; species Citrullus colocynthis. Next base: position 1,866,284 of record QLSR01000479.1, read on the forward strand.
GCTCGAGTAGCATAAAATTTTCTACTATTAATCTTGAGATAAGATATATATATATATATATATATATATATATATATATATATATATATATATATATTTTGAGACGTTGAATTAAAGAAAGAAAAATTCACCTTTAGTTTTAATAAGAAGTTTTTATAATAATAAAATTGTTGTTCTTACTTATATAAGAAGAATTCTTCGTTTATGAGAGATTATTTCCAAATCTCCTCAATAAGTCCAACAAGATATGATGCTAAAGAAATGTAGAAATTAAATGACAAAGTTTATTTTTATTTTTTGACATGATGAAGTTTAATTCATTGAATAGCATACGTTCGAATAACTTTCGATAAAAATATCACAACAAAAATTAATACATTTATAGGTTTTTTAGTGTGATTATATTTAATTAATCAATTTTTTATTATTAGCTTAACGAATGAATGGTGATTCAAACCTCACTCTTGTTAGCAACGTCTTTTACAAGTTGATATGTTTGATATAATAATACTATATATTATTTTAAAAAGTAAATAAATTATGAAGCATGGTTATCATTACATTCTTGTACCATTGAAAAGATAATTTTGTTTGGTGGGATTTTTCCGTTGAATAATATTGCAAGTTGAATGTGTTAAATAGTTTATTTGGCCAACTTTGTTATATATTATTTGACCAACTGCTACTACAAGGTTACTTTTTGGTTTATGATTCTAAGACACCAAATTACCATTTTAAATAGTTCGATTTTCACCACTCTTATTATTGAACTAAAAAAAATACAACTTAAAATGTACGATATCTACACTTTTGTAATTCTAAATATAAATAAATTAGTTAAGATATATATACACACTCGGAGTCTTTAAATTTTAAAAGTTGTCTTTTTAACATGTTTATTTGATTAATATTTTTAAAATGGGGATAAAAGATAGTGAAATGTTGATAAATTTGGATTTTATTTATTTATTTATTTATTTTATAGTGGATTCCCAATGAAAATAAATGAAGGATATATATGATTAAATTGGACAAAAAGTCAATAAACTATATTCGAGTTGTTGCTTGTACATGAATCTTTCGAATTATAGCTTTGAGTAAATTAAATGGTTAATTGAAAGCATCCATTAGTGGATTTTTTGCTAATCGAATTTGATTCCCTCCGAACAAAATATCTCCAATTTCCAACTCTTTTTTTTTACTATTTTTATAATAAATCCAATTTTCAAGGTCTTGTTAATTAGAATTTTTTATTTCTTATTTTTCATTTTTCATTTTTCATAATATTAGGGACAAGATTGAAATCAACTATATATTATGTATATTTTTGTAGTATATTAATTAGTATCAATTTTATTTTTAACGTGGTAAAAGTTTCAACTCCACTCTCAAATCTCTTTATTTCATTAGTTAAAAATTAAAAAATTTAAAAGGTTAAAAGAGGAAAGGGTTAACCTAATCACCTTTAAAAAAAAATGGTTAAATTAAATATTTGGTCTTTTAAACTTTTAAGTTGAGTCAAATAATAGATTTTTTAGATACCAAATAATGGATTTTTGAACTTTTAAAAAAAATTTAATAAGTCTCTAAACTTTCAATTTTATATATGCCCAATTGGATTTTAAAAAGGTAGAAGTTGTTATTCAAGATTCTTCCGGGATCTCTCTTATTATTCAAGAAGTTTTTTGGAAGAGAATTTGGGTCATTGGATCTTACACTTTATCCAAGATCAATTTGTTGTCATTAGATCTTTCACATAGTCCAACACCAAATTGTGACCTTTAGATTCGTCACAATCATCAAGATGAATTTGGAGTCGTCATTGAATTTTGCTTGATAGTCGTTTCTTTGGACTATGTATAGGTGGAGACCCATGGTTGCCAAACCATCCTAAAATCTTCAACGAGTGAAGAAAGTGTGAGAGAAAATTAATAGAGTTTGTTATTTTTTAATAAGAAAGAAAGTTTGTACTATTTTATATAGTGAAAATATTTTATCTTTGCTCGTGGTTTTTACCCTAATTTATTTAGGAATTTTTCACTCAAAATCAATGTGTATTATTCTCTCATTTCTTCTTCTTCATTATCATTCTTAATCTATTTTATTTGTAATTTTACCCTATTCTATCATAATCCTTTTTCATTACAAAAGTTTTTCATATGCCTTTAAAACTTTCAAGATGTCCATTAAACTTTCAATCATGCATCTATTAAAGCAAAAATAATGTAAAATTTAAATATTTATTTGGCATTTCTAAAGTTCTAGAGCATACCATACACCAAATTGAATTTTTGATACATATCAAATAAAAAATATAAGAGTTCGAGAATTTAATTTTTTTTTTTTAAATACCTATCACTGATTGACTTAATATTATTAAACTATTCTTTTAACCTTTTATTATATCGTAACTATCTTTTTACATGTTAAAAAAAAAGATAAAAAAATAAATAAAATAAATAAAAACTAGTGCTTATTGAAAGTTTGAAACAAGTGAGTAAAGGTGAAAGTACTTCTTCGAAGAAATGAACTCAACTTCAACCATATGGTCACAATCTATAATCTATATGTATGTGTGTGTGTATATATATATATATATATATATATATAAAAGTCAAGTGGATGCCTTAAATAGGATCAAAAAGTTTTTTATTGTTATTTTTATTTTTTCCAAATGATAAAAATCAAAATTATTAAATTAAAATAGGGTGAAAAGTTTATGCATTAAGAATTGGATTATTCTCCTACGTCATTTTTTCAATCCATTGCCCCTCCAATCTCTACCATCTCAATTATAATGTTTAGTCGTAGATTTGTGACAATATAGCTTTAAATTTTAAAATGGTCTAATTTTAAAATTTTTAATTTTATATTTAATAAGTCTCTAAACTTTCAATTTTGTATCTAACAGATTATTGATATATTTTTATATTATATTTTAACTTCAATATTCTCAATATAGAGTAAGTCATCACAAAATTTTAAATATACATAGACTATATATTGTACATGTATACTTAAGTACAAAAACTAAATTATTACAAAATTGTAGGTATATAGATTAAATCGTTATAAAATTAAAGTTTGGATATTAAATTGTCATAAAAGTTTAGTAACTAAAATTAATTTTTTAATATATTTTTTTCCTATTAAGAAAATACCGAAGATTCTTTGATAAAAATTCTCCTATCACCAATCAAATCAAATCAAACCATTTTTTTTTTTTTTTTTTTTTTTTTTTTTTTTTTTTT
>QLSR01000479.1:1888340-1918268 GCA_031780015.1 Citrullus colocynthis
AAAAAAAAAAAAAAAAAAAAAAAAAAAAAAAAACTTAAAAACTTGATTTTGTGTTAAAAATTGTAATTAGAATTCAAATGCGTGACCAACCAAAAAAAATATATATAGAAACAAGCATATTTTTTATTAAAAAAAAGTTGTGGAACATTAGAGGTTAATTTTTTGTTTTTAGTTTTTGAAAATTAAACTTATGTACACTACATTTATTTTGGAGGTTTTTTTTCTATATTTACAAATATTCTTAAGAACTAAGCTAAAATTTGAAAATTATAAATATTAGAAAAGATAAAGACCATTAATAATTAACGAGAAAAAAAAAACTTGAATTTTAAAGGAAAAAAACTAGATCACCTTTTTAGATTCAAAGAATTCCACTTAAAGCATAACACACTCCATATAAATACATTTAAAGATAAAAATAAGATATTTTGAGAATGGTATGAATTAAAACTTCAAATTAATAATTTTATCGATTTAAATTATAACCTAGGTGAGTAATTGAAATTTGATATTTTTCTTATAAAAAAAAGGAAAATAATTGATATTTTCCTTAAAAAGAAAGATAGAAACAAAAAGCAGCTGATATTTATGCAATTTTGTGTACATATATAAATATCATTTGGATTTATAAATAGAATAGTGAATATTGGTAATTATTGAAGCAGATATTTGTAGTTGCACATTCATATAGAGCCCACAACTCAGCTGACAAAACCGACTTTGACAAGTTTATAAATTTGCACAATGGCTCCAAACACAAAAGGAATAATAGAAAATATAAATTCCTATAAACAAAATAAACAATAAAAAATACTCTTCAATTTTATATTATTTTTAAAATACCTCTCTCCTTTTAGACACTGAAATATTATCATTTGCCTCATATAAACACAACCAAATTATTATAGAAGTACAAATTCTTTAAAACTCAGGCAAATATTGAGATTTAACAATATGAAATATGCTTTAAATTTTTTATTTTAGGTCACTATTACATTATTTTAAATCTCAATTGTTCAAATTGTAAATAATTTTTAGTTTATAGGAGTTTTAAAACAAAAGTTAGAATTTTTAAAGAATATGAATATTTTAAAAATAAATAATAAGATTTTGAGGTTATTTTTTAAATAATTATTTTAAATGATAAAATTAATAAAAATACTTACAAACATAATATTAATGATAGATGGTGATATTACAGATTTATATTTATAAATAAATTAGTTTATTTTGTTATACTTTAAAAAGATCCTATTTTTGTAGGAAAAGAAAACTGAGAATTTATTACATAGAAGAGATTTATATATCAAGTTGATAATCGATTTGCAACGTGGCTGGAAAAGAGAGAAGCCTTCCTCGAAGGAAATCCTCCCGTGAAAGCCTCTTTCATTGTTATTATTATTTATTATTATTATTATTATTATAAAATTCACTTGATTATTTTGATATTTATTTTATTTATTATTATTTTTTTTATATATAGTCTACAGGGTTGGGATAGCTGATGACGTAGTATTAAATTTCAGTGGAAAAGAGAGACATGAATCAATAATTTCATTATATCATAAAAATATCTTTGAGATTATTTCGTTAAATTTATGATCTATTAAATAAAAATTTGTTCTTTTAAAAAATATGAATTTTAGATTCGAATTATTATTAACCCTTTAACGTCGGATTGAGCCTGTTTCAATGACTTGGATATGAATTTGTATTATAAATTTTAAGGTCTGAAATTTTATCTCCCATTTTAATAAAGAATTTTCAACTTCTGTATTATGGATAAGTAACATTATTTCAATTTTTCCCTAATTTTGATCGATTCCTACCTAATTAAGGGCGTTTTTATATTTATTTAAAATGAAAATAATAGCTCAACTAGATTTTTTTTATTGCACAAAGTTCAATTAGTTGAAACATACGTTACCAACCAAAATGTAAAATGGTTGATATTAAAAAAGATTTAATATAAAAAGAAAACGTAAAATATTTAAGGTAATTATTTTAAATGACTGAAAATATTTTCAAATATAGCATTGATATCATTGTCTGTAGTACATTTTGCAATATTTGTATATATTTTGGTTTATCTTGCTATAATTGAAAACAACCCAAATATATATTAATTAAACAATTTATTTAAAATATAATTTAAAATACCAATTGTACTTGTGGTGCAAGAAAAATTATTTTAGTTCGAACTGACCATTTAGTTTCTAAGCTTTATACAACAATCTAATTTTTGTAAGGAAATATTTTATTATGAATCAAATAAGGATAATATTTTATTAAGCAAACCAACTTAAGTATTGTTTAATTTGTACAACAAACGCCTCGTCAACTAAAAGTTTAGAAAAATTTGAATTTATCACCCTACAAATTGTTAAACTAAAAAATAAAACAATATATATAAAACAGAAAACAATTGGCACTCTAGGTTTTGAGTTATAAATAAAAATGGTCTTTTTTTTTTTTTTTTTTTTTTTAATTTTTAAAATACACTTTTTTTTTTTTTTTTTTTTAATTTTTAAAATACACTTTTTTTTTTTTTTTTTTTTAATTTTTAAAATACACTTTTTTTTTTTTTTTTTTTTAATTTTTAAAATACACTTTTTTTTTTTTTTTTTTTTGAAGTCCAATACTTATAAATGCTTTAAAATCTAATATTTGAGAAAAAAAATGCTATTTCAGCTGTAACACACAGAGGTATTTAGGAGACCGTAATAGGATGAGATTGTAATGTAATGTAATCTAAAATCAATGTTTGAAGTGAGCATTTGGGTTTGATTTGTAATACGAAACTCATTTCGCTCGATAGTTTTCAATCCAACCCTATTTTTTATTGTTTCCACGCTTCACGATTTCATTTTCGTTTTTTCTCGAATTTTCACGCATTCTAATATTCAGTAATTCTATTACATTCAAGCTCTTTAGATGACCTCATATATTTCAAAGAGCAATATTTGAGATACACAAAAGTAATGTATATATTTGTAAAATTAAAAAAAAATATATATATATGACATGGCAATTTGTGATTAACGCATGCTACGTATTCATATTTACGAGAGTAAGATGCCAAATTGTTGCAGGGGTGATTATGGATTTTTCTTGGAAACTTCATCCATCCTTTATTGGAAATTGGAAAGAAAGAGGATGGATCCAACATCAAAAGTTGAGCACAAAATTAATTGTGGGATATTTCTCAAACTCTTTCAATATTTTTTCCTGTCTTCCCAATCTCTACTCTTGCTTGTTTTCCAAGTCCATTATCATCGCACCACCTTTTTAATTAAGTTTCTTCGATATTTCTATTTTGGTTTCACTTTTTTTTTTTCCCTTTTCATTTTCCTATTTTTTAAAATTTTAAAACGTATTCTCACTTCAATATACCTCAACATATATACTTTCGCCTCATAAAACCAACCTTACCTTTATCAAGCTGAATTTTGCTTAAATTGGTAATTTACGTTTTTTTTTTTTTTTTTTTTTTTATCTAAACGAAGTAAAAATATGAATTTATGTATGTTTTTTAGCATTTTAAATAAATGAGTTAGGATTATGTTGACTACGTAGATTATGTTAAATTATAAAGAATTTAGTCTATGATATTAATTTTTTTAAGCTAAATATATAATTTAACCAATATATTTATTTAGTCAAAATATTTAATATACAAAATTCGGTAATTGATTTACAATTATGGACTCTTTTCAAATATAACAAAATTTTAAATATTTTCAATAATTTTATCATTTAAGATAATTTTCCTGCAATTATTTGATTATTAATATTGTTGTATATGTATTTTTAAGACAAACCGGATCCCAAGTTGTTGACCATTTGCTTACCACCCTTCTTCACTTTTTCCAGGTCATTGACCCATGACCATTGATCATACAATTTTGAATTTATATTGCAAATATGTTACATTTATTTCCCTTAATATTGTAAACTTACATACAAAATCAAAACAATTTGTTGAAAATTTTGCATTTTAATCCTGAGTATATTCTCATTTTAGAATTAGTTTCAATTTATTTGAAATATTTTTAAAATTTTCATTATGTTCTATTTTGTTTGATTAATTAATTTTATCTTTCTTCATTCATACTACTATTAATTATGGACGGATAAAAAACACTTCTAAAGTATGACTATTTAATCCATAGGTGCATGTTGAAATAGATCACATAAATTTGATAAGGTGTATAGCGTTGTTTGCACTTTAAAAACATGATTAGTCTTAAAGATCTCTCTTTGTATTTTTTTTCTATTGAAATAATATTTGAATACAAGACCCAATGTATTATAATTCAACTTTAAACAAATACAAAATTGATTCCAAAGCTAATGCATATAGACTTAAAATTATCGTTTTAACTTTTGTTAAAAAAGAATTATCATTAATAATTCGTTAAAATTCGTTAAAGTAACATGTCATCTAATAAGAGGTTAGGGATTATATTTCAACACTCTCACGTGTTGTTGAACTGGAAACAAACTTAAATATTCGTAAGAAACACTAAAAATAATAATTAAATTAAAAAGTATTAATTAGATAAAAATATCATCTTGTCACTCCTTTTGTCACTCCTTTTAATAAGGTTTAATAAAATGCGAACGCCAAAATTTTATGATAATCACGCGTATAAGTTATAAAAATCATATAACCATATCAATTTCGTCGCGATTGTGGCATGTGAACTCAAGTATATCACAAAAAGAAAAAAAGAAAAGAAAAAAAAAGTGTCACTTTTTTAATAAAGTACCATGATATTATAATTATATGCTAACATTTTTGAAATATAACCTTTCATTCGTTTCTTTATTTATGTCGGGCTAACCAAAAGGGTTTGTAGTGTTCTTATTTCTTATTTATTTTCTAAAATATTTACAAAAGTTAAAATTTCCACCCCTTATAAGTACCAATTTATTTTTTAAGTATTTAAAAAGTCAATACAAATAAATTTTTACTGTTACAAAATATGGTAATTTATACTTTGGAAATTAACCTTCGTAGTTTTGTCTTTTGCTTTACCTAAAATATATCACATCACGACAATGAAAAGATAGTTTTTGTTATTTACATACCTACAATTTTTTGCTTGTCCAACCTATCTTAGAGTATGTTTGAAATACTTTTTTAATTGTTTAATTTAAAAAATAAGTCATTTTGGAAAGAACTACAACTGTTTAACAATCATTCAAAATAAATTTTAAAAGTCATTAGTATTTTTATTTTAAACATTGAAAATGAGTTTTGGAAAATATTAATTTTTTAAATTAATACGAACGAGCCTTTAGACTTCAGTTATAATTCTAATATTTAAAATGAATGTTAGTATGATTTAATACTATTATCCATCTAAACATGTAAGAAATAAAAATTGAGAAAAATAGACCACTTTGGAAAAGGGATAAAAGTGCAATAAATTATTACAAACAATGGTGTTTGGTAGCAAATAAACATCATCCTTTGTATCCATACTTGTCCAATTAAGAGATGCAAAGCCCAAAGTGGAATAATGATTAAGATCAACACTAGCATTAGTGGGTTATATGCTTATGTCTTGGATTATATACAACCATTGAGTCAACCTCACCTCATCCCACCCACCCACTTTTCACTTTTATTGTCACTTCCATAACTATTTTCCAAATTTTGCACAATTTTTTTTCCTTTCTCTAATTTAATGTGTTTCACAAGGATCATACCAAAATTTAATAAAAGGAGAAAGTAGACTGGTTTTGCTCATCATTGTTATATCAAAAGCCGTTTCAATCATTTGAAACGAAAAACACTTGTCCACAGTGAGCTTTTCAAAAAAACTATAGTTAATAGAGTTAAACTTGAATTTATGTTAAGCCGTGTGATATGTAGTTTGATCTCTTTAATCCTTTTTAACTTGTATGCTTTTGTTTGAAAGAACAGTGTGGGTTGTTCACGTTGGAGTTTTAAAGGTTTCAAGAGTTACCTAATTTTGAAGTGCTTTTTTTGGTTTTGGGAAGGAGATGAAAGTGGGAAGGAAGTTGAAAGTCTTTTGATTTTCTGAATTATTTTCTATAGAGCTTCTAACGTATGAATCTCATTTATATATAAAGCTCATTGGGTAGTGTGGGCTTGGGCCAATTAATCATGGGCTTGACCCATTGGGCTTTGGATGTACTTGTTTCGGGACTTAACCCATTTAGACCTAGGTTTCAGGCCAACTTGTCATTTTACGAGCTTTCTTTTGGACTTATTTAAATTTGGGCTAAAAGTTCGTATAACCCAATTTGGCCAAGATGAAGTTGAATGATGACAACGATGAATACAAGTGACATTATCAAATTCCACCATTTCTTTTAATATTAATATTAATTTTGGGATATATGTCAATTTGTAACTGGTCCAAAGTTTAACAATTTGTAACTTAGAAACAACGTGATAATTTTTTATTGGTCAAAATTTCTCATCCAACAACATTATTTGTAGAAGTTGAATTCTACACCAAGAGCCAAAAAATACAATAAATTAGTTAAATTTGATTTATCAACATGAATATAGCTAATGGCATAAAACTTATACCATCAACTTTAAGGTTAGATGTTCAATTTCTCCATCCTATGTGACAATTTTTTTTTTTTTTTTTTAACAATTTGTGAGGTAAGAAAACTAAATACCTATTTTCAAAGTCAATAATACACATGTTTATATCAGTTGAGTTTCATCAATGTAGGGGAAAAGTAAAGAAAATTGGAATGATAGGACAGTAGTTGTAAACATATGAATCGAGTATATAGCATGAGTTTCGATTGGAAAAATGACAAATTTGAAAATTAATAAAGATTTTAGTAAAATAAGTGTCTCTCGCGTGCTATACTTTTTTTTTATCATCAGTTTGCCATTGATGGTTTCGAGAAAGTTTACGTTTACATATACAATATAATTGTAATACAAAGTTATGAGATTTTATTCATCATTTTTTTTTTTTGTCTTTAATTAAAATATAATATTGTATTTATTTTAAACAAAATATTGTCAATTATTTAAATAGTGTAATTGCATTCTGTTTCGGAAGTATTATATTGTTGTTATCACATTAATAGGGAAAAAAAAAAGAAAAAATCCCAACACTTTTATACTACCACTACCAGCACCTCAACACCCCTTCCTTTCCCCCACCCCCACCTTCTGCTACCTTCTACCTTCTACCAGCGCCACAACCCCCCTCCAACCTTCTACCGAATTGATGTCATTCATCGCGGCACGGACTTTACCACACGCCATGGATCTTCTTCCCTCTCATTCACCATAGTTTATCTCGTTCTTCTTATATCTCTTTTTTGCCAAGTCTCACTCGCAAATCAAATCGCTAACTGTTGCTTTGCCATCGTGTGGTCACCGGAGGAATGGGGCGACAGTGTTTAGGTGGGTATAGGGGCCATTTTTTTGGTTTTTTTGTGATATGATTTGGCTTCGATTAAATCACTTTTGGGGTTCGGAGGATTTTAGCTTGGATTCGTCTAAAATATTTTTCAATAGAGCGTATTTACTCTAGCTTATGACTTGAGTTTTATCAATTTGAGTGTGTATGAGTATTTTAGGTATTTGCTAGTTTGTATTTTTTATTTAAAAAATCATTTTGCTATTTTTACAATTCTGAAAACTTTCTTTTGCTAATTCTCCCAAACTAACTAAATTTTAAAATTTGCTATTCTATCTAATCATAGAAAAAATGAGATTGGGTTGGGCCAAATGGTAGAATGGATTTGAGAAGTCCAATTAGGAATTAGGAATGTGAAACATCCCACATCGGAAAGTTGTCGGGATTAGGGGATGAGAGTTCAATATAAAAAGGGGGAAGCAGGTGGCGGATAAAGCATGATCCTTCAGGCAGAAACGGGATGTGATGAGTGGTTGGCTCTCGCTAAATGAATGCGAGAGGGGTGTCCGCCCCAACGCCTGGTTACGACAATTGGGCACTCCCGTTCTTTCCAATCTGATCCCTACTGTAGGACCAATTCAACTGTTTTTAATTTCCCTTTTTATTAAATCCTTTTAGTTTTAATTTAATTTTTTCTAATATAACTTATAATATATTTTCTTTTTTGTTGGTTTTCTTTTCTCTTACTTGATTTGCTTTCTAAGTAATTCATCTATGTTCTAAAAAAATACATCCTTGATTTGGTTTTAAAATTCTTGGTTTACCAATACTGTTCCAAGAATCGTTTATGGGTTTATATTTTTAATTTTTGGAAAGAGGTTTATTATTACTTTTGGTCGTTTTGTGTTCGGATTTGAAATTAAAATAAATTAGTAAGATGATTGTTGAAATGTAAATTGTAATTTGAACTTTAATAAAGTTTCTTGCTCGATTCTCATTTCAATTTGTGGTGTCATTTTCTGTAACTTTCCTTCTTTCCACCAAAGGGAAATAAAATCACTTCGAAAACCTCGGAAAAATTTCAGAACTTTTATCAATTTTATGCACATTTATGTCATAAATGCGAACATGTAGTTATAGTACGCGTAACTGAGAACAATGACCATTATTCTGGAGCGGTGCAATTGATACACAAAACATGGGACTGGGAACGAAAACTCACCCAAAAAGTATATACAAAGGAATTCAACTAAAAGATACATAAATGCAGGGGGAGGGGGGGGGGGGGGGGGAACAATCTATAAAAAAATCCCNCTGGGAACGAAAACTCACCCAAAAAGTATATACAAAGGAATTCAACTAAAAGATACATAAATGCAGGGGGAGGGGGGGGGGGGTGGGGAACAATCTATAAAAAATTCCCTATATTTATTTTCATCGTGGGTATGAACGTGTGAGGTACTCAAAAATGTTTTTATCTACACTAACCCAATTCCGAGGATCATCCTTCTTTAATCTTTCTTTTGTTTCTTCTTTTGAGACATCTAAACTCTACCAAGAGAAGAACTCAAGGTTGAAACTGAAACCGCTTTGCTTAAAGTCCAAATTCCTTTATTCTCATTTTTGTAAGATTCCATACCTTTGTTGTTACTGAGATCCCTCTTTCTGATGGGAGGTTGGCCGGCCGATGAACTGTTGTCGGCGGGAACCCCATCCTTGTTGGCTTTGATGATTTGGCTCTTGAATTGTACCCAACGAGCATTCTTTGCCATGTCCTTGGGAGTTGGAGATCGGCAACGGAGAGATGTGGAGCGTTGTTGTTGCCGTTTTGCTAAATGGATGAGATGGTGAAGCAGTATGACCAATTCAAGGATTTTTTGCTCTGTTTTTACTTTGTCTGCATGGTACAGCGTTTGAAGGCGGATTGGATTCTTGCTTTGTGTAGCTCTGCCTTTGCTCTGTTCCTTACTACACAAAAAACAATGGAGAAATCATTTTAATTTGTTGCTCCCTGTTGAAAACTTTGTTATCTATATGAGAAAGAAGTATCATGAAACGAACCTTTGGGTTGCCCATTCGCCAATTCGGCCACATGCTTGATGCGCTCTGTCACGGATCATGATGCAATTAGGAACGTATAATGGAAAACACAGAAATGAATTGGGAGAGGAGTTGGGGATGACTTTTTGCAATGGTGAATGCCTGAATGGTATTTATAGCTAATTCAAAGCAATTTTCAGAATTTTGGTGTTCGAACGAAATTGTGAATGGTAGTTTTAGCTAGTTAACACATGAAAAACTAAAAAATAATTGGTGAGAACTTATTCATCATTCTAATGGTTATTTTAAGTGGATAAGGGGAAATTTCTCCTACTTGGTCGTGTTTGAAGCAATTGGAACAATCCATTGAAGGATCTTATCCATTTTAGCGTTGACGTCAAGATAAGCTGGCTGCAGAAAGACCATTTTTGTTCATCAGTTAATAATGAGGCCACATCTGTCTAAAACAGTTGTAAACTACAGAAAGAAGTCCATGAATTCAAGATTGAAAATTTAGTCAAAGCAAAGAAGAGGCAGTATACCTCCTCACTGGCATCCATAGCCCGCAATCGAGAGCGCAGAGCTATTTTAACGCTTGCAGGCAATGCCCGGTATAATGCATCCCTCATGTTTGAAGGAATGGAGGTTGGACGACAGGCCTTTAAAAAAATAGCATTCTTAAGCAACAAATATCATATTTGGCCCATTTGGGCGATGGTTAGGGAAAATTGAAGAAAGGAGGTGGTGAAAGATTACAATGAGGTTTATCTGGCTGATTATGTTTGCATAATGCAAGGCAAGACCAACAGCGCCCAGTGTCTGGCCATTACTTCTGTCCTTGGTAAGCAATGTTTTTTCTGCAATTGTAGGTTTGTAAAGAGTTAAAGATTAAATAGTTGACTGCCTGCTGCCCTAATAGAAACCAAAACAGACATGCTAGAACACATTGGCATACATGTGACCAAGTGTATCATCGAATCCAAAGATGGGATGGAAGAATAAACAAGAAATGGTTATGACTGGTCAATAGTAGGCACCTGTGTTGTCATCACCAAATGCTTTGACGACTGTTTGATTTATCCATGTTAAAACAGTGACGAGCTTTTCCACAATCTGTGGACAAAAGAGGAGTAAAATTGAAAATTGGTTAGTTAACAGTCCCTGCATATGATCGAAGTTTGTTCTCTTTATCACCTGGCAAAATATGGAGTAGTTCAGAAGTAAATACCTCATCTAGATTTCTGGACCATAGGCACTTGCTTTGGAAACTCCTTACAAGCTTTCTTTGTACATTCAATTCTCCTTGGAAGATTGAGAGACTTTCTCCTATGTTTAGATTAAAACGATAGCATTGAACAACAGTTGGATAGTTAACACCACATTTTTTGTGTAACAAAATTTACAGGTTCGAAATTTATATATACCAACCTATTCCTGCTTGGTTCAAGAACTCCACTTCGTCAAGTTTCCGTCTATAATCTTGCTCAAATCTTTCCAATGCTTGTAATTCGTGGTATAATTCCTACAAGAATAAAAAAAATTAAATCAGAATTAACATAGAGCGATAGTTATAATGAAAGAAGGACGTTTTCAAGCTGCAGTCAATTGTTACTGGAATTTTGGAAATGTTCTTTCAAGTAATTGTCAGCACAAATATGACTATCTTGAAGTAACTGAGTTGAAAACTGAACTTACAGAAGTATACTGAGCTAAAACGGTGAGTTCCCGCAAGGCTGCTTTGGCTTCTAGAGCTTGCTTTTGACTTGAATCATTCAAATCTAGTCTGGAACATCATAATTATTCGACACTGTTTTTGGATCAACAGCGACAATAGAGGAAAAAGTTGACTATATTGACTACCTTGAAAAGTACTGATCCAGATTATGCCACTGTGAATCCTTGCACTGCTTTCCAAATCGTGTTACCTCCCGAGAGACAACGTCAAATTCCTGCCTGCAATAACAGAAATTTAAGACTACAAGGTTTGTTTCTGATAATATGAAAAGCACATAACAAGATTGCACGACTACAACACCTTTTGTCAGCAGCTGCAATGCTTAGCAATTCCTCTAAACTGGTTGAGATCAACTGTTTTATCCCTTCTGATTGTAATAGTTCCTTTTTAAGGTGCTGGATGTTTTCTTCTGAGAGAGATTGTGACAAATTTGCTACTTTGCTTATTGTGTTTGCTACTTCAAAAGCCAATATAGAAATCTCCCTACCATTAGAAGCCATGCCTATAAAAACCCTACTGTTCATATGCAAATTTGACACACTAGTCCCAATTGTTTTCCATAAATCAACTGCCCTCCCACGAGCCCCTGCTTGTGCGTTCATTGGTGCAACCTATACAATAAGACAGACCAACATAGACGGATATCAAACTTCACTTCCAAGTCTGAGGTGTGAAGGGTTAAAAATTAAATTGGGCGCACTGTGTCATTTACATTAATAGAACTGTTCATCTAGTTTTGAGTTTCTCCTATAAAAGATGAACAAGCATTGTAGACAAAAGATCAAGAATGTACAATCTGGGCCTTATTTATTTATTCAGTCAAGAGGGCAAACAAACCCTATAAACCTTCAAACATATAATGGTGTATATCTTATTGATGACATAATAAGAATGCAAAACTGTAAATAATGTAGGCAAAATCACGCACGCAGATCACCTTAAAGGACAAGTACGAACTTATAGTGACATCCTATATCTATATGAATGGTCATTCTTTCTAATATTTTCTCGTTATACAACCATAAAGAAGCTCGCAAGTAGGGGAAAGGGGTCTATAAAACAGTGGCACACATGCTTGTCGTTGCTACAGATTTGACGGTAGAATAACCTATCAGTAGCCGATACATCACCTATCCAATATATCCTGAATTTGTTTGTCACAAAATACATTAGTCCAATCTTCTAACGTCTATACATCCAGATATCCTGTATTGACTTCTCATCCAAATAAATTTCATCACGTTGATCACCAGGAAATCCAAAGGATCTCTCTCCTCCCAAGTCCATAACTATCCTGTTTGACGGGTCAACTCTTGACAGCACTAACGTGAAATCAATTCCTTGCACCTTCTCTCTCTTTATTTTCATCATGATTGACCAATAAATTTGATGTCCATATCCACAAATTGGTTTTAATCACATCTAAATGGTAATGCAAATGGAATAAACATACCTTATTGCTTCCTGTCTTAGACGGAGGTGAGGGCAACAGTATCACACCAGAACGAGACTTCTGCGGCATTTCATTTGGGTCACTTGCCTCAAAATTCAAACACGAATTCCCTTTCCGATCCTCAGATGCTTGCGTAATCTTCTCAGACACGAAATCATCCTTAACTATTCCATTAGAACATATCCCTCCCATTGTGTTCCCCATCTCAAACTTCTACTCTTCTCCAAAGTCCCTATACAATCTGGAAGATCATCATCATTGATTCAATTTCCACTTCATTAATACCAGAAGCAAGAAAAAAACAACAAAGAACACAGAAATCACAATCATAAAATTACAACGCCTAAATTTCTCAATCATCGAGAAACTTACAAGCTATAACCGGCGGATAGAACTAAGATTCGCAAAGTATCAATGGATACACAGAATGATAAATTTATTACTCTTCATTTTTCTCAATAATCCAATCAAACAACAAGAGGTAGCAAGTAGCGCCAGTAATCAGCAGAAAACTCAACAACCAGCACATGAAAATGCCACTGGACAAAGATAAACAAGAAGCATACCGTATTTCAAACAGAAAATCGAGAAGAAGTCGAGAGCGTTCTTGTAAGAGAAATTATCAGAAAAACCAGTGCTGCTGATGCTGATGCTGCTGGTAACGGCCGAGAGCAATTTCATTCAAGGCGATAACTTAGAATGGAAATGAAACGTTTTCCATTTACAGATTTGAGTGTTGAAGTTGAAGAAGGAGGAGGAGCAGCAGAGATGAAGAACAGAGGCGGTGACTCGGCTCACTCCGTGGCCGTGGATTGTAAAAGAGAGAAAGGCTTCTTAGACAACTGCCAATAATATAGTCTTCTTCCCTTCCATTTATTTATTTATTTATTCTTTATTATTATATTTTAAAATATGATTTCGATGTCATACTTATTCGATTTTAGTTCATGTACTTTAACTTATAAAATTTCAGTAGCAATAGCGTAAATCAATACATCTTAAATTTAGTTATTTTACTAATTTTTCTATTTTATATTGATATTTTAAAATATGTATATTATTTAATAATATTTTATTATAAATTTTAAACTATATTTACCTATTTTTCTCAGAAAAATTATTGTTGTTTAACCGAATTTGCTAAAAATTAAATAAATTTGAAAATACATGAACTAAATGGTATTTAAGTAATATTATTAAAATAATTGCATGGTCTTTTTTTTTTTTAAGTATACATAGTATATATACTTTAAACCAAAGTTCATCCATTAGCAAAGAGAGTCACATTTAATGTCTTGGCTTTGTTCAGTTGCTTAATACATATTCTGTTTGTTAGAAGGTTAAAACCTCCCCTCCATTATTTATTGAATTAAAGAAAATGTGTATTTTTTAGTTAAAAAAACATGTGGGGTTTGTAGATCTTTCGAGTTAGTAGTAATTTTCTAAGAGCTCTTTTGAATTGATTTGAGAAAAAAAAAATGTTTTTTTAAAAAATTCATTTTTATTTAATTTTTTTAATAAAAAAAAGAAATATTTAAAATACACTTTAAAGTTTATTTTGAATGGTGGATAAATATTTTAACTTTTTTAAAATGACTTATTTTTTAAAATTAAATATTTAAAAATATATTCTAAAACCCACGCTAATTAAATTATATTCAGCCAAAATTTGCCAACCACCAAGAAGTTTTTCGTTCAAATTTCTTACCCTTACTATACTGAAAAAAGGTTGAAAAAAAATCACCTACAATCATTTGATATTTTTACCATTTATTCTCTCTAATGACTATTGTAAATATTTTCCTATAACAATTAGTTAGCTCTCTGATATGACTATTCCAATTATTTTCCTAAAACAGTTAGGTAGCTCTTAATTACTAAATACTATTTTATTATGTAAACTTTCGTATTTATTTTAATTGGCATCCCAAAATTGACGTGAAAAATCGATTTAAATTTACATTTTCGTTATCAATTAACAATAATTTGATTTTGGTTTGAGACTTATATCTGTAGAATTATATGAGCTTCTAATAATAATCTTACTAAATGATTTATTAAAATTTCTAACATTGGTAACCATTTTCATGTTTATTTTTTAAAAATTTCTTATAATAATTTATATTTTTCTTAAGTGTAACCAAATTTTATTTTAAAAAATTTTTAAAATTTTTTTTATTTTAAAAATATTTATTAAAAAGATAGATAACAAAAGAAGAAATTTAAAGATGAAAGAAATGTTTTTAAATTTAATTTTAGAAAACTACAAATAATTAGTAATTAGGATAATGTTGGGCTCGTTTTGATTACAAGAAAGAGGAAGGGAAAGAAAAAAGGATGACGTGCTCAAATGTAGCTTTGGAAATACCATATACGTGGGTTTTATTATATGAATTTTAAAAAATAAGTCAACGAAAATACACAACATTATGATCAGCGATTATGAGCTTGTCGAATATAAAATATTGCAAATTTGCGTTTACTTTTCCTTTTTTGGTTTAATTACGAGAAAATAAAATTAAATCGACAAATTAATTACAAGATGCGGTCCATGTAAAAGACTACACACTTTTTATCAAGTCAATGTGCCAATCACACAAAATGATGTAATTATTAAATTATACTTTTATCCTAAAGATTTTAAATTTTATGTTATTTTAGTTAAGTTTCTACGTTTATTTAATCATAGATCTGGTTTTTAATTAAAACTTAGTAAACATTGTTATTATTACTATTGATGTCAACATTCAAATAGAGAAAAACCTATGTGACCTTCATGGATAGCAACAGTGAATTTATAATTCAAGAAATGACCTTCAAAATAAGGAGAATTTAGGCACAAGTATGGTACTTGCCACATCGCCTTTGATGCCTAAGTCAGGAAAGAGTTTTGGTTGTAGCAACAGTTTTAAGGATGAGAATGCAAGAGTTTTAGGAATGAAAATGAACTCACTTCTTTCAAAATTATATAACAATATATTTATAGAAAAATTCTAACCTAGGATGTTTAGATTAGGGTTTTCGTGTCATATTAGGTTGATTTATATCTCAATGGACTAGGGAATGCATTTAGCATGCCTCATTCATTAAATGGTGAGGCTCAACCTCGGTGAGGAGGTTAGTTTGGTCTTTTGACCTAAACTCTCCTCTTCCTAAGGTCCAAATAGGTCGAAGTCTGTCCCATTCATCAAATTGGGAGGGACGGCAGGTTTGGGCCTAGGCCCAAACTCATCTCTTCATATGCTTAATTGGGTCGCATGGTGTAGTTTTCTAGCTCGAGTTTCAACGTTTTCTTGATCGGATAATTTGTGAACTTCATAAAGTCAATTATGCTATATGGTCCAATTAATATTAAAAATAATTTTACTTAAGTTGAAAAGCAAGCAAGTGAGAGTTTGGACTCTCTTATTATGCTTAATTAGGTCATACATTATAGTTTTCTAGCTCGAGTTTCAACATTTTCTTAATCGGATAGTTTGTAAACTCCTTAAAATCGATTATACCATTTGGTCTAATCAATGTTAAAAACAACGAAAAAGTAAGTATGTGTGTTAATTACCTCACAATGGTTAAAATTAAAAGAATAATAATAATAGTAACTCATAGTAGAAAAGTGACCACCTAAAAAAATTATAATTCAATTTTAT
Organism: Citrullus colocynthis; assembly: GCA_031780015.1. NCBI lineage: Eukaryota > Viridiplantae > Streptophyta > Magnoliopsida > Cucurbitales > Cucurbitaceae > Citrullus > Citrullus colocynthis. The sequence continues at coordinate 1,904,586 of QLSR01000479.1, forward strand.
TAATATTTTTTTAAAGGAGAAATATTGTGGAAGGCCACTTGACATGTTGCCAACGTGGCATCATGTGGGATCCATATTACAACTTTTTATTAAATTATAAATTTAGATCTTGAAATTTTATGTTGTATTTATGTGGTTCATATATTTAAAAAAAAAAAAAAAAACATACATATCCACTAACACAAATTTGTACTTTCGTGTTCAACAGGCTTCTATAAATCTTTGTAATGTTCATTTTTTTTCTGACTTATATAACAAATTTTAAAATTTATAAATTTATTATGAACTAATAAACTCGTAAAATAACAAACTTTCTAAAAGAAAGAAAGTCGGTTGAGTGAAAGATCTAGTTTACATATATATTAAATCATTCATAGCTACCAATAACATAATAGAGCTGTGAAACGAAAGTTTTAAGAGCCAATAAAATAATTTCCTCAATCTTCTCAATGTCCAATTACGAAAATGGTGGAGAAAGAACGGGATTAATATATAGTACACTAAATTTTAATAAATACTCTTAATTTTTGTTGTTTTTTTTTCTAATTTAAAAAAAATAGACTTCTATATTTATAAAAGTTGTAATATTAAACATTTTAAAAGTATCATTAGAATAAAAAACATTAAAATTTTGAACTGAAATCAAGACTTAGAACTGTGTTACGATAATCTATAACCTAAAATGATGAGGTGATTTAAATTCATTCTATATAATTGACACAGATACCATCAATTAATTTACGATAATTCATATTTTAAAATTTATATACCATCGATAATCTATAATTTAGTAAATATTTTGAAAATGAATATTTGTGTATATGGATATGTGAGAAAAGTAAAAATAAAATTAAGTTTTTAAAAAAAAATAAAAAAAACTTTTAAGGGTATATATGAGAGCACATTTAAATATTTAGACGTGTCACTTCAACGTCAAATTAATTTAGAAAGAATTAACTATCCATCAAATTTTGTTAATCAATCGATTAAACATCTTGGTAATTTTTCAAATATGCTAATAAAACAATAATTTAACCATAGTTAATGGAACAACATTTTTATTATATTCTAAAAAATATCACTTTTCATCATTTTACAATTTCATAGCAAACACAGCTTAATTTATTCCAACAAAACATGTCATACTTAAAATAAATTAAAAGTAGAAGAAAAGAAACTCTCATAAATAGATATTCTAAATATATTTTATCAACTATTTTATTCTAAAAAATAAAAATATATTTTTCGAACCATCCTGAAAACAACGCTTGAAATTATCCCTAAAAGAAATTGCAAGCGTCAATTACTAAGATAAAAATTGTCATATGCGTGCAACATGCTTTAAACAATTTCACTATTTGACTTTTTGCTTCATTGTCCAAAGAAAATATTAAAGAATAGTTAGACTTTTTGTTCCCATAATTATTTAATTTGAATTGCTTTCGTATTAACGGTCGAGGGCATTATCGGTCTTTTCTTGGAGTATCTAAAACAAAGTCCACTCACCGCATCCGACGGCGGATATTTCATCCACGTGACCTTGACACGTGTGATTATTGTATTATAATTAATTTGTTACGCGTCCTCTCTTCCCTAATGAGCGTATATCCGGCCCAGATCCGTGGGTAGTTTGGTAATTTTACGTTTGACTTTTTAAACTTTTGACTTTTAATTAAATGCAGCTTCGCGCACAAGGGTTTTCTTTTTCAAATGATTTTTTTTAAGAAAAAAATTCGATATTAATAGTTGTGATGTAAGCAAAGAATTAAAATTTTTGTGAATATTTTCATTTATATTTTTACGTGATCCTGCGACAGTGGAGATGAAAATGGCATCTCCATAGAAAATGATTTATTAATTTATTCGGTAGACTTCACATAATTTTTAAACATTAATTTTGTGGCAAACAATAAATGAAATTTGCAGTACTAGAAGTTTTCTACCATTCTCTCTCTCTCTTTTTTTTTTTTTAATATTCGTGAGTGTCCGAGCCAGCTTACGTACACCTCGACTAATCTCACCAGATAATCTGTCTGACCGTACGACATTTGAGTGTTAAGAAAATCTGTAGGATATTAAATGTTAGATAGTAGGATATTAAATCCTACAACAAGTTGCATTCTCGCTTCTATCACCTTTGTCTTTCTACCACCATTCTCGCTTCTTGCTTCTCTCTCTCCATGAAATTATCTTTTTGATTTTGTAGGAATCGAGGTAGAGATTTTCTTTAGCAATGCACATAAAGACTTTTTTTTTTTTTTTTTTGGGAAATATCAACAAATAACAAACTACAAAGACTAATTTTAAGATGTATTGAAAGTAAAAGACTAAGATTGGACAATTAAACATATATAGACAAAAATAAAACAACATTCAAAGTACAACAACTAATATAATATTTTAACCCTACAAATTTAAGCATTTTAGATTATTTAAAAAGTGTATCGTGTTTATTATTAATTTAAAAAATATTTTATTTTGTTTTAAAGTTTTTGAAAAGTTTGCATTAACATAATTGATAATTCTAGTAAAATTTTCATAAATTGACACTCGACATTTTGATTCGACACCAACGTTCAAAGGTAAAATGCAAGAGTAATGGATAGGAATAAGAAAGATTAATATTTCATGGTTATATGTCAACTCTAAATAAAATATAATCTTCCATTTACAGATCGAACTTTTTTTTTTTTTTTAAAAAAAAAAAAAAAAAAAAAAGGAAAACGAAAAGAAAAATATCTGTGGGTTATCATATCAAATTGACCTAAAATGAGCTAGACTAATAAATCGAGTAACAATTGTGTGATTCTACTAATATTTAAAGATAAAGTATTTTATTGCGCAAACATAACTATGAGTTACTTGTACGGCTTAATTCTTGACCCAATAAAACAAGCGAGAAATATAGAATTTGTTATTTGTTTAATAGTTCATTATTTAATTTAATCGAGCGCTATATTTTTATAAGTACAACAAGTGGAGTGTGAAGATTTGAATCTCAAATTGTAAAAGAAGATATACCTATCAATTATTATTGAGTTATGCTATTTTTGTTAGTTTTATGTTTTATTCGACAGATGCAAAATTTTGGCAATAGTTACATGAAAAGTCACTAAAATTTAAAACAGTAATAGTATTTTATTAAAGGTGTGTGTATCAATAATTGACTTTCTGGCTAGAATTAATCCAAAAATCCAGTCATTTCTTTTTGCTAATATTTGATATCATCAAAAGTAATCGATGTATAAAGACTAAACTGATATTTGGGTATATTTAAGAATAATTTTGAAATAGTTAAAATTTTCATTCATATACTCAAATCAATCTTTAATGGTACGTCTTTAATCAAGATATGAACATGACAAAAGTAATCTTAATTGTTAGAAAAAAATCACTTTTAAATACACTTTTTACAGAGTTGAAGAAGTTTTTGAATTGGGTTGAGTATAATTCTAAAGTTTGGGCTTCTTTCTTTAGATGTATAATTGATCCATCTAAGGCTTATTGGGTAGAACTTTAGAAGTTTGTGGGCTTCTTTCTTTTCTTTAGTAGTGTAATTGATATTTTGTGCTTACTTTTATTGTAAGTGGCCTTTGGACCCTTTTTTTTTTGTTTCTCCTTCTCCAATCATTATAAAAACTGCGCACGTGCGCGCGCGTACGTGTATGTGTGTGAAAAATTATGGTCACACCAACTAAAGACATTTCACATCCATAATAGAAGACATTAATCAAAATAGGGATTCTTATTTCTTAGCTATGCTCATTTTGATTTGAAACCCATTACAAACTCTATATTTTGTATAGAATAATAATATCTTAGAAAAGATAGTTAGTTTATTAACTCTCATGCCAATAAAAAAAAATAGAGACCAAATTAAAAATTACACATAACAATGTGAATATTGTTAAATTTTATATACTCGGAGAATATAATCAATAGCTAATAATTTACTTTTAGTTATTACTAGTTTGGAGGCGTATGTGATGCACATGATTAAATATTTTAAGAACATAAAATTTTAAATGAATATAATTTTTAATTAAAATTTTAATATGACCTTACAGCATTTGAGTTTCAAGAAAATTGATATTAAATTATAGGTAGGTGACTACTATAGATAAAACTTATAAAACTCATGACTCTTTAAGTCTTTATAAAATCATGCCCCTATTTACCTTAGTCGCCCTTTACACTCTTCTTTATAAAATTTTTACTCAATTTTCTTTATTTCACAATGTTTTTAGTTTGTAGTTTAAAATAAAATAAAATTATATATATACAGTACAATCAATTTCATGCACGGGCAAATGACTATATGCTACATTTATATTTTAGATTTAGATAAAAAATCAATTTTAGTTAAATTGGATATTTTTTTTATTTGTTTTCGAATTGAGACTTAAAAGTGCAGTGATCTTTCTATTATATGTGAGTGTTAAAATCGTATCTCCACTACTAGATATTAATGTTTCATATCTATGGTTTAAAACAAACCATGTTGTCTTCATCGTGGTAAAGGACCTGATTATATATTTGTTTAAACATGTTTCTATTGTTAGTTCGTAATTTTCATATTTATGGTTTATCACACCCATACACGAAATGTTGCAGTACTTCAACCCAAATAGTTGTAATTCAAAAAGGGTGTGATTGTTAGTTCGAACATGTCTCTAATATTTCATGCTTGTAGTCTAGATCACACCCATACATATAATAGAACACACCACTTTGCGTATAATCATCTTGATTCAAATAGCTGTGACAAGTACCTCGACTCATAATAGTTGTGGAAGAGACAAAATATGAATTACTAAAAGTTGCAGTGCAAAATGGGAATATAAAGACTCTCACCTCACAACCCCTTTTAAATAAAATATAGATAATTCATAATCTTACACATTCTCATGTAGAAATCTTACAAAAACAAAAGGAGTTATCCAAATACACTAAACTAACATGTAATCTACAATGTTGGGCACGACATCTATAATTTGAACTATTCGTAGATCCAAATTATCTAAATTTAAAAATAAAAGAAATTTAACAACTCTTTAATGAGATAAAAAACGTTAATTAGCACACATTCATTTATTTAAGATCAAAGGTTTAAATCACCATTCTCACCGCTATTGTTCAAATAAATTAAAAAGTTACAAATATACTTACAAAATAAGATATATATATAAAATATCTGTATGCATTCCAAGTTGCACTCACGTTTGTACAATCCAATGGAGCTAAGCATCCAATCATAAGTTGCTATGTAAACAAACTTTTTTTTTCCTTTATTTATGGTTGAAAAAGATGCATAGAAATGAGTGTAATATAGATGGTACTCAAAAGTTACTATTTCTATATACATAATATGTGATGGCAACTAATATAACTAATTATATTAAAAAATGATTATAACTAATTGGCACCGTCATAATTTTCATATTAAACAACAAAAGATAGATTGAAACTTCAAGGTAGTAATCAATATACTAACGTATATTGTGTTTATAATTATTTTGATTAAAAAGTATGTTCACGTAAAGAAAATAAAGAAAAAAGTATGTTCACTAAAACGAGGTAGAATGGGAATTTTTTTTTTTTAAAAAAATAATGCTTTCTTTATGGAACATACACATAAACAACACATGCACCGTCATTAATAAGGGACTTCAATTTTTTTTTTTTTTTTTTTCACTCTCTTTCTTTCAGTTTTACAAAACAAATTCCATTCCGAATTTAGGGAGAAAAATCATTAATAAAAATTAGAAGATGATGAGATAATTCCAAAAAGTGGTTGGGAGAGAAGTGACATGGTGGGGCCCAACGCGACGGGTGCGCACGTGCGAGTATATCATTTTAACGTGCGAATCGTTTCCTCTCTTGATTCTGACTTCTGAAATTAAACTGTTCAACTATAGTTCTTTAAAATGAGTAAAAATACAGTTTTTTTTTAAAAGAAAAAGCAATAAAAGTAAATTTAAAGGAATAGAATAGATTTGTGTTACATTTTAATATTAAAAAAATTTACATTTAATAAAACCTCAATTCTCTACTGACATCCATAAAATTTTTGTTCAAATAGGAGATGGAGATGAATTTAACTCTTTTATATTACACTATTAAATTGAAAATCTCAATAAATTATTGATGCAATTTTAGTAAATTTTAAAAGTGATTAAATTTAGTAATTTGTATCTGTATAATATTTTTTTCTTTTCGATTTTTTTATTCTGGTAAATCGAAACTTTTGTTTACATCCAAATTTACAAATTTTACGCATTCTAATCTTGAAATTTTACACATTCAATATTTATATCTAAAATTCTTATAAATATTTATTTATTATTTTTTTTCTAAAAGAACATTTTTAATATTTTGTTAAAAAATAAATAAATTAAACCCATATCTAGGTTTAAAATAATTTAAATATCCATATTAATCTATTATGCCCTAAACATAAGTAATTGCTTTAAATAACAAAACTGCTAAAATATTTTTAGATATAACAAAATGTAACCGTCTATTAATAATAAATAGTGATAGACACTTTGACAATCACATTTTGTTTTATTTGTAAATATTTTGATTCATTTTGTTTGTATAAACAATTTTTTTGTTTATTTATTTTTTAAATTATAATACTAATTTTTTTTAATTTATTTTCTTTTTTTTTGTTTAAAGTTGGATTAAAAAAAAATCTTCAATTCATGGTTGAAAATTTTAATTTGATTTGTCCCTACTTGTTACAATATATAACAATATATTTTTATATCAATGTATACAAACTTTCGAGAATGCATCAATTTCAACTATAAGCAAGCAAATAATTGTATTAGTTTAAACCCTAATTTTTTATAAATTACACCCTTCATTAATTCCATTTGGAAAAATCTTGTATAAAACTTACGATTACGTCAATTAAACTCTTAAATATTTATAAATGAATCATTTATACTTTTGGTTCTAATTTTCTTTGAGAAACGTCCATATACTTTACTCTAATCGTCTATTTTGTAAAATCAACATTTGAAGAAGTTAACACATTTTTGACAACTAATGCATTGATGATTTTCAAAGGTAATCATAATTAAGAGTCTAAATTAATTACTTATGAAAATTTAAAAGAATCTTAATAAAATATATATATATATATATATATGAAGGTATAAATGAATATCCTTACAAAAATTTAAGATTTAAATTAATATAATTATTAATTCAAAATTTGAATCAGCAAGTTGATATTTATTTCCCTAATAGCGCACGATATAAAAGATTAAAGAGTTTTTTTTTTTAATTAATTTATTTATTTTGGTAAGTAATTTATAACTTATCCATATTTTTTCCAATTTGTTTTAAAAGAGTAGTTGAGCACTTGCTGCATAGTCTCGCTGTCACACACCTCCCACTGGCCCCGGACAGATCCAATCATGGTGGTTGGACGGTCTTGATTTTATCCCCTTCTTTATTTATTTGGTTTTTATCTCCTTGATTTTGAAATACATTTTTGCTCATTTTATTGAATAATTTCTTAAAATTTTAATTTCACCGACTCAACTCTTTCAATAATACGGAGAGAATATTATACTTTAAGAATATGAGTATAATTTAATTGACATAAAATTTATATTATTAATTATAAATTTCATCCAAAATTATTGTTACCACTCGATTAAAGTTATATGCTTAAATCATTTATTAGTACTCTAGTTTAAATGTTCAATTTGTTGCTCATTTATTAAACTATAAAAAATCAATAAATAAACAGTGTGATTATTACTTTTATTTTTAAAGTCTTGTTATTACTAGATATTAACACTCTTTGTGATGGACAACATTTTTAATTTAATTTAATTTTTTTTTTATTGATCATTTCAGTTTTTCTTTTTGATTTTTTATTTTTGCTTTCTACATTTTATAATTGAGTTTAATTATATCATTTTACTCTTGCTGACTTAATTTTATTGCTAAGTTCCAATATTTCCATGTGGGGAATTTTGGAGTAGCCATGATTGGGGCTATAGTACTGACTATGCATAGGACTACTAAGGTGAAAAGATAGGATGTATTCCGACGAAATGCTATTGATTTTAGGAGGACTATAATGAGGAGGACGACATACCCACTCACAATCTACTAAAGGGCAAGTGGAAGCGGGCAAGATGGTGATGAATTGCGATTGGTCCAAACCTTCAACTAGAGACTTATTGCAACCCGCTCAGAATGACCATACATACTAAGACCTTATTCACACAGCGAAGAAAGGCCGAATGGAAGGGGGCAGTCAGTTGGCTGCTTCTTGGCCACGCCCCCCGCAACTAGATACGAGATACTTTATCTAAATTCTCAAATTTCAAAAGTTTTCTTGAATTTTATGTGTTTCGTGATTTTATTGATTGAGAGATGGAAAAATATTCTTAGTTTGGATGAACCTCCCTTATTTGAGTTTAAAGTTTTATAGACAATTTGATGAAATTTAAATTTTATAGTTATTTAGCTCAAGTTGTCACTATTGGGTGTGCACATTAACACTAACAAAATTAAAATAATCAAATCAAATTTTACTTTTAGTTTGATTCAAATTGCAATAATAACGAGACGAAAATATGAACACAAAACACATTATCACTTACTTAAAAAAAATGAAGGTAAATCTCGAGAAAATACATAACCGAAAAATGCAGTTCAATTGGTTTCCAAATCCCTTTTAATTAAATTTTTTTTTTTAATCGTGTAATCAAATCAAATTGAACCATGAACAACCCAAGTCACATGTATTTATGTATTTATTAATCTCATAGATCAAAAGATCTAATTGCCAAAAACAAACATAGTTTGAAAATCAAGATACTCTTACGTTAAAAAAATATTGATAAAATGTTGGTAACTATGAATATTTCTATAAATAAAAATACTATAAAAACAAAAGAAAGAAATCAAATGGATTATTTAAATTAATAAATAAACTTTTTATGTTTTCTTAAATCTATTCAAATGTTTATTATTTATATTAAATCGATATTAGTAACATTTGGGTATTAATTGCATATACTGGTTATTTTTCATATTTTATAATTTTTTTTTTTATGATATAATAAAAATGGAAGTAATGAGAATGTATGTGAAAATGTCTATTTGTGGACAAAAGTTTAATACCATATCATTTTAAAGAGAAAAATGGTTAAAATTACAAAAACAAATTTTTATTTTTTTCCCTCCCAAAAAAATTGGGGAAAGAGTGAAATCATGACCGTGAAATTTAGATCAGACGGTGAGTGAAAGAAACGATGGGTCCACGTCCATTGAAAGTATCCCGCCATTCGTTATTACCATCTTAGCCCTCAAATTTCGGGGTTTCTCTGTCTTATAATGGCCACTCTCGCCTTCATCTTCTTCGCGTCGATCTATTTTCATCGATACACGAAGAAGAACGACAAGAAGCCTTCCTCTCTTCCATTTCCTTACAACAAGACACCATGAGAGAGATTCTTCACGTTCAAGGTGGCCAATGCGGCAACCAAATCGGGTCCAAGTTCTGGGAAGTCATCTGCGATGAGCACGGTATCGACGCCACCGGAAAATACAACGGCGATCCTTCCTCCGATCTTCAATTGGAGAGGATTAATGTCTATTACAACGAGGCTTCTGGCGGTAGATACGTTCCCAGGGCTGTTCTCATGGATCTTGAACCGGGTACTATGGATAGTATCAGATCCGGTCCCTACGGTCAGATCTTTCGCCCCGATAATTTCGTTTTTGGTCAGTCCGGTGCCGGAAATAATTGGGCTAAAGGTCATTATACCGAAGGAGCCGAGTTGATCGATTCCGTTCTTGATGTTGTTCGTAAGGAAGCTGAGAATTGTGATTGCTTGCAAGGTATTACGTTCTCTACTCTCTTCGATTGTACATTCTCACTATTCTGCGTTTTTTGAATTGTAATTTTACATCGTGTTTATACTGCTTTATCATTTGATGCAATTCGTTTGTTTCAGTGAACCTATTCTTACTTACATTCTGATTATACTGCTTCCATGAATTGAAAGAATCTGGTCATTTCCAATGAATTGTTCGTGAATCCAATTTTATGAAATAATGCTTCGTGTTCGTCAAATTTCCTCTGCATTTCTCATTGCAATATTCTCTTGTTAATCCAACGCATCTAAAACTTTCTATATCTCTTCTGGAAAATTTGCTTCAAAATTAAGATCGTGGTTGCGGTTAAAGGAAAAAAGAAGAAAAAAAAATCATCGGATTTGGTTTTACTCATAGCAGGGGAAGGGTACTGAATATGAACACCAAAATATCTCCATTGATAAGCAGCTGTTCTGATTTCCTTGCTTCCTATTATTAGTAAATATGAGGGGGAAAGTGATGGTTGGTATAAGCTTTCTCAGATCCATAACCGTTACCCACTAAACTTGCTTTTTGGCAAGGTCACAACCCATTGAGTGTTATTTAAATCTCCGACAAGTTTATTTGCTCTACCTTGAAAACCATGATTATTTGCTTTTCTTCTTTTAGAGAATTGAAAAATTTAAGTTTAGCGAATTATGTATGGCGATCGTCAGCAGAATCCTGATCTTGATTTGCTAACTGCTAAATCTTCTCGCCATTTCCTGCCTCTGCACTCTAATTGGTGAGACAGAGTGTCAATTTTTGTCCATACCTAAAAATATATATATTTATTGAGAGAGAGAGAGAGAGAGAGATCCTCTGCCAGTTTGGTATTACAATTTACAACTGGCTTTTAACATTAATACACATAATTGCTTTTGTTAATGATCAAACTTTTTTTGAATTATTGTTTTTTTTTTACTGGATATTATGATGTCTGATTTGTGAAGGGGACAATGCTAAGTGGTGAGCGGATCCCACATTTGTCTCATGCATTCAATCCATTGGGTAATATTTTATTCCATCTTTTTCAAGTTAAAATAAAAGGAAGCCAACCTTTATGGGCAAAAAAATCTTTTTCTGTATTTTATATTTTTTTTCACCTGCATGATTGAGATTGTACAACTAGATTATTGTCGTATTCTCTAGCCACCGTACCGACACTACCTTTTCTTAGCAAAATGACTAGAGGCATTCATGAATAGTGGCCACTCAAAGGCAAATTCTTCGAGAGTTTAACTTTCAGTAGTTCAAAGATGACTTTCGGTTTAGGAACTACTATAACACTGTATATACTACTCACTACAGAATATCAATTTTAGGGAATATCCGAGAATCAAATTGTTAACACATTTATGTTTGCGTTTTGTTTTATTGAAATTTATGAAGTGATATCACGAGGTAGTATACCTTATCCAAGTGTTATTGTTCTGTAAATGATTGGTTAAGCACAGTATTTCTTTTTCCATTTCTCTCTGTTTGTAGCTTAACCCAAGTGGGGTTTTCTAAATATTCTATTGACTATTGAAGGACAAGCTTTTTCCAGACTTTTTAAATTGGTCAACTTTGTTGTCCCTTGTTTGCGGGACAGGTTTCCAGGTTTGTCACTCCCTTGGAGGAGGCACTGGTTCTGGCATGGGAACCCTCTTGATATCGAAGATTAGAGAGGAATATCCGGACAGGATGATGCTCACATTCTCGGTTTTCCCTTCTCCTAAGGTCTCAGACACGGTTGTGGAACCATATAATGCCACTCTTTCAGTTCACCAATTGGTTGAGAATGCGGATGAATGTATGGTTCTTGATAATGAAGCTCTTTATGATATTTGCTTCAGGACCTTAAAGCTCAGCACTCCTAGCTGTACACCCCCCTCTCTCTCTCTCTCTCATTGTTTTGCTAATTTATCTTGGGATTGACAAGTATTTCTTAATTAAATATTTCTTTTAAAAATAACCACTTAAAAATCTCTATTTCAACTAATCATATTTTGAATTGATTTAAAAATGGTTAAAATTATTTTAAAAAATACTTTTAATCATTTAAAATTAATTTCAATAGAACAAAAGTTGCTAATAGAAGTGTAAAATAGAACCTTAAATTAATTTTGAGTGATTAATAAAGATATACTTGCAGTGATTTTAAACATGATAAAAATGATTTTAACTATTTAAAATTATTCCAAGCATAAACTTTGTTTTATTGGAAAAGTGCTTTTAGATTCAAAAGAGAACAGGTGACTTGTGACTTTTGGGGATTTTGTTGAGAAGCAACAATTTAACTCACTATCTGTTGGCATGTACAGTTGGTGACCTGAACCATTTGATCTCTGCAACCATGAGTGGAGTAACATGTTGCTTGAGATTCCCAGGTCAACTGAACTCAGACTTGAGAAAATTGGCAGTGAATCTAATCCCATTTCCTCGTCTTCACTTTTTCATGGTTGGATTTGCACCTTTGACCTCCCGTGGCTCCCAGCAGTACATCTCCCTCACCGTCCCAGAGCTGACTCAGCAAATGTGGGACGCCAAGAACATGATGTGCGCGGCCGACCCCCGCCACGGCCGCTACCTGACCGCCTCCGCCATGTTCAGAGGAAGAATGAGCACCAAAGAAGTAGACGAACAAATGATCAATGTACAAAACAAAAACTCGTCCTACTTCGTGGAATGGATCCCCAACAACGTGAAGTCAAGCGTTTGTGACATTCCTCCAAAGGGCTTGAAAATGGCTTCCACATTCGTGGGAAACTCGACCTCGATTCAGGAAATGTTTAGAAGAGTGAGTGAGCAGTTCACAGCCATGTTTAGGCGTAAAGCTTTTCTGCATTGGTACACAGGTGAAGGAATGGATGAAATGGAGTTTACGGAAGCAGAGAGTAATATGAATGATTTGGTGGCTGAGTATCAGCAATATCAGGATGCTACTGTTGATGATGATGCTGATTTTGAGGATCGTGAAGAAGAGTATGCCGATCAGTAAGTTCGTTTACTCTCTGCCACCGCTTTTCATGAATTATTCTTGGTTTGATATCTCAGATTTTCCTACAATACATGCAGCGTGATTTGAATTGTTATTTCCTTCTTCCATTTTGGTTCTCAAGTTGAATTCCTTGTTTTATTTCCTTGGATTTCTTGCTTGTTTTTATTATTAATTTTTTTTTTTTTTTACTTTCTTTTATCTTCTTTGTTGGGTATGTAGTTGTTTCTTCTTTCTATTAAATAAAATAATGTCAATGTGCAGTCTATATTTTTACTCAGAATTTGAATGCCTAGTGCTAAACGTCATTATGAATTTTTCTACCCACTCAAATTTAACTAATTAAATATTTTAATCGATTATTATTGCTTTATTAAAATAAATAATTATATTCGAAATGAAATTATATATAAAATGAAAAAAAAAGGGATGGAGAAAAGAAAAAACGATAGTTTTATCGTCCCATTAGTTCAACTGGTTGGCGTATTCTTCTTTAAAGAAAAGGGTTTACACATACTCAGCATTTTCATGTTTTTAACCTTAAGAAAGCTCAACGTACGAAAAAAATGATTTTTATTTTTTTAAAGTCTGTGATAACGTTTTTGTTTTGGTTTTCTTATCTCTGGTTTAAAAAATAAAGTTATAAATTTTAATAACGAAAGAAAAATATTAATATAACTAAATAACTATTGGCCTTTTTAATAATAAGTAAAAACATGTTTCGATTTTAATTTTGAAAAAAAGTTCAAAACTACAAATAGTTGCAAAATGTATGGTAAAAAAAAAAAAAAAAAAAAAAAAAAAAAAAAAAA
>QLSR01000479.1:1918428-1930754 GCA_031780015.1 Citrullus colocynthis
AAAAAAAAAAAAAAAAAGAAAAGAAAAAGAAGAAGAAGAAGAAAGAAAAAACACGTTTGAGTGTGGAGAAAAGTTTTTGAAGCCAAATGAGAAGATGGCATATTAGAAAGTTTTGATATTGAATCGATCCCCAAAATGGAACCAAACAATCTTCATGCCAAACTATATGTGATACGTCCATCTAATATTTCATTTCTTTTGAGCATATATTAAGTTTTTTCTTTTATTCATAAAAAAATGGTACCTAACTATTAGCTTTGGCTCTACTATTTTCTCGAGTCAAGATTGACTAACATAATCTTATTTTTGTATGTTTTTTTTGAAAAATACGATAAATAAGTTATTGAGATTTGAACTTTCAACTTCAAGAGAGTTAATATATGTCAATTACTAAACTTTGAATATTATTTATATATAATACATGTATCTTGTACCACTTATTAAAGTATCCAAATTTATTAGACATTACATAACAAATAAGTAATTCTTATGCTTCTAAAAAAATAATAATAAGTAGTTATTACATATTTAAATTTGAATTGTTGGGAATGCCTGAGCAACTTGTCGGAGACTCGGCGTATGTGTTTGCCAATTAGCAAATCAAATTTTAATTCACAATTATATGGTTAAAACTAAAAGAAAATTTGTGAACATTTATGTGTATATATGAAATGCAGAACAGAAGAATAGTCAAATATATTATTGAGCACCAAATCAATCATCAAAATTACCATAATTGCTCCTAATATTCTTGAATTACCAGTATTTATTGACTGAAACGGAAATTTTCTATATATTTAAAGATTTGCCACTTCCGTTCGGAACAAAAAAATCCCCCCATTTTGATTGGCATATATTTTCTTTAGATACGTCATTTTTTTCCTATAACATTTGAGTGTCAAAGATATTAGTAGGATATTAAATAGGTGATCACACCATGGATTGACACTACGACAATCGTAAATTGACCACATTCTTTGACTTTTTTTTTTTAAGCCTTAACTATAACTTAGTCATCAACAACTTTTTTCTCCTTTAAGAAAATTATTATATTCATAAAGAAAAAAAACACACACAATTAATTGTACCATAAGCTATCATGTGTAGATAATAAAAGAAGTTTCTTTTCTACTTTATACTTTATAGGAACTTTTATTGCAGTGGAAAATGGTGGGCGAAAATCTTCAAAACAGGAAGCTTCCATTTCAATCAAATAGGCTCATGATTAATTTTAGGTCAATAAATATGGTAATTTTATTGATTCATTTGGAATATTCACTTTTTCTTTTTCTGTTAACCTGGTGACAAATCTTCAATTAATATAAATATGTAAATAAATTAATACAAATAATCAATCATCAATACGGAGTAGAAAATTCAACATTATTCAACCTATAATTTAAAATGTTGTTAATGATTTAACTAATTAGTTATACTTAGAGCTAATAAGTATTGATATGAATACGAGATATAGATACAATAGGATCTAAACATTGCAACAAGTCATACACGAACATATCAAGAACATATATATTTTTTTTTTGGACAATAAGTGGGAAAGGAGAATCGAACTTCTAACTTTGAAGTTGATAGTACAAACACTATGCCAATTGAGCCAAGCGCATTTGGCGATGAGCTTATATGTTTAGTTTGATGCATTTATATGCCTTAGTTAGATGTATGTTGTTCTAAAAAATTATTATTATCGTCATATATGTTTCAATGTAGTATGCTTAGCATGTGTTTAATTCTTTTTTTTAAAAAAAAAAAAAAAAAAAGTGTTAATAGAACCAAAAAAGATTTTTAACTTTTTTAAATTATTTTTTTTATAAAAAAAATAATTTAAAAAAGTTAAAAATCTTTTTTGGTTCTATTAACACTTTTTTTTTTTTTTTAAAAAAAAAAAAAAAAAAAGTGTTTGATCATGCCTAAAAAGTGTTGAACCTACTTTAAATTTATATTATATCTAAAACATCCATAGCACTAACAAGTGTTTGATACGAGCCGAACAAGTGTCGATATGTCTAAGTATTGTTGGACCCAAGCATGCTAACAACACCAATTCAAGCTTTCAAAACTAAAAAACTAAAATATAAAAATGTAGTTTTTTTAAAAAAAAAATTTTTTGTTTTTTAAAATTGAACTCAAAATGGATAAAAAATAAAGCCATATTTATTAGAATTGTTATAGTTTATTAGATATCTCACTTTGATTTATAAGTAGACTCGCAATAAAGTGAAAGACTTTCCTTAACAAGTTGAGAATTTCCGTTTTAAAACTTTTAATTACAACTTAGTTTTCTTTCTTTATCTCTGAAAGAATTATAATTTAGTTATTAATAATATACACATAAAATAATAAAAGAAGTTTGTTATGTAATTAATTAACGGACGCTCTTATTTATTGTTTGATACTATTGTCAAAAAATCTTCCATAATGCTATATTTTCTCAGAGTCAAAGATGCTCACGGTAATAATTAATAAAATATGGTGATTTTGTTTAGGAGTCTGGCAAACGTGGTAATTTTAACGAAGCTCAGGGATTTACATTTATATTTATACCTCGAAATTTTGTGGCTCGTTTCCACAAATATGATACTATAAAATAAAAATTAGAAAAAATTCGTTTTAAATAATCTTTGTTCATTTGGTTAAGTTGAATGGACTTTCACAATGTGACATTTTAAGATTACGTGACCAAAATTTATAACTCTCGCATTTGAGGCCAACAATTCATAGCATTAAATACTATTTTAGTTCTGTACTTTTGACTTTGTACTTTTGACTTTGGTTCATTTTGGATCTTATATTTTTAAAATGTTCATTTTAGTCTCTATACTATTAACTTTGGTTCATTTTGGTTCATGCATTTTCAACTTTATTTCGTTGAACTTCCAAAAAATAGTCATTTTGGTCCCTTAAAAATGAAAATGACTAAAATTATCGTTTTTTAAAAGTATAAAAATCAAACTGAACAAAAATTAAAAGTATAAGAACCAAACTGAACCTTTTTATAAGTATAGGACTCAAAATGAATTTTAAAAGTACAAATATCAAAATGAACTAAAGGCAAAAGTATAGGGATCAATTTATTATTTTTTTTTTAATGCTAAATTGTATAATTGAAATCAATTTCAAGTAGACATAATTTATCCTTTCCATAACCAAATCAACAAAATTCTTCAAAATGGGTTTCAAATTATTTTGAGAACAATCTTCCAATCAAGTCCTAATTATCAATTTTCCGTTAACCTTAAAATCAAAATCTCATGTAACTAAATAAAACATCAATTACTTTTGAAGTTGATCTAACAAATTAAGCAATCTTTAACTAGATGCTAATCACTACTTATATTCAGTAAAAAAATTCCCCAGGTACGAACAAAATTATTACCATGCCTAAATAAATTCACCATTTAATAGGACAAAAGAAAAGTTAAATACCTTTTCTATTAAAGGAGGAAGAAAAAAAAACCTTCGAAATAACTAAAAATTGCAAATTTCAATTCAATATCTATAATTTCCATAATTGGTTGAACCCCAAAATTCGGGAATAACAGTTTTGTTTTATTTTATTTATTTTTCATATTAATATTATTATTCTTTTGCTACTAGCAGTAATTTATTAACTGATATAGGAAATTCCATATATTACTGTCACCATTCTCAATCTCAACAACAAGACAACAACTTCTAAATACTTTATTATTTATAAGATCAAAAAATATATATCCTAAAAAAAAACTATCAAGAGAAATACTTTTGGGGTGGGGCAGCTCTTACTCTTCTCTTAGGACTCTCGTCTACCTTTACAATTACAGCAACCCAATTAAAAAAATATTTTAAAATTATTTTCTTTTTTTTGAAAAAAAAAACTACCCCAATTCGAGAATTAAAACAGGCCTTCCATCAAATTGATGAATTGAATCCTAAGGTTAAAAGAAAAAAAAAAAAAAGGAAAAGCGTGGAAATTTGTTGAACTGTATGATGATGACATACAGGGGATGGATTAGGAATGCAATTTGGCAGCTCCATTGTTGTTGTTTTTGTTCTTGTTCTTCCAGATCCGAATCCTTATCTGTCTTGCTCTAGCAGCCATGTACTTTGAGAAATTAATTTCGTCAATAGTGAGGTTTAAATCAGGAATCCCCATTGGACCCAATGAAGAATCATACAAAGGAAT
Source organism: Citrullus colocynthis (assembly GCA_031780015.1). Lineage (NCBI taxonomy): Eukaryota > Viridiplantae > Streptophyta > Magnoliopsida > Cucurbitales > Cucurbitaceae > Citrullus > Citrullus colocynthis. The sequence continues at coordinate 1,922,612 of QLSR01000479.1, forward strand.
TGGCCCAATTGGAATTTGGAAATTCTGATTACTGTTGCTCTGTTCTGCCATCGGAGCCGTCTGATTCTTGATCGACGGTTCACGTTGATGAAGATGATTCTCCATATTTGAGGCTGAGGAATTCACAGTTAACTTAGACATTTCCATGGCGACCGAACTTGAGGTCCCAATTTCTGGAATTTCTGATTGATTATTGGAACCACCCAAAATCATCTATTCAAGAAAGAATATGTAAATATTCAACAGAGCCAAAAAAAAAAAAAAAAAAAAAAAAGGGAAAAAAAAAAAAAAAAAAAAAAAAAGGGAAAAAAAAAAAAAAAAAAAAAAAAAGGGAAAAAAAAAAAAAAAAAAAAAAAAAGGGAAAAAAAAAAAAAAAAAAAAAAAAAGGGAAAAAAAAAAAAAAAAAAAAAAAAAGGGAAAAAAAAAAAAAAAAAAAAAAAAAGGGAAAAAAAAAAAAAAAAAAAAAAAAAGGGAAAAAAAAAAAAAAAAAAAAAAAAAGGGCTAAATAAAGAAATAAAAAAGAGAGAAAAATAAGAACCTCTTGCTTCTTGGCCTTCAACTCCGAATTGATAGCTTTCAGATGATTATAATGTTGCTTCATAGCTTCAACGTCCTGTTATTGTGTTTAAGAGAAAATTAAAATTTAATAAAATAAACAGGAGAAGAAGATAATTCTTGTGAGGGCATCAAAAGTAAACATAAATTTGCAAAAGGACAAAAGAAGAAGAAGAAGAACTCACCCCTTCCAGAGCTTGATTCTGGTGGGTCAATTTGTCAATGGTTTCCAAATACTGAAATCTCTGATTCCAAGATTCAAAAAAATCAACATGAAATAACACAGAATCAGAAGCAGAGAACACAAAATCGCAAAAAATTAGGGTTTAAAAGAAATTGAAGAAACCCGATGCAACAAAAAATTGGGGGGAAATTAAAAAAGAAGAATGAAGGCATTAGCAGTTAAATACCTTATCGAGAGAGGCTTTCTTCTTGGAGACCTTAGCCTTAGTATTATTCTCATCAGATTCACTCCGCGACAGAGGTAAAGAGTTAAGTGAAAGCGGAGTAGTAGGGCTGGACTCCTTGACATCCTCGGACGACGAGGGAGGAGGCGGCCGTTGGGGGATGACGGAGGCGGAGTCCGGCGGGGAATTGACGGCGGATCTCTTGCGTCGGAGAGGCCAGGAAGGGGATAACCCAAGAGAAAGGTGGGATTGTTGAATGAGAAGAGGTAATTCGAGGAGGATTTGAGCGGTGAAGTGTTCTTCAGAGGTGAAATCGTCGGAATCGAAGGAGGTGGAACATTGATGAGGGGAAATAGTGGAAGCCATGGGAAATCTGGTGGTTCGGTCTGAGAGGTTTCTTGTGAAGGTTTAGAGGAAGAGAAATTCCATGAGAGAGTTGAAGAGAAGGGATTGGGGGATTTATAGAAGAACGGAGGAGGAGGAGGAGGAGGAGAGTGGGAGTTGCTTGGGGACTGGGTTTCACAAAACTAAATAGGAAAAGTTATTGGAAAAGGATGTGGGTGTCTGCCACGTGTCCAATAGATGGAGATTCAGGATGCTCCTCTAGGGTTTAAGCCTTTTTATTCGTCCTCTGTCTTTCTGCTTCACGTCGTCACCTCCAGGCTATTTTTGGTATTTTATTCCCTTTATTTCTATTGTTTTTTTCTATTAAAAAAATGCGTGTGCCGAGAAGGAAGGATTTGGACTTGCTAAATTATGTCTGTAATTGGATTTACACTTTCTTTAGGTTTTTTTTTTCATTTGTTTTTTATCAATTTCAAGTTTATTCTTCCGATCCACATAATTATTAAAAGAAAAATAAACAAATAAAGATAGAAAGGAAAAAAGAAAGTTGAGGTTATAGGAAAAAAAACTAGGTGAAATTACAAATTTGTCCCTATGATTGGAAGAAAATTAGAGCTTAATCCAATTAAGATCTTAGGTTGAAAAAATCAAGTAAACTCATACTTTTAATAAAATAGATGGGCTTACTCGTCTATTGTCAATTGGTTTTGAGATGAAATTTCATACTATCTGACTAATACTTATGGTTTTAAAAGTTAAAATTTAGTTCATATGAATTGATAATACCACATAGAATATATGTCTCTATGGTTTGTTAAAATTCCCATATGTATAGTCCCTAGATTATTTATGAAGATTTTGTCAAATCTTAGGAACTAAATTATAATTATTTTATCCAAAATACATGGACCAAATATGCAATTTAGCCAAGAAGTTAAAGTTTATGCAAAGGGACTTGACTTAAATGATATTTTATTTTTTTTTTCTTTTGATTTTTTTAATCCTACCACTTATTTTTATTATTTCTATTATTATTGGTATTATTAGCACAAATATAAGTCCTTGATTGAGGTATCTACATCATAGTTTCGTGGATATCAATATGGACTAAAATGTTACAAAAAAAAAAATATTTGGACTAAATCATTACTTACTAAAATTTATAGACTAAATTATTACTATTATTAGTATAGAAACTAAATTACAGGGACTAAATCATTATTAAATAAAGTGTAGAGGCTAAATTGAAATCAAATAAAGTTTAGGAACTAAGTTATTATATTAAAGTTAAAAAACCTCAAATATTTTTTAACCAAAATTTATAAGAGCACAAACTAAATTGTTAGTTCAAATAAAAAGAAATTACAAATTAAAGTTAACGAAAAAAAAAACCAAAAGCGTTTTTTAAACCTTCTGTATATAAAATAGTAAATATATCAGAAAAAAAAAAAAAAAACTGGAGTAACATGTATAACTTGTTTTATAAGAATTGTAATCTTTATGGAATAATTTTCTGTGAAATAATTTACTATACTTGAAAATATTTCATTCATTTTCAATTTATATCTGATATGAAAAAAGTTTAAAAAAAAATAATAAAAACAAGCATAAAATACGCCATTTTATATTTGTTATTATTTTATGCTTATAAACTATCAATTTTTTTTAGATGGAAGTATTTAGAGAGTTGTTTGTAGTTTACCATTAATGTATAAAACTTTAAATTGAAGAAAAAAAAAATTGTACGTGGAAAAATAAAATTGCCTTCAAACGACCAACTGACCCCTGACGGCTGGAAAGCGACTGGGCACTAAAAAATAATAAAATAAAATAAAATGAATTGATAAAAACTAAGAAAAAAAGAGATGTTTTAAAAAATAAAAACAACTGTTAAAAATATTATAAATATATCAAAATTTTATATTTTATTAAATGATTTAAATAGATTTCTATCACATGATTTATCATAGATTTAAAGTGAATTTTTGCTATATTTATAAATAATTTAATATTTTTTATTTATAATAATTTTCTAAAGAAAACAAAAAGAAAAAATGGAAATATTAATAAAAACAAACCAGAGGGGCAATTTTGCTCGAACTTTGAAAATGGTGAGAGTTAGAGACCTTCGCATTCATCTTGCAATCAGGCCATTAGAACTTTTTCACAACTTTTTAATTGAGAGAAAAAAAATCAATTTTAAAAAAATTTATTTTAATTTTTTGATTTATTTTGGAAATATGTATTCATTGACCTAACAAATTAAACAATCATCAACTAATTATAGATATTCCGTATTAACCTTAAAATCAAAATCTCATGGAACTAAATATATATCAATTTACTTTTTTAATAGACCTAACAAATTAAACAATCATTAACTAGATGCTAATCACTAATTATATTCAGGAAAAAAAAAATCCCCAGGTGTGAACAAAGTATCATCATGCCTAAATGAATTCTCCATAATAGGACAGAAGAAAAAGGAAAAAAATATTATTTTAATTTTTTAAAAACTTCAAAATAATTAAGATTATATTTTGTAACTCTTTTGTTTTCTTTTTTAAATTAGGCCTATAAATACTATTTCTACCTTCAAATTGTTTAGTGAAAAACCAAGTTAAAATTTAAAACCTAAAAAAAATTTTTTAAAAATTGATTTTATTTTTAAAATTTAACTCAAAATTCAACCATATAAAAAAATTATTAGAATAGAACTTAATTTTAAAAAATCAAAATTAAAAAATAAAATAATTACTAAATAACGCCTAAACTTTTCTCAACTTTGCAGGGGCAACATAATTAGTTGAACCCAAAATTTCAGTATAACATTACTGTTTTCATTTATTATTATTGTTGTTTTTGTTGCAGCCAACAGTATTTTTTTACTGATATAGTAAATTCCATATATTGCTGTCACAATTCTCGACAACAAAATAACACCTTCCAAATTTATTTTTTTTTAAAAAAAGACTTTATTATTTATACGTTAAAAAAAATAAAAAAATAAGTATCCTTAAAAACAAAAAATATATATATCAAGAGAACCCGGGGGGGGGGGGGGGGGGAAATAAATTTCCTTTAAAAAAAAAAAAAAAAAAACTACCCCAATTCTAGAATAAAAAGAGACCTCCCATGAAATTGATGAATTGAATCCTAAGGTTAAAAAAGAAGAAGAAGGAAACATGTGGAAATTTGTTGATGAAGTGTATGATGACATACAGGGGATGAATTAGGATTGCAATTTGGCAGCTCCATTGTTGTTGTTTCTGTTCTTGCAGATCTGAATCCTGTTCTGTCTTGCTCTAGCAGCCATGTATTTTGAGAAATGCCTCCGATTAATTTCTTCAAAAGAGAGGTTCAAATCAGGAATCCCCATTGGGCCCAATGAAGGAATTGCCCCAATTGGAATTTGGAAATTCTTATTACTGTTGCTCTGTTCTGCCATCCGAGCCGTCTGATTCATGATCGACGGTTTACATTGATGAAGATGACTCTCCAGATTTGAGGCTGAGGATTTCACAGTTAACTTAGCCATTTCCATGACGATCGAACTTGAGGTTCCAATTTCTGGAATTTTTGATTGATTATTGGAACCACCCAGAATCATCTGTTCAAGAAAGAACATGTAAATATTCAACAGAGCCCACCAAAAAAAAAAAAAAGAAAAAAGATGAAAATAAGAACCTCTTGCTTCTTGGCCTTTAACGTCGAATTGATAGCTTTCAGATGATTATAATGTTGCTTCATAGCTTCAACGTCCTGTTATTGTGTTTAAGAGAAAAATAAAGTCTAATAAAATAAAGAGAGGATAATACTTGTGAGGGCATCAGAAGTAAACAAAATTTTGCTAAAGGACAAAAGAAGAAGAAGAAGAAGAAGAAGAAGAAGAAGAAGAACCCACCCCTTCCAGAGCTTGATTCCGGCGGGTCAATTTATCAATGGTTTCCAAATACTGAAATCTCTGGTTCCAATATCCAAAAAATCACAACAAGAAAGAACGCAGAATCAGAACCAGAGAATACAAAATCGCTGAAATTAGGGTTTAAAAGAAATTGAAGAAACCCGATGAAACGAAAAATTGGGGAAAAATTAAAAAAGAAGAATGAAGACGTTAGTAGTTAAAGACCTTATGGAGAGAGGCTTTCTTCTTGGTGACCTTAGGTTTGGTATTATTCTCATCAGATTCACTCCGCGACAAGGGCAAAGAGTTGAGCGAGAGAGGAGTAGTAGGGCTTGACTCCTTGACATTCTCGGACGACGATGGAGGAGGCGGCGGTTGGGGGATGACGGAGGCGGAGTCCGGGGGGAAATTGACGGCGGATCTCTTGCGTCGGAGAGACCAGGAAGGGGATAAGCCAAGAGAAAACTCGGATTGTTGAATGAGAAGAGGTAAGTCGATGAGGATTTGAGCAACAAAGTGTTGGTCAGGGGTGAACTCGTCGGAATCGAAGGAGGTGGAGCATTGATGAGTGGGAGTACTGGAAGCCATGGGGAATCTGGTGGGTTGGTTTGAGAGAATTTTTGTGAAGATTTAGAGGAAGAGAAATTCCATGGGAGAGTGGAAGAGAAGGAATTGAAGGATATATAGAAGAAGAAGAAGAAGAAGAAGAAGAAGAGTGTCTCACAAACCCAAATAGGAAAAGATTTTGGAAGAGGATGTGGGTTTCTGCCACGTGTCCAATAGATGGAGATTCAGGATGCTCCTCTAGGGTTTAAGCCTTTTATTCGTCCTGTGTTTTTCTGCTCCACGTCGTCAGCTCAAGGCTATTTTTGGTATTTTATTTCCTTTATTATTATTTGTTTTTTTATTTTAAAAAAAAAAAAAAAAGGTGTGCCGAGAAGGAAGGGTTTGGACTTCCTAACTACGTTTGGAATTGGATTAACACTTTCTTTAGGTTTTATCTTTAACTTTTTAACTCTTTTTAACTTTTTTTCTTTTTTTTAAAAACATTTAGTCTTATCCGATTGAATTTGAAAGGCTAATAATATGCTAGCTTAATCTTTATGTTTGGGAGTAGTTTTTAAATTATTGTAATAAACCTTAAATCATATATATGCAAGATAAAACAATATTTACCTTTTCAACCATGTTCTTAAATTTTTTAAAATATTAATAAAAAAACGTTAAATTTATTTTTTTTTTAAGAGGGTAGATCTGTTTGTTTGAAGAGATTTTTCGAAGAAATCTGAACTTTGTAACCTATTGATTTATGGCATAAGTAGGTACAATCTCTAATATATGTTCATTTAATTATTTCTCTTGAATGTTAAAAGACGTTTAAGTCTTATAAATCTTCTTGAAGTTTCAGCTTCGAAATCTTCAGGAACTTAAGAGAAGTTTTATTCTCTCAAGTCTTCAGTCTTCAAATCTTCAGAAATTTGAGTACTCTGATATTTAATTCTTTAGGACTTAAGAGTCTTAGTCTTTAATTCTTTAGAGCTCAAGAGATTGAGAGCTTTAATCATCAAAGCTTCAAAGTTTCAGAACTTCGATCTTCGGTTCTTCATAACTTGGGAGCTTCAATCTTTGGAGCTTGAGAGATTATGAGCTTTGGTCTTCAAAACTTGATAGTTTAGGAGCTCCAGGTTTCAAAATTTGAGAGTTTATGAGCTTTTATCTTCAAAACTTGAGAGCTTATGAACCTCGATATGCAATTCTTCAAAATTTGGGAGCTTCGATCTTCAAATATTAAGGCTTCAGTTTTCAAAATTTAATAGCTTGGGAGTTTCAGTTTTTGGAACTTAAGAACTTGAAAGTTTCAGTCTTCAAAACTTGAGAGTTTCAATCTTTAGAGCTCAAGACCTTAAAGAGCTGCGGTCTTCAGATATTTAGAGCTTTAAATCTTTAGTCCTTGCAATTTTCCCTTAAAATGAAGGTAAAACTCTATTTATAGAGTTTCCATGGGCTTGCCCCTTGGGGCCAATTAATTGGGTTTTGGGCTTTGGTGACATTAAACATATTTTTTAGCCAAGTTGAATATGGACCCAAATATTAATGCTTAATTGGACTAAATTAATTATTTTGATTCGACGGTCAAGGCTAAAACACATAGCATCATCAAGATCTACACGCTTTATTTCTTCAATTTCAATTTGGGACTCACGTCAACTTTTAATTAATTCCAAAATTGATAATTTGTAATTTCGTGATTAATTTGAGAAACGATATGACGATTTGTGATTGGTCAAAATTTATGATTCAAACACAGTTGATTTTATTTTTGTTTCTGAAGATATCTTCATTTCTGTACATTTATTTATCGAGATATTAATTTTATTTTTAAACATATTCGATGAGTAGTTCAGATTTCATTAATTTCATATATATTATATGGAATAATTGCGTTAAGTAGTATTTTTAGAGATAATAATTTAGTGTATAATAATATTTTTAAAAAATTATAAATATTTTAAATATAATTGCTATATTTGCCACTACTATCTTTTAAATTATTTTAGAAGTACTTTGTTTGTCCGAAGAGTGTAACCTGGACTTTCTAACCTTCCCATGCTCAATTGGACTGGCCCATCGAAATTTGACCCGATACACTTGGGCTGACATGGTACAACTGGCCCAATTTATTATGGGCCGAAAGCAAATTTGTCCCTTTTGTATCTAGGTATGAAAATGGGCCTGTGCATATATAAAAGAAAAATTTATGGAGAAGGTAGTCTAGTTCGAAGATAATGTTTCACAAATGACATAAGTTGAATTAAATTAGATCTCTGCAAAAATTTGAGACAAAATTAACCAAATTGCTCATACTCTCTCTTATTAATTTCTAGTTTTTTTTTTTTTTTTTTTTTTTTTTTTTTTTTTTTTTTTTTTTTTT
>QLSR01000479.1:1931523-1974519 GCA_031780015.1 Citrullus colocynthis
TTCATTTGATTTTTTTTTTTTTTTTTTTTTTTTTTTTTTTTTTTTTAAATTTCATTAATAAAAAAGTCCCCAATTTTTATATCTTAATTATTTTTTGTTTTTATATTGTAATATTCATTAAATTCAATTTGTACTGTAATTAATGTTGGGATTTTCATTTAATATTTTTTATTTTGTTCTTTTATTGAGAAGGAAAGTATCACTATACTTTTGGAATATTTTTAGGTAATTAGGTTTAACAATTTAACGGTTGTTTTGTAGGTTATCAATTTTCGTTTGTCGTTTATTGGGTTCGTTTGATTGTCTTCTACTTTTCCATCTCCAACTTTTATTATAATTTTTAATGGCTTCAATTAGTCACTTTACTATTTCGATTGTTACAGTACATATCTTCAACTTTGGGTATTCATTATCATTCATGTCTTTCAAGTGTTTGATGGGTATGTTATTGAGAATCTATTTTTTGCTATAGCGTATTTCAATGCCAGATTCTTATTTTGTTCATGTATGTTAATGAGTGTTCTTATATACTTTGTTTGTTCAATATATTTGACTATACATAATCACAAATGAAACTAGTTTTGTAATCACATATTTTACACGTGTCATGATATATTTTCTTGTGAATTTAGTCGACAAAACCTTTAATTCATGTAATATATGTTTATATAGTATATTACAAAGCATATCTTCACTGATTTTTGTTTTTTCAGTATATACTATGTTATATTAACTATTTAGTAATGTATCGTGATGTGCAATGTGTTTCTTCATATATACTATGTGTGTTTTCAATATTTTCATATGTAACTAGTTTTTAATAGTACATTTCATAAATGTAACTATATTGTCACATATATATTATGCATACTTTGTCATACATACACATGTATATTATACTGAGGTAGATGAACTTTTTAGATTATTTGAAATAAACTTATATATATTTGAAACTGAAAACAAAATGTACAAATAAACCCCATATATACTATGTATTATAGTGCACACGACTTTCATGTCCATATGTGTGTTTTGGAAAAAAAAAAAAAAACCATTCAATGTACATAAATATGTTATATTTTTTTAAAGATTTGATTTTAAAAATGAAACGATTTTGAAAAAAACCATTTAATGCATGTGGAATATGATATTTTTCTTTTTCATACTTGTCTTTTCTTATTATTTTTTTTCAAAATTTATAAAATTTGTGGGGGTGATATGGACATTTGAGCCATATTTTTATGTAATATTTAATCTCATTAGGTTATTTATGAAAAGAATAGAAAGTTTAAGACAATTTTATAATTAAGCCTATTTAATTAGGTTATACGTGTAGCAAAACTTTAATTATTCGCAAACATAGCAAAACTTAGTTTGAGGTAAAAACAATTTAATTACCATTTTTTTTTTTATAAATTTCATGTATTACATAAATATCTATCAATATCAATATTTTATCGATATGCACGTAAAATTAAAATCTCGATATTGATATATGCATGGATATTTTAATCCATAGGTGCATCTTAAACTACCTTACTTTTTTGTATCTCATCCAATTATTCAATTACAATTTGTCACGTGACAAACTATTTTTGCTTATTTTTAAAAACATGTCTCATTCTTTTTATTTATGATTAGAGTGATATTGCACAAAGATGAGTACCTCCCAAAATGAACCCAAACATTTTTATATGACAAAAAAGAAATGGCCTCTCTCATTCTAAGGACTAAAATATTTTGATGTCAATATCCTATCTGCATCGAAATTTTAATTCTATCAATATATCATATCAATAACAACAAATATATATGTATTCAAAGTTGATTTTACTAGTCTTTCTATTTACATTAGACTAATTTTTTTTTTTTTTTTTTAATGTTTTATGATAAAAGATATTAGATCAATGAATATTTACTATCAACTGTCACTCTTCAAATGGCAGAGAAATCAACATGTCGATGGATATTTTAATCTTGTTCATACTTAGAGATTCCAGAGATATGGACACCACACAGGAACGATTTTAAATGCAAGAAGCACATATTCTTAGGGAAAGGCAAGAAAGAAAAGAAGAAAGGGCCTTTTCCAGATGAGAAAAAATGAGATGATAAATGATTAAACTACGAATTGGCAGATGCCAATTCCTGCCAATTCAGCGAGCTCGAGAATCGGAAAGAAAGGTCAATTGAAAAAAGAAGCTGGTCCCAGAGAATTTATACCAAAGCAAATTTACAAACTTCCATTTCTCTCTCTCTCTATAAATATGCCTAATGGCTATGTAACCTTCCAATGAATTCCCAACTTAAACAGAGAGATTCAAAACCTAGAGAGAAATGGGTTGGTTGATAAGAGAAAGAAGAGGGCCAGCATGGAAACAAGGATGGGCAGAACAAGCCTTAGCCTCCATAACTCCACCACCAACGCCACTGCTTGCCATACTGGGAATCTTGGTCATTCTGCTATCTGTTTCATCATATTCAAGCTACAAATCCCAGGTGAAGAAAACAAGGATCAATTTTAAACTATTTTTCTTGCTTTTACCTCTAGTATTTGTCTTTGTTGGCAACTCCATTGTTCGATATGGTCGTGTTGTAATTATCACTCCGAGAACAAAGCTCGAACCGGTTTACGTCGCGGAAGGCGGTTCTGCTTCGCCTTGGGGAGCAGCGGCTTTGCTGGTGGTGTTGTTGGTCTTGATATCTTATCAGCCGTTCTTCCACTCTAGGTGGTTTCCAGCAATATGGAGACCATATTATTATTAGGTCATAATGCTTTGGCTTTGTATTATCACAATAAGGCCCCTACAGTATGTTCCTCCACAGCCAAAAAAGAGAGAGAAAATGATGTAATTTCAGAGAAGAAATGACAGATCCATAAGAAAAAAGGGTTTATGTTAAGCTGGTTAGAAGTTATTGACAATTCTTGTTTATAGGCATGAAAAACATAGAATACAGACAGATAAACAGAGATATCTGTAGAAGAACAATTTGCACTTACATGGCTGTTAACTTCTACCTTCTCAATAATTTCACAAATACATTATGAGAATACCAACTTACACACGCGTACTGCTCCTCAATTTAGGAGGTTTGAAAGATGATGTAAACAATCTTGGGGTCATTGATTCACATATAACGTCTCTCTTTCGTTTTAAACTCCCGTCTTCCTATATAACCAAAAACAAAAAACATGTTACTTATAACTTACAACTCATTTCATGTCAAAGATACAATAGTGTTATGAAATTGACAATAAAATTTTTAAAAAAAAGTGAGAAAACGTAAACCTTCAAGAAAAACAGTATGTTAGCTATGTCAACGGCTAGAAGGAGAGAACAATTTATTATTAGAGACAAATATCAGATAATACAGATTGCAAAACCGCTCTAAAATTAGAGAGTTTATATAATAAACCCTTTTAGACCCTAGGACAAATTAGTAAATAACGTATGCATACAACTTAGATTTCAAGGGCTAGATAACACATTCAAGTCATTTTAACACACAAAATGAAGAATAACAAACAAAGAAACAAAAACACACGAAAACACAAGGACTGCCAATCACAACAACCTTGATGCAGCTACAGATAAAATGTATATGGTAACTCAAATTTGGATACTCTCAGTTCTTCCATTCTTCCATTCTTCCATTTTCCGTTTTTTTTTTTTCTTTTCTTTCTAACGTCCTTGTGTACTAGTTGTAAAATTTAGTTTAGTTATGTTCTAGATTTCCTTTTCAGGACTACGATTATACTTCTGAGCTGTATGAGCATTTCATTCCTACAGTGGAAATGTGTCTCTATTATTGATAAGTTAATCACATGCACATAAAACTTCAAACTTAGTTACATAAAGAGATTAGAAGCCAGGAATAACAGGTAAAGAGCAACAAGAAGAGCAAATGGAATACAAATTCTTGTAGGATAACTACCTTTCTAGTTTCAGAAGATGCTTTTTTCCTCACAATGATGTTACAGCCACTACCCTTCTCTTTTTCCTTCACTCCTAAGCCAAATGTTCTATAGCCAGATGTGCATCGGTTTAACAGAGGTGTAACTGAGGCGCCATTATGCTTTCTTAAGACCTCCAATTCATGAGAGATTCTAGAAATTTCATCATTCAATTTTCTAGAATCAACTTCCATCTTTTCCAACTTGCTTTCTAAGGCTGCAATTGTACAATCTTTCTCATCATTCAAAGATTGAAGTTGTTCCACATTAGCAAAAAGATTTTCAATCTTTGTACGTCCTAGTTCAACTTCTGTACGCTCATGCCTTAATTTACTTTTGTAGTCATTCTCCATGATGTTGTACTGATTCCATAAAAACGTCTTCTCTGCCAGAAGTGCAGTTACCTCAGAACTCCTTTCTGATTGAAGCTTTTCATACGCACTTTGTAATCTCTGTACCTCAATATTCAAGATTTTAGAATTTTGTGTCCTTTCGTTAGATTTTCCTCTATGCAGTGAGCTTCTTGAAGTAAAATCCTGAAACTATTTGAAATTTACAACTAAGAAGTTAACAAAGAAAGCAATAAATAATTTAAAAGATATTGAAGAACATACAGATGGATCGGTGATTTTAGTAGAGAGCAGGGTAAATAATTCTTTGAAATCTTGCAACTCGTCGTTCGTGTGTTCTGCAACATAAGAAAAGTAGGATTCGAGTAATTAACTATAATCGATAAACGTTAGACGGAAAAATGCAACAATGTCAAAACCCTAAAAACCTGATATGATTTGACAAAGCAAACTGTCTCTCTGCTTCAAACTCGTGTTTACATCTAACTTTGATGCCTCAAGCGAGTGTTCCATATCTCGTAAAACCAGATCCCCTTTCAACTACACAGAAATGCCCAAATTCCTCAAAAACTGCAAACTAAAAATTTCACGATATTCTTCTTAATTCGGACCAAAAGAGAGATCGAATTACAGAAGGAACCGATACCTGGCAGATCAAATCTTCGTAAAGACGAGTATCTGAGGTCCACCGATCGTGTTGCATTCGGATGCGATCTTCAAGAAGTTTTCGCTCTTTAACGAGAGTTTCGAGCTGTTTCTGTTGAGCTTCTAGCATCCGAACCAAAGCGCTGAAGATTTTCTCCCAATTTTGGCGTTGAGAAGAGGATTTTGATCGTTTAATCGTGCCCATTGTCGATTGAATTCAAGATGGAGAGTGCGATTCTGCAATGAGAGAACAAATACTCAAATTCGACCGTTAGATGGAGAGTGCGATTCTGTAATGAGAGAACAAACATTCAAATTCGTCCGTTAGAGTATTTTTCAAATTAGTCGTATTTTTCAATTTATACCGGTCGGAGCGGAGGGCCGCAGGTCGAAATATTGGGCCCCTTAATATTTTCTCGAGAAATTGATGTTGCATTAGAAGGCCCAGTATTTTCGGCCCATGGGGTTGGTTAACATAAAATCAGTTTTTACCACAAAACTGTATCATTTTTACCCAAAGTTAAAAAAGGGTTAGCATTTTTTTAATTCAATTTTTGGCAATTTCAATTTTTTTTTTGTTAAATTAAGTCTATCTTCCTACATTGATTTGCATATTTCTTAAATACAATGGTTAAATTCTTTGTCGAGTCCAAAAACTTACAAATTTTTAAAAGCTACATTTGTTTAGTTTTTTAAATTATTAGTAAAAAATAGATAACAAATAAATAAATTTGAATGTGAAAGTAATGTCTATATGCTTAATTTTCAAAAACAAAAACAAAAACGAAATGGATACAAAACGAAGCTTCGATAATCGACTATAATTGCGCTTTTGTCATGTTTTCTATGAGAAGAGCAAAGTAACTCATGTTTTTGCAGCTTTGGCATTCTCTCGAGATTATTTTTTGGTCTAGAAATATGCTTTCTTAGATTGTTTACTCCCTCTCATGTAGGATGAGACGGTGATTAGTTTGTTTTTATGCTTTCACCTAAAAAGAAATTATATTTTTATTCTTTAATTGAATTATCTCTTCAAATTCAGACATTTAAATAAAAATCTTCAATTAGCTAGAAAACAGTGCATACAATGCTTACATCTCTACTAAGGACAACTATAAATGAAGGATTAATTTTAATAATAAATATAGTGGGCCAACATGAAGAAATCATTTTTAGATATTATTAAGCTGTCAGTTAGCTATTAATAAGCATCATAGTTCTTTTGAGAATGCTCCAACTCTATGACTTAAATGTCAATTTATTTTAGATTAAAATATTATTTTGATTCAATTTTGGTTTTCGTATTTTTAAAGATCAAATTTTATTTTATATTTAGTACTTGCTGTTGTTATATATTTTAACTTTTTAATTTATTAATTTTAAAACTTATTTACACATTATATACAGAAAATTATTATAATTATTTAGTTAATTTCAATAAAAATTAAGTTTAAATTTTAGATTTATCAAAGTAGATAAATTAGAATTGGAGATTAAAAATTCAAACACTAAAATCGAATGTCAAAGTATAGAAGTACACCTCTAACGTTTGAGTATTTCCTAAGATTGAGTGGTTAAATTACCAAATTTAAGTATTTCACAAATAGAAATAATATTTTAACCCAAAAAAAAAAAAAAAAGAAAAAAAAAAGAAAAGTAAAAACACCTTCAGCCGTCGTCCCTCTCGAGTGTTGACAATCCCTAACGCCGCCGCTACTAGCTTCCGTCTTCCTCCCCTCCGGCGACTATTCACTGCAGTGCGGTTCCCTCCTGCTCAGGCCAGGCGAGAGCCATTGTACGCCTCCTCCGCAGCTCTCTTCCTGCTCTTGCTTTCGCCTGGCTTTCGGCCTCCGCCGGCTGCCAAACCACCGGCATACAATCGCAAATCGTCAAACAGAGGCCTCCGAACCGTCGATTCACGGTTCTTATTTCTAGACAAGCTCGAATCCGTCTGTACACGTTTTGACGATGCTCCTTTATTCTCCTTTCACTCATTCGATAATGAGCTAAACTTCCATTGTTACTGTTAACTTGTCTCAGAACTCTGGAAGAGCGAAGAGCAATGGTGGAAACATATTTTCAGGCCGTCAAGTTGGTCGCTGCCCCAAATTACCCAAATGCTGTTGCATGGTCTGATGAGAATTTAATCGCCGTTGCCTCAGGGCCCCTTGTCACTATACTGGTTAGTAACCTATTTTTACATTTGCCTCCCCTCATATCAAAGCGCACCGTTCTAACGTTTGCTTCTCCTCATTATCTCAGAATCCGACTTCACCTTTTGGAGCACGAGGCACTATTACAATCCCTGCAAGTGATCCACTTCGAATAGGGTTGATAGAGAGAAAAGGTATCCCACGGATTTAACAGTTTCACAGTTTTTCTTTTTCCTTTCTTTTTTAATACGATCCAATTTAAGAGATTTTTTTGGTTACCTTCATTAATTTCAACTGTCAAGTTTTGTTGGTAGCCAATATTTTAGTGTGCTTCTCATAAATTTTGGCTTTTAATAGTGCATCTTGATTTCTTTTGAACTTGTTTACCATTTCGTTTATGCAAAAACCAAGCAGTATATTTAAAAAGAGAAATTTAAAAAAGGTAATGCTTGAAAAATTCAATTGAAGGCAAGCTACTTATCACTGAATTCTTGAAAAACTATCTAATTTTCTCTTCAGTGAAACCAACCAAATTAGAAGACTTATCATTGTCTAAGGGAGGTGTTCTGACAATAGGATCATTAGGATATCAACGCAACTTTGTTCTTGTTGCGTTGACAACTTTCATGTTGGTAAATGCAGATTTATTTACTGACTGCTTGTTGACAACTTGCTTATCTCGGGATGATCCACCTCGTGCACAGTCCATAGCATGGTCTCCGATTGGCCTGGCTCCTAATGCAGGGTACAGTCTTTTGGTTCTTAATTTTTTTTTAAATTTATTTATTTTTAATTTTTATTTTCCACATGCTTGCTTTGGTAATGAGTTGGTTTGATTATTTACGTGAGAAAATTATGGAAAAAGCTTTTACGCTTCAATTATCTCTATGGATTTCCATTGGACTGCTGTTATGGGTTTCATATTTTTCTTTTATTGGCTATCAACCACGGTTCTACCATTCTGTGTCCACATTAGTATGGCTGTTTGGAGGTTAAAGCCTTCTGTCTTTTTATGCTTGTACATCTTTTGGATTTTGTTGGATTTATTTAGCTTCTTGTCCAACTTGAACGCCTTGTTAACCCTTGAAATACTCATTGAATTATCTATTTGTCATACAAAGCTTATTATCAAGAATAATTGGTGGTACACATTCCGTGACAGGTGCTTGTTGGCTGTTTGCACTTCTGAAGGATGTGTGAAGCTTTACCGTCCACCGTTCTGTGACTTTAGTGCTGAATGGATTGAGGTATTTCCTCTAATGAGAGAACTCTTTGGTGGTTTCAATGGGAAATAGAATAATATTCAGTATTGTTTTATTTGATATTGAGAGAAGGCTAAGCTAAATCATAGCTTGTTGTTCTTTCTTTTATATGTTAAAAAGAAATTCTGAAATAAAAATAATGTTAAAATACAAGTTTAATCTTTGAACTTAGGGTAGTGTCTAATAGGTCCCTAGACTAAAAGAAATGCTCAATAGATCTATAAACTTTAAAAATGTGCGAACTGATCTTTTTGAATTTTCAATTTTTGTTTAATAGGTCCTTGACCTATTTGATATTTTCTAAAATTCACGGACCTTTTAAACACAAAGCTGTCGATATTTTTTTTTTATTTATTCAATTTTCGTCTTACAGAAGCGAAAGGGTACTTGCTTTACCATATAATAGGGAAGCAAGGTCTGGAGAACTCAACTCGGTTAAAAATTAAAATAATTTACATTATTAATTCACACTTCAATTGCCCCTCAATTTATGTGAATGATGTTGTAATTGATGTTAGATATGAATTTCACTTTTTACATATTAGTTGAGGTGACAGTTGAGAAAAAAATTCAGCAGGGTATTTTTTGGAACAAATTTCGAAGTTTATAAGAGAAATGAAAATTTTCAAAATTCAAAGTCACAATTGAAACAAATCCCAGAGTATAGGGGTATTTTTGTTTAATTGAACTATATTTTTTTAAATAAATATTTTTGAAATATAATGGCACTGCTGTGCTGACATTGCGGTGATATTTATTTATTTTAATAACTTTCTCTCTCATGACTTCTATAGATTATGGACATGTCAAATAAACTTTATGATTATCTTGAAAGTATTAAATATGGGGAGCTGGATGTTCTTTCTTCCAAGTGTTCTGATGTAAGTTCCTTGATTCATTTATTCACCTGGTTTGCATTATCAACTTTAAAGCCTATGACAACTTGTTCGCATTGTTAAAATTAGATTCCAGCAAAGGAAGGTGGGAATGCTGTTGGTGGCCAAGAGCATTTCACAAAGGAGAACAGCAAGCGAAGAAAGAAAGATGAACTCAACTCAAAGTAAGATGCTTATTACATTCTTATGTATAACACTGGTATCAGCCCAATACATTATATTGTTATCTATGAAGCCATAACATGATATCAAATGGTAGCATATAAGCTGGTTGACTTCATTATATTGTTGATATTGTTAGGTACAATACATTATATTGTTGTCTAAGAAACCATAACCATAATCCTAATTATGACTATTTTTTTAAAAAAATGAAAAAGCCCCAAGGCCTTGGGCTTTGGTCCTTGAGGCTTCACAAAAGGCGTGTGCCTTTCCTTTTCAAGGTGAGGCGCTAGACCTCTGTGTGGGTTATTTTATTTTAGTTAATAAAGAATGAAACACCCTAATTTTTACTATTTTTTTAAAATGAAAAAGCCCTAAGGCCTAGGGCTTTGGTTCTTGGGGCTTCACAAAAAGCGTGTGCCTTACCTTTTCAAGGTGAGGCGCCAAACCTGAGCCTAGTGCCCAGGTAGGTACACACTCGGAAGGGCTTTCTAAACACTTCTTGTGAATCTTATCCTTTTCGAGATGGATTACTGCTGAATGCAAAGGAGAATGTAGCTCAATTGTTGTGTGGCCAATAAGGAGGAAAGTGAATATTTGTGGATAAAATGGTAAAAGCAGTCCTATGCAATATTTGGATGGAAAGAAATTTTAGAATCTTTAGTAAAGCAAAAGGATTGAGATGAATTTGCTGACTTGGCCAAATGTTATACTTCTTCATGGCATTATCTGTCTATTTCTTTGTAGTTAACTCCACATTTGGGATTAATTTGAATGGCCGTGCATTCTTGTAACTGAGCTATGCGGATAGTGGATTGTTACTTCTTCTTCTTTGTTTTGTTTTTCGTAACCAGATTGTAGTTTTGTTTACATGAGTTTGAAATTCTGTCCTTTTCATTATCAATAATCCTTTTAGGAATTTGATGTTCAATTCTGACCAGCAATGAAAGCAGTTTGAATCGATCATTGGAGAAATCAAAAGAGAAGCGTCCTAGGAGGAGAACTGAAGATAGCTCCGTGCCTCTGTTGATTAGTGCACAACAATATGCTTCTCGCAGTGCAATGTTGTTGTCTCTTGTTGTTGCTTGGTCCCCAGTAATAAAGCCATTTCATAAAGTTCATTCGCACCAGAGTTCATCTGTCAGTGTTCTTGCAATAGGAACGAAGTCTGGTAAAGTTTCATTTTGGAAAGTTAACGTACCAGAATGCTACTCCCTTGCTGAGTGCACAGTTCCAACAAGAGTTCTGCTTGTTGGGATTCTTCAGGCACACAATTCATGGATCAACTGTATCAGTTGGATGTTGTTTGATTCTGATTCATCAAATCCAAAGGTTCTATTGGCAACTGGGAGCACGGATGGGAGGTGAGTCTGGATTGGATCTGCGTAGTGTAAAAATTTTCTGACTTACACCCTTTCTAGAGTATGTTTGTGTGTTCACTCTCATCATAAATGATTCTCTTTTCATCAGCAACTTCTTCTTTCAGTGTATCATCAAATTTTCAATGAATTTTTTAAAAATGTTTTCAAATCTTTCTACTGCCGACACTGACTATGATTACTATGTTTGTTATGGATCTTCTGTTGTAGACTAGCTAATATGATAAGATATTCTTTAATGTTAAGCCATCTGTAGGAAGGGTAAAAAAGGGGAATATCTCTCCCGGGAGCTTCTTAGCAGGGACACATACATGTTTTGTATTACGAGTAACAAGTTAGTCATGTCGTGCCTTGTAACAAGTGATAGATGTTGGCCCTATAAACTGTTTTACTATTCGCGTTAATATCATTCAAGATACCTGTTAGTGTTCCCTCAAAAGGGGAGAAACATAACAATTACGGGATGAAATAAAGCTATTATTTAATTATTACAAATTACAATCTAATGTCTAGATGTTAACCTACTTTGTTTTACTTTAATTATTATTATTGGTATCATCTTTATTGGTTTGAGTACCCTTAAAATGTATTGCTATCACTTTGGGAAAATAGTGGAAGTGGAGCGTTGTATCCATATGATTTTTATATCAATTTCTGCTATCTTGTGAATCATTTCGATTCTTCTTTTCTTTCAGTGTGAGGATCTGGCAATGTTACTGTGAAGAGTTATTAGCATCTTCAGACTCTAATTTTGCTTCATTCTCCCTATTGAAGGAGGTATTTGTCAATTCATTAAACCACTTCTTTTTCCAATAAGCTAGTTTACTTCAGCGCTCATTAAAATTGGTTATTACTTTTGCAGGTTATCAGTGGTGAAGGAATGCCAACTCTACTCTCACTCTATGCTCCCAATTTACCTGTGCATAAACTATTTTTGGCCATTGGCAGAGGATCTGGATCACTTGAAATAAGGATATTTAACCTATCTAGCTGTGAATTTGATAACGTCAGGCTGTACAATGCACATGATCACGTTGTAAGTATTTTGTCAATTGATGAAAATTCTTGATAATCCAGTGCACTACTTTATGCATCTGAGTTTTTGCCAGGTTACAGGTGTAGCTTGGGCTTTTGATGGACGTTATTTGTTCACCTGCAGTGAGGTATTGAAATTCATATGGATGTATGTTATGTTTATCTGTAAAATGAAGGCTAATTCGGGGGTGTTTGACTTGACTTGACCTCTAACGAAATTGGTATACTGGTGTATATTTGTGGAAGATTGTGTACATCAAATCAAATTAGGAAAGTATTTTCTAAAGGATATATATTATTTGGGCATGTGCGTGTATATAAATTTCTCGGCACATACTGTGGACCTGGACTGGTTTTTCTAGGCATTCAAGGTTACGGCTTTCCTCTTTTCCTAGTTGACTTCTATCTGCATTTTCTACTGATTGTGCTGTTCTTGTAGCCCAAGAGGCAGATCTTTTGGCTCACTAATAATATTACGTCTTTTCCTTAAAAAAAAAAAAAACCTGAAGAAGTAAGGAATGGTTGATATAGAAAGAAAAGGCTAGAATAGTAAAATCTGAGCATCTGTCATAAGTGTGAACTTGTTAACCCTAGTAATATTACGTCTTTTCCTCCGGAAAAAAGAAAAAAAACAAACAACTGAAGAAGTGAGAAAGGATTGACATAGAAAGAAAAAGCTAGAATAGTAAAATCCGAGCATCTTTCATTAGTATGAACTTGTTAGCCAACGTTTGGCCACCGTTTTGGCCATGATATGCCTTCTGTAAGAAGCACCATGAACCTATTTTTACAATTATGTGATAACTTTTCAACTCATTGATCACAAAATGGAATAAATATTTTGTTCATCACAGGACAATATTCTGCGAGGTTGGAGTTTAGATGAGAGTTCTCTCCGTGAAGTACCCATTTCATTACGCATCCCTGATCTTGGAGGTTCCATTGATGTAAGAGCTTGCCTTATGTGTCTACATTTTGAGAAAGGTATTTTCTGTTCTGGGTTATGAAGGAGATATATATTTGCAGCTTTCAGATAGATTTCGGTCATGCTTTGGCATCACAGTGTCCCCAGGAAATCTTGTGGGTGCCGTGGTATGTGATGCTACATTAAAGATCCACTGTTTACTATTGAATTATTCTGCATTATACAAGTCAACACAGATACTACTGACGTGTTGGGGTTGAAAATTTTGCAACCAAAAGAAAAAAGGAACTGGCTCCACTAATAGCTTGTTAGATTGCATTGACCATTAAACTTCAATATCATAATTCTCGCAACAGCTTTTACAATGACTGTATATACATCAAGAATACATATTAAAATACAAGTGTTTGTTTTTTCAGGTTCGCAACTTTGATATTGAATCACTTGATCGAATGTACGAAGCAAGGTAGATATATTGTTGGGATTTTTGTTATCTATGTTTTAGGTTTTGTAAATGATTGAAGCATTTGATATATCATGCTTGATCTTCATCTATGACATGTTTGATTAATCTTTTATGGTTTTTGAAAATTGCTCAGGTCTCAGAAAGCTGCTGTTCAGTTCTTCTGGATTGGAGGAGAAGAAATGGAAGGCATGCCAAACAGTTCATACTTTTATACTGAAAATTTTCCAGACATTTCAAAGAAGGAATTTGTTCATTGGGAATCCAGTATATTGTGGTCTTTAAATCAATTTAAAAATCCGAACAAGCCTATGGTTGTTTGGGATGTTGTAGCCGCTTTGCTGGGATTCAGGCAATCCATACTGGAATATGTTGACCACATTCTACTTAAGTGGCTTTCAATGTCATATCTCCAATGGAACAAGGAGCTCTCTGCTACAAAGATTTTGTCAAATGTATCGAGAAATGTATCAACATTTTCAACTCGACAACTTCACCTCCTTAACATTATTTGTAGACATGTAGTTCTATCAGAATTGATACAGGACCAGGTGAACAATGATCTGCAGAATTTGGAGAGACTTAACGATGCTGAAAATGAAAATCATATTTTGTGGAAGGAGTTGCTTTTAAGCAGTGAAAGAGAACTCCGTCAGAGGCTAATCGGTCTATGTTTTGCTTGTGCAAAGCTTCATTCACCATCCACCACCGAATATCGACCTGGGTTCTGGTATCCTATTGGATTAGCAGAAATGCAGCAGTGGATTAGAAATAATCCTGAACATTTACAGGAATCAGTAAAAGTCATTGCATCAAAAGCGGGAAAAAACTGTTTGAGGTATCTTCTTCTTCTTCTTTGGGTCCAATTTCCTGGTTAGTTTCATAATTTCCTTTGTTGGATCTAGTTGAGTTCTCCCGATCTGTAAGGCATTTTTGAATTGCGTATATCCAGATGAAATAATATGCCGTTGGAGAAACTAAGAAACTAATACAAGTTTCAACATGAACCATTGCCCATTGGTTTCTTTCTGTAAAATTTTCAACCTATGACTTGATTTTTCTTTCATGTCCTGTGTTCTGACTTCTTACTGCATTGGAGTATCATCAGTCAATGTTATTGGCTTTGATTCTGCTTGTTTGACTTCGGGGTACTAGCTTGTTAATTGGTCAAGTTGGGATTGAATATGGACAAACGTGATTACTTCTGTTTTGTTATCGGTATTGGATCAGGATACAACTCGTTTGATATTTTGAAATTTGCCTGCATGGTGCTGGAGACCTTTTGAGATTGATTGAATCTGACTTAATTAATTTCCTTTATCAAATTTATCTGGTTATAGAGAGGTTAATTGTATAATTGAGTTAAACATTTTCATTTCTTTCTCTGTTTTTTAGATATATAGGGAGATTCTGAATTAATTAGATTCTGTTATGAATGGTCAAAATGCTTTCTTGATATATTTCTCCTTTTATGGATTTAATTTGCTCATTTTTCTACCATTGCCATTTCCTTGTGACTTCTCTTCTGGAAATTCATGTTCCTGATTCCATCTAAGGCTAGGCTTCCTTCTAATTAAAACCTGTGTATATCAATCATCAATTTGCTGACAATCTACTTTCTTATTGACCTCTATTGTGCTGTGCCTTGATCCAGTAAACATTCAGCAATGGAGCAGTGCACCTACTGTTCAGCACCGGTTCCATTTGAGTCTCCAGAATTCGGATTATGCCAGGGTGTTAAGCACAATAACGGTGTCGGTCAGAGCCACAAACTAGTAAGGTGTTCTGTATCAATGCAGGTCTGCCCTGCTACTACTCCCTTGTGGTTTTGCATTTGTTGTTATAGAAGTGCTTTCAGATTGGCTCCAGATATACTTTTTCAGATGTCTGAGACTCCTGACTTTCGGTCTTTAACACTCTCCAAGTCGGAGATACCCTCAAGACCATTATGTCCATTTTGTGGTATACTGTTACAACGTCGACAGCCCGACTTTTTACTGTCAGCATGCCCCGTGTAGGTGCTTTGAAGCTTGTATATAGTTTTGGTGATCATAGGCCAAGTAGCTTTAGTTAGTTGTGGGTGATGGTAGTATTAGCATAAGCTTAGTGTAGTACTCAGCTTAGAATAGTGACATTATTTAGGCTGGAACTTGAAGCAGATATTTAGTGTACATATTTATATATATAGTTAGAATGATTACATGTAGGAGTGGATAGTTGAACCATCAATTGATGGAAGATAATAGATTAATGCTTGCTTGCTGGATCTTAGGCTACTTTCAAACTGAAGAGTTGCAAGTATGATTTAACTTAATTGCTAGAAATAAGATTTTAACAAATTTGAATCAAAAGTATGTATGAATGTGTTTTTCCACCCAAAATGTGGAAAAAGTGCGAATTAGTAATAGGAATCGTCAGTTTACTTTAATTTTAATATTTAATTCAATCAAACCAATCCGTTGTACAACCTATAAAACAGATCTGTTCAAGTAAGGTCAAGTAAGGTCGTCAATCAAACCAATCCATAAATCAGCCATAAATCAGAAGAGGAGGAAAAAGAAAAAAAAAAAACCAAAAAAAGCAAATAGTTATTAATCAAATGTAAGTGTTGCTTAAGAGTTTATATGATAATTTTTTTTCCTGTCTATAAATTTAATTTATGTGATATAATGAATTTACGAAAAAATAAAAATAAAAATAAAAATAAAAATGACTAAAACTAACAAAAATCTAAATAGTCCAAATAAAAATCTTAAAGGCTAAGGATCCGTTTGGATTGACTTGAGAAAAAAATGATTTTCAAAAAACTTATTTTTATATAAATTTTTTTTAATAAAAACAGTTTAAAATACACCTCAAAATATATATTTTTTTAAATTACCTATCTTTTAAATTAAACACTCAAAATTCCAAACACACTGTAAATTTTGTTCTAATTTCCGAATTGATATGTGCCAAACTATAAATTTACTCTCACCTTTGAGTGAGATTTGTGTCTATTTCATTCCTCTTCTTTAAAAATTATGATTTTAGTTCATAATTTTTTTAAAAAAATTTAAAAATTCACTAATCTACATAAAAGAAACTTAAAAGTTCATAATTTTGTTAAACATAAAATTCAAGGTTATAGATAAGAGATCAATCAATTTTTTCTTTAAAAAATTAAATTAGCCTATAAACTATTAAACACAAAATTGAAAGTTTTTAA
This sequence comes from Citrullus colocynthis, assembly GCA_031780015.1. Classification (NCBI taxonomy): domain Eukaryota; kingdom Viridiplantae; phylum Streptophyta; class Magnoliopsida; order Cucurbitales; family Cucurbitaceae; genus Citrullus; species Citrullus colocynthis. The sequence goes on from QLSR01000479.1 coordinate 1,947,957, forward strand.
AACTTATAGATGGAAATTTTCGGAAATAGCCTCTTCAAATTTTCATATTTTAGAAATAGCACATTTTTCCAAAATTCTTTAAAAGAGTTGATTTGGTATAAAATTTGAAAAAATTAGTAGGATTTCGGTGCTAATCCTTTGCAAGATCTCATTGAGAAAGCCCAAAACAATCAATAACATAAAAAGGTTATTATTTCTTTTAATCTAAATCTCATTGGTTGATCACAGCTAAAAAGTACAATATATATGTGTGTATATTTTAACGAATTTTCAAAAAATGTAGAGTGTTAGTAATAAAGGATGAAAAATTGGAAGGTTATTTGTGACCATTTTTCCTATTAAATTAGAGATCCAGACAAAAAATTGAAAAACTAAATTTATTATATACCTATACTAAACAGACACACACACAATCCAATAATTACTATTGAATGTTACATTGAATTGCCATTGTTCTTCCCGGTTCCTCCTTATTCAGCACTTGGCGTGTGGAGCTTTTCGCATCTCTCACTTGTCAATGCATTAATAAATTGCAGTTAGCTTAGCTACCCTACCAACCAACCCTAATTTTCCATAGTGCGAGTTCTTCGTGTCAATACGCAATAGCCAGTCGATATCGCAATTCTTTGAGAATTGGATGAACAATTCCACCATGCTTTTGGTTCTGTCGCAACGCGATCATTACAGTAATGCGATTAATTTAATGCTTAGTGGGTTCGGTTCTGTAGCAATGGAGCTCGCTAATGCTCTCATTAATGGCGAAACTAATACCCTTTTTCATTATTTTACTGACATCACATAGCCATTGCGCGCCCCATTTCAATTGGGACGCGATTTCAACGAGTTCCCATTAATTCCAAGGACGGGCCCAAAGAGAGCTTCAAATTAATACCTAATTTCTTCACCAACTCTCTGAGCTTGCGTTTTCTAGTTTTAGGGAAATTTTAGGGTTAGAAGAGAGAACCGAGAAGAAATGAAGGTTCCCAGGAGGCCGATTCATGCAATTACGACATGGGTTCGGAGACAACCGCCAAAGATGAAAGCGTTTTTGGGAGTGGTTTCTGCGATTATCTCTCTTGTTCTTCTCTATGTGATGGTTCATGATCACAACAAGCTTTTTGTGGCTGCTGAGGCTGTTCATGCCATCGGAATTGCAGTTCTTATTTATAAGCTCATGAAGGAGAGGAGTTGTGCAGGTCTAATTTCGATGTCTCTGTAACCTTAGTTTGAATTTCTCTTTATTTTTCTTTTGGGTTTGATTTGGTCAGTGTTGCTTAGTTGAGTTTCTTTCGAGCTTGATATTAACTGGTTAATGATGGAATTGGTTTCTGTTTCCGATTTTCACAGTTAGTTGGTTCAGCTTCTGGTTATTGTTTCTGATTTTGATGTTTGTTGAGCTTTAGTTTCAATAATTTAAGGTAAAATTGAGTTCTATATCCTTTGTTTTTTCTTTTTTTCTGCAGGTCTTTCGCTCAAATCACAGGAATTAACGGCTTATTTTCTAGCTGCTAGACTATATTGCAGCTTTGTGATCGAATATGATGTGCACACATTTCTTGATTTGGCTACTTTAGTAGCAACTCTTTGGGTCATTTACATGATTCGTTATAAGCTCAAAGCCAGTTACATGGGAGACAAAGATAATTTTAAAGTTCTATACTTGGTGAGTCTACTTCTTGAACTTGGGTTCTTCATCAAGTTCTGCCAAATTGTGTTGTGGGTTGGAATCTTTGAATGACCTTTCACAGATATTTTCATATGTACACGAATCTGACCACTTCCAAATATAAATCGATTTGCTTTCTTTGCTGAAATTTTTGGCTTAGTTTTTTAAGCAAGTCTACAAATTTGATTTCTTTGGTATGAATGCCTCTACGTTTTGCAAGTCATGCGAGTGTTCATCTTTGAAATGTTAGTTTATTGAAAATAAGACAATGCAGAACGAAGTCTGCCATTGACTTTGTTTTACCAGTTAATATCAATGTTTTTAGCTTTTTAGGCTTAAGCCTTGATGCCCAAATTTGTAGCCTCCAAACTCAAACTTTGAGAATGTATTCAGACATTTTCTTTAATAAAAAACCAAACTTTCACTTTGAATGGAAATATATATATATATACAAACACGGGGTCCTACAAAATGGCTTGAGACATATTTCATAAAATAAAAGAAAAAACTGAATTTGCATTGAGACATGTTTAAAAGAAAAAAAGAAAAATTAAAAAATTAGAAGAAATTAAAAACAAACTTCTATGTAGTTTCACTATTGTTAGATTTTAAGCTCCATTTGTCTCTGCTACTATGAGTCTCTTCCTTTTTACATATGGCATCGCCACTGCCTTTGTCAGCATCCACTAATTCGAAACTTAATTTGAAAGCCATATTTCGACCTAGACGTTTTCAATGAGTGGCAAGCGCTTTTCCTTGTCTGGATAGTTTGTAATACAGACGGCTTCATCAGCAAATTCTGCTACTGACAGTTAAATGCAAAGACTCTGAATTGGCTTGGAAAAGACTTGAATGCTTGAAAAATATGTTTGATGTGGTAGTTCAATACTCAATGGTAATGTTCAACTTATAGCTCTTCATAACTCTATTCGTTGTATTACTATTCTTGGATGCAGGTGGTGCCATGTATTTTACTCGCCATTTTGATTCATCCGACGCCTGCAAGAGTTTCATTTTTACAAAGAATTTTCTGGGCGTTTTGTGTTTACCTTGAAGCTGTTTCTGTTTTACCTCAGTTGCGAGTCATGCAGAACATAAAGGTTGTTCTCCCCCTTTATTTCTGTTCTACCTCTGTTTCTGTTTATGTTCTTTCATTTTTCACAATGAAAGGTTTGTTTATCATTACAGAAAAGGTGACAATTAATTTTACATCTTCTTCCATTAGTTGTACAAATTTCAACGTAAAAAACGCTCAAAATCAAGGCATAACAACCGCCACCATAAAATTTGGCCTAGTGGTTAATAAGAGCTCATGTAAATAATAAAAGGGTTTTAGAGGGAATGAATTCTAGTCATGATGATCACCCTACCTAGGATTTCATATTGTAATACTTTCTTTGGTGATCAAATGTAGTAGGATCAAATTGTTGTCTCATTGAAAATAGTCAAAGTGGTGCAAGCCAAGTCAGACACTCACAAATATCCAAAAAAAGTGTATATATATATATATATTAAGTCACAAGAACATCTAAACCAAACCATGAAAATACCTAAACTTAGCTACAGAACCAAGTAGGTAAAAGAATTCCTAAACTCAAGGGGGAAAATAGACACCTATGCTCACGTAGTAATCAATATCAGTCATTTAGGGTTAAATTTGATAAAGTTAAAGGTATAAGGTTACAATTGTCTCATCTCATTGAGTAAGTCTAAGGTAAAAAGATGAATCCCTCAAAAAAGGAGTTTGCTCGGTGTGGCCGAGTAGAAAGTTCAAAATTGTTTATATTTAAATTTTGTTTCTTTTGCAACTCTCTTAAATTTTGTATTCCCTTCATTCCTTGCTTCCAATTGTCCAGATAGTTGAGCCATTCACTGCACACTATGTATTTGCCTTGGGAGTTGCCAGATTCTTGAGCTGTGCGCATTGGGTTCTTCAGGTTTTTCCATGAATCTCAAACTTCATATGTTGCATCTATATCTGAAAATTTTAAAAATTGATCAAATGTTTTGGTAGTGAGCTTTTATTCAATTCTTTTAAAAACTTGATTTTGATACCCAAAATTTTATGTACTTCTCTATTCTGATCTTTTAAATTTCAAATTTTCATTCTAATCATAAATTCTTGAAAACATGAGGCAATGTTACACACGTTAATGTATGTGTATGTCTTGTCGTAATTGAGTGCCACATTTATGGCAATGACTAAATTTGTACTTTGATGAACACTTGAGTTCTAAATTGAACTTTCGAAAATGAAAAGTGGATCAAAGTTTGAAGGACGGAAACCATATTTTAACCTTACCTCCTTAGCCAAAGGCACAACTCAATTGATTTGATTCTTCAACAATTATATCTTTCTTGATTCATTGATTTTGTTGCATGTTCTTTCTTTACATCAACTTTAGTTTATATAATTTGAGTATACATAGAGTTGATCTATAGTTAACGTTTTTTTTTCTTTTTTTAATAATAATGCATAGATGGTAGAGACTCGTGGGGGCCTGCTGGTTGCGCTGGGAACTGGATTTTGGCCACCTATGGTTCTCCTTGCAGAAATTGTCCAAACTTTTGTTCTTGCAGATTTTTGTTATTACTATGTCAAAAGGTTGGTGCTCTACTTCCTTTCATGATTTAAATCTGAATTGCTATTGGATTGGTTCCTAAAGTTTTATCAATATTCTCTCTGTTTTGGTGTCTCAATTTTCAAAATCTTAATTCTAGGCAATCTAAATATCTTAGCTTTGGTCTAAATCCTATCTTATAACTTCTATGTTTAGTTTTGGTTGTGAAAATTGTGATGTGGATTCGATATTACATTATAAATACAGTGTTATCATGTATTCGTTGCAATGTGCAAGTTTTTGAGCTCTTTCAATACTGTTGTTGTTGCAGTGTTCTCGGTGGTCAGCTCATTGTACGCCTCCCTGCCGGAGTAGTATGAGATAGAAACCGCGCCTCAGAGGTGGCTGTCTGTTGTCTGTCACCATAAGTGTGAACAGCGTTCGGTGACGATATCTGTACATATTTTTTTTTATCTTTTGTAGTGACCGCTGTGACTGAACTGGAAAAAGAAAAAAAATGCTCGGTGCATATGCATCCTACATTATAGTCGCAAAAAAAGAATAAAGGATGCTATTGACATTTCACTTCCTTGAGTCTGGATCATTCATTGTCATTCCAATCAGTTTTGTTTTAATTCTTTTTTTTGGTAAAAATGCCTTTTTAGTCCCTAAACTTACTTGTGTTTATGTTATTTAAATTTGCAAAATGTCAAATCAAAAGAGGAAAAGTAGTTTTGAAGCAGGCACAAACACATCAGTGTAAGGAAGAAAGCAACAGAAAGGGAACATGTATGAATTTGGCAGATTTTCATTATATATCAATTTTTAAGACTTCGAACTTCAATGATTCAAAATTTTGATTCTGGTGTTAACAAAATTAAATATATTCCTTATTAATGAGTTCATTGCCGTGTAATTACAATGTTGTACATATCAACGGTTGACCGTTATGCGGGTGAGCAAACCCAAATCTTAATTTAATTAGGACTTGCGTAACTTTTCGACATCTCTCATTGCCAGTAGATGAAAGGGAGAAAGAGAGGAACATGGGAAGGAGAAAAAGCGGAGAGGGAAAAGTCACCTCAGTGAAAATAAAAATTAATATTTTTAGCCAACTGAGCTAAAAGAAATTACACACAAAATTACAAATAGATTAACTAATTTTCAAGGAATTTTTAAAAATTTTGAATTTGTAAGGTGTTTATACACCAAATTAAAAGTTTAAGAATATTAGATACAAAATCGAAAGTTGAGCGACATTTAAACTTTAAAGTTTAGAAATTCATACTTTGATATAAAAAAAAACATTTTTTCCAAAAATTATTTCGAGATTCTCTCTTAATGAAAGAAAAACACTCCCAAACTTAATACCGGTAAGAACAAAATATAATAATCAGTGTCACCAATAATTACCACATGAGCATTCGCCATTTTTGAAATGATGAAATCTCTTTCCATCTCTCACTACTATCTCCCTCTTCACCACTTCAGACATGAACTTGAATGCATTGTGACAATCTCCACATATCCTAAGGTTCTTGAAAACCCTGACAGTAGCACCTTCAGGGAGCTTCATTAGCCCAAACCCAACTGCAAGCTTCTCACTGTGAGTAGATAAGGCATATTCTTTGTGTTCAGATTCCATATCATGTAACACATACTTTGTGTCTGGAATATATCCTAATTTCTTCATTTCAAGGTTCAACTTCTCTAGATATTTGTACACAGATAGCACCTCAGGGTGCACTGTATCGTCCACCAAGAACACGTGAACCTTGTTCTCAACCTCAGTCCAACTACAAGCAGGCTCCTTTTTAACCCCTCGATCCCGCATTAGTTTTCGTGTCCTAGCGGCATCGTTCCACCGCCCAACATTGGCATACATGTTTGATAAAAGTATATAGGTTCCATCGTGTTGCGGTATTAGCTCGAAAAGCTTTTCGGCAGCTTCTACTCCCAAGTCCATGTTTCCATGAATCCGACAACCAGCAAGAAGAGCCTCCCAAATTGGTGCCCCAGCTTCACAAGGCATGGAATCAATTACATTCTTTGCATCTGAAAACTTCCCAGCTCGGCAAAATAAATCAATCATTCGAGCATAATGATCCTCGCCTGGGGTGATACCATAATTTTCAAGCATTGAATTAAAATAGCAGCGTCCTTCTTCAACCAGACCTGCATGACTACACGCAGAGAGAATGGTAAGAAACGTTATTCTATCAGGGAGTATACCCTCTTTCAACATTTGTTCATAAAGTTCTATTGCTTTTACGCCATGCCCGTGTTGTCCCAGTGCTGCAATCATCGCGTTCCATGAAACAGAGTCCACAAATGGCATGGTTAGAAACACAGATTTGGCAGCTTCAACCACTCCACATCTTGCATACATTGAGATCATTGCATTGCCAACTGAGAGGCTTGAATCGTGGCCGAGATGAACAATCTGAGCATGGAGCTGACGACCATTCTCCAATGCTCCAAGCACAGAACAAGCTGTGATCGCACCTGCAAATGCATAATCACAAGGTTCATAGCCATCTAACCTCATTTGGTTAAACAGCTTCAAACCCTCTTCCCCAAATCCATTTTGTGCTAATCCTGAAATCATCACAGTCCATGTAAGAAGGTTTTTCTCTGGCATTCGTGCAAAGAAAGATTTTGCTTCTTCCATACGCCCTGCACTCACATACCCGGATAAGATTGCATTCCAAGTAACAATATCTTTAACTGGCATCTCATAAAAAATCTTCCGTGCCCCATCAACTTTACCATATTTCCAGTACAAAGTAATCAATGCATTACTCACAGATAATAAAAAATCATGATTTGGGTTCCGCTCGTTTTTCAAAATGTAAGCATGCACCTGTTTTCCCAGTTGAAAAAAACCACCATTGGCACAAGCACTGATCACGCTCGTGTAGGTGAACTCATCATACTGGACACCAAGTAATGGCATTTTCCTAAACAATGTAAAGGCATCCTCGAAAAGACCATGATGCACATATCCAGAGATCATGGCATTCCATGCTACACTCAGTTGTTCAGTCATTGTGTCAAGAAGTTCACGTGCCCCAGTCAGATCATCATTCCTTACATACCCAGTAATCAAAGTCGTCCATGTCAACTCATCCCTCTCTGGCATTTCATCAAACAGTTTCCTAGCTGATGCCATCAATGACGACGATGACACCAACGGTGAAGAAGCACACTTAACATAAACAGACAGAAGAGCGTTCAACACTGAAGAAACAAGCCCAATTCCAAATTTCACCACTGCACCATGCATTTGGCCACACTGGTGCTCATCATCAACAATCAACGCTAAAGCACTGAGCACACTTGTAAATGTAAAGCCATCAGGCTGAAAATTGGCCCGTCTCATAGCATGAAACAGTTCAATAGCAGAAAGCCCATCGTTCTCGTGCGAATACCCAGTAATCATCGCATTGTAGAAAATAGTGTCCCTCATATTCAATGGAGTTCCGTTGAATATTTCTCTAGCCATATTCAAATTCCCCAACGCAGAGTACGCCGTAATCAATGTAGTTCTCGCTACAGCATCTGGGTGGGGAATTTCGTCGAACAGTCGTCGAGCATAAACAAAACCCGATGATTTCCAGTATATATCAAGTAGACGATTGACAAGATGCCCACGAGGCTTGAATCCCGAAGCAATCATGTGGGCATGAACAGCCCGAGCAAGTGAATATGAAGAGGGGTTTTGTGGGCAACAGAGTTGCAATTGTGCGGCGTACCGGTTCGCCAAAACACGGACGTCCAAGGCATTTCTCATGGCGTTTGAAGGGAATTAGAAGCATTGTTTCAAATTACAGAGTAAACTAGAAGTAAGAATTGGGTAAAGCTGCAATGGCGTGGCGATGAAACATAGAGAACTAACATCAAACAAGAAGATGCTCGAGATCCTCCACAAAGTTGCTGATATCGCGGGTTCCTGTTGTTGCCTGTGTATCATTTTATTGAGAGAAAATGTGAATTGCCCATAATATTGAAGAACTTTGTAATAACTTCAAATTTTCGTCAAAAATGAGCACAACATGCAGAAGTTTGTAAATTTCGAAGGTAATGGCGGCGGATGTGAGGAACCAGCTTATTGGCTTGAGTTAGTTTAAGTATACTATTTCCATCCAATTCTCTATTTTTATTATAAAGTTACTTCATACTCCATTCTATTTATTATATCACCTATCTTTCACTAAATTGACCAATTATAATTTATCACATAACGAACTTTTCTTACATATTTTATATATTAATCGTCATAGACATATGTGTGTGATAAGAGTAGAATCTATATAGAAGGGTCCATTTTTAGATACACTCAAATATTAACGATCATTTTATAGTGTATTTTTCAAGTGTTTAATTTAAAAAAAATAAATCATTCAAAAAAGAATATAAATGTTTGGCAACGACTCAAAATGGATTTTGGAAGCCATTAAATATTTTTATTTTGAACAATCCTTGTCAAAAGTGTTTAACCGGTAATAATTTTTTGAAAAACATTTATTTTTTAAGTGAATTCAAACGGGACCTTATTATGGGGTAAGTTACCTTTTTAAAGTTTTTCTTAGTACAGTTTAACTTAAGGGGAGTTGCAAATATAACAATCAGACCCAAAATATTACCATATAATATAATTAAAAAAAATTACAGATATACCAAAATTTAGATTTAACTTCGAAGTCTATCAGTGGTTGGTCATATTGTTAGTAAGGATCTATCAATGATGTTATAAAAATGTTGCTATACACTTAACTATTTCTAAATCCTAACTAACTTGTAGCTTTTAGATTCATCTTTTCTAAAATGTTGCTATTTTATTACCCATTATTCCACATTAGTTTACTTTTTTATATTTTTTTTATATTTTAATTGATTCGATTTTTTATAACAATTACATTTCTTAAACTTTTATCAAATAATTTAGATTAAGAAATGTTGTTTTCAAATATAGTAGAGTGAACCAAAAAATTTACAAATATAAAAAAATTCAACTGTTCTGTAATAGACTTTTATCATTAGGGCGGTAGCAAAGGTCTGATATTTTTTCCATTTATAATAATTTTTCTTAAACAAAATTAGTTGAAATTAAATCATATAAAATTTTGAAATATATATTATAATAAATTATAAATTAATTATCAATGTGAAAATAATTGCAATGATAAGCATCCTTTGGTTCATATTAATTAAGAGAAATCATTATAAATAGAAAAAATATCGAACTATTTACAAATATAGAAAAAATTTGGCTATTGCAATCTAATTTTTCTATATTTATAAATAGTTTATCTCATTTTGCTATATTGAAAAACACCTCTAATTAAATTACACAAATTTAGTATAAATTTATCTATCATCCATAACTAGTTTATTTTAATTTAAATTAAAATGTAGTAAAACACTATTTTACTTCCGCTGATTTTTTTGGAAACCAAAGTTGATTAGGAATTATTTTAAAAACTCCAACAATCCCAAACAAGACCTTAATCTGGAAGGTAGCAGCACGCTTCACGGAGGAGCTACCCCCGCCGGAGTTGTTGAGCCGTCGTGGAAATGTGAAAAGTGAGAGGCTGTGGAGAGCGGTGGTTGAGTGGCTAAACATTGTCTCCAACGGAATGCGTATTTTCCTGCAAAGAAAAGTTAAGGCTTTTTCTTCTTTGTCTTCTTAAATTTTGGACTCTAAAAATGAAATATTAAAATGATTTACTATAACTCCGTTGTAGTCTAGTTGGTTAGGATATTCGGCTCTCACCCGAAAGACCCGGGTTCAAGTCCCGGCAACGGAACTTTATTTTTATATCATTATTATTATTTTTTTCTTTTCAAATATTTTGTCAAAATATGTGAGAATATCTATTATGTTATAGAAAGACAATTTGGGAGCCTAATCTGATTGATTCAGATTCTTGTTGCGATAAATTATTTTAACAAAAACGTGAAGTTGATTTCAGCTCTCTCACTTTATTTATTATGTGTTATATTGGCAGTTGATCATTTGTTTTTTTTATACGAAATTTTTTTTCTTTTCACAATTTGTAGAGTAAAAGAATCAAACCCTCTTACTTCTAAATTGATAGTGTAAACCTTATGTCAGTTGAGATATATTATTCACTAAAAAAAAAAAAAAAAAAACTTTATCAAAATCCGATCAATACTTTTTAAAGTCACGTAAATTATAAAGTTAAATTGACATAACTAAAGTGTTGGTCACATGCTAAAGCAAAATATATGAATATTAAATTAATTTTGAGCGATTAAAGACCTATTTCGAAGTGGTTCTAAACATAACAAAAGTAATTTCAACAATTTCAAAATCCCTTCCGCAAAAGAAAACACATATAAATTGTCGAAAAGCTACAAAGACGAGAGGGGAACAGAGCAAAGAGAAAAATAAATAGCTAAAGCTAGAGCGAGAGCAAAGCCAAGATAGAAAAGAGAGAAAAAAAGGAAGCCAATGATTTAGACAATTTTATTTTTGAAAAACAGACACGATTTTGTACGTTAACTATACAAAAATGACATAATTAGTATCAAATTAACTTTTTTAGGAGCTTTTGAGCCAAACGAATTGAGACAGTATAATGATAATAATCCAAAAATAGAACAAGAAAACAGGTAAAATAGACTCTTTAACTTATATGGAAAAATTTTATACAACTTCCACTAGAACCACTGACATCAATGTGAGATTTACAAATATTTATAAAAGCAAATTTATAACGTGGACATAGAGAATATGGTACTATGAGAGTACTCAAAATTTTCTGCTCGGTTGGGAGTTGGGTGGCCACATTTCAATGAGAGGGAAACATTCATCGGAATTTTTTTAGAACATTCAAATTCCTGTACTGTACTGCAAAGTGGTATATTCAACTACAACAAGAACAAAACTACATAACCTTCATAAATATAAACCATTAATTAAAAAAAAATTGATGCAGAAACCAATTTATTCCATAAATTTGGTTCTCTCTTTTGAATTTCTATCCATAATGTTCGGTGAAGACATCAGGCAGATATTATACCTTCTGGTAAAAATTCTTTATCAGGTTCGGAAGAGAGGAATCTTCGGCACGCGTAGAAGACGGTCGAGTGAAAACTACTAGGATTGTCTATGAACACAAAGTGACCAGCCTGCAGTCATAATTAGAAGAAAATAGTCTCATAAAATCGATTGCTAAAATAGAGACATTCACGTCTGAAGAGAAGAAGAAGGATGGTGGAACCTGAGGAACCCGTAATATTTCGCAAGGCGTCTTCATACTCTTGCGAGCTTCTTGAGCACCTTGATAGTTCATCCAATCTTGAAAACCGTATATAAATGTTGTAGGAACTTTCCATTCAGATGCACTGAATAAAATGAAGGTAATCAGACATGTAGATATTCTTATCATAGAATGTACAATTAATTTCTTCAAGACTAAGCGATCTCATATTAGTTGAGTTTATTTTCTTCTCTTTCTTAGACAGTGTTATAAAGGTAGAGCTCAACATTGCTCATATACCCCAGAGATAATCCCTGATTCAAAAAGAAATACTCTTTCTTATTATTAAAATTCAAGGATTTTTTTCAAATTAAACTATAAGAAACTTGCATTCACTTCTTCTTCTCCTAAAAATAAAAATAATAAACACGTTCTCAGCTTCTAATTATATGGAAAGTGTCCTGTTCAAAATGCAGTTACTTGCACGAGCTTCAAAGACATGCCCAAAATTAAAAGGAAAAGATAGGCACATGAAAGTTACTGACAAACTTTTGAACTTAACTGAGCAAATACTTGATCAATTTAAACCACTGGTCACCGTAAAACAAAATAGACATGCATAAAGCCCTCTAAAAAACAAACTAGAACAGGATGATAAAAAATAATAATAATAATAATTCGTTTTTAATAAAATAGAACTTAGAAAAATTAGTAAACACATAGTTTCAACGAAAAAAAGGTACAACACAATCTTAATTCTTAAATTAAAGAAAGTACAGTTAACAAACCTCTGTAGAAGTGGCATCCGAGCAAATGCACCAAATGCAAATATGTATTTCAAGCACAATTCTCCACTCGCCTTGGCTGCTAACGTGTGATATACATAATCTTCATTTGGAAAAAGAGAAATGTCAAAACAAGTCATATTTTTGTGCCAAATAACCAACTCTTTATTTTCCATTACCTGATAGCAATCTGGATTCTTCATCATTCAATACGTCCCCAATTGAGTATGTCCCGAACCTAGAACTTGTGTATTTGCGAACAAGATCTGGTCCCCAAGGGCCCAAACCCCTAGAAATACAGAGACATGGGATTAGTAGTCTTTCACTACTTAAATATGCTAAAAAAAAGACATACAGTGACACAAGCTAAAAATAATTTCCCAATTTTATGAATGTACGAAAGATAAAAATACAGACTAAGCAATGACATAGAATGTGAGATTAGAAGAACGTAAGTCTAACTTTTCCCCTTTCTTTTGACACCTTTCACCCAGAATATACCAACCACCTACACCAAAAATGAAATGACTGAAAAACGAATTTCTGTAACATCTACTGAATTTTAGGTTAAAAACATTCTCTAAAGTCGTGCTGCCGAGTTTCTAAGATCAACCTGAGAAACTGTAAAATGGTGCTCTTTTTTTTTTTTGGGATGAACAAACCAAGAATTGATCCCGACACTTAAGTATGGCAATAAAGTAAAGAACCATGCTATTTTGTCAAAGTAATTAATAAACTAGAAGCTTTTGGGGGGAAAAAAAATACACACACACATATATATATATAGAAAAATACCTAACAAGCTTCTGTGGAGTAAAATTTGACTCCCACAAATGACTCAAAATCGCTCCTTTCCAGGTAGCTCTAAACCGTGTAATCGTCTCAGACTTGGCATCCGACTCTGAAGAAAATCCAGCAGGTCCCACTAAAATTAGGTGTTTGATGTTCTCAGGATGCTGAAAAGGAAAATGATAGTGACCTCAGCAATGACAAAGGCAATCATAAATGCTTAATTCTAATAATTGAATTGCAAAAGCAATCACCTTGAGAGCATATTTAGCCGCAACGTATCCACCAAACGAGTGTCCAAGTAAAATAAAATTGCTGATGTTTTTTGCTTTTCGCCACTCCTCAAAAGAATCTATAAACCATGCTTCAGTTTCTGCATCGTCAACATGACAGTCAGAACCCTTAACAGAACATACACATTAATACAAACTAAACGTACATAGCTTGTTTCAGTTCCACGTAATATTGTAGATTACTGAAATCGCCATAATAATCATTAAACCAAAGAAAAGAAGAGGAAAAAATCTTGCTACATTAGGAGCAGTAAGAGATACGAATGACCTTCTGTGCTTTTGCACGTAAAATCGGGCCTGCTAGATCCTCCCCACCTACAAATGCACAAGTAAAGAAATTTCAATACAGAGTTATGCTGTACGTTCAATTAAAAAAAAAAAAAAAAAGGCAGCCGTATTGACAGTGGAGAATATGATATTCAATCAGTAATTAAAGAACAAATGTGCAGATGAAACAAAAGATGAGCACAAAATACAGCGAAGGAATAAAACATGGGGTATATCACATAGCATATTTAAATAGAATTAAACCATCAAACTAAAAGATTGAGCTCACCCAAGTTGATCGACGGCAATAACCCGGAAGCGACTGGCAAGAGCATCAAAATTCCGGAAGAAGAATCCTTGAGAAGCAGCATAACCATGAATCATTACAAGAGTCGGAGATTCAGGTTTGCTGTCAAATGTCACGGTGTTGATAAATCTAGGCTCATCACTTGAAGAACGAAACCACCTAACTTTCGATCCTGGCGGGCCAGAACCAATATTAACCCGTTCTTGGACATAGGGAGTCCTGAAATTGCACATATTCCCACATCATAAACAAACAGACAATAAATTATCACAAAACTAGACTTCGAAACATATTTATATCCAGCTCTTAAATGATAACATGGATAATCAATATTTGATCAAAATTTCCAAATCATGCCTTAAATGAAAGAGATGCGAATTCTCTAGTTGTTATGATATCCGGTGAACTTCGAATTCAAAGAGCTTCGAAATGCTGTCTTTGGTGACTCGAAATTTGCAATTCACGAAATAATTTATAAGAATTCTAACAGGAACGACTAAATTCGAGTCTCTAGAATCTGGCCCTAAACACATCGCCTAATTAACAATCAATCGAATTCTTCTTAAGAAGGAGTTGTAGGGTTTTAGGAGAAGAGAAGAGAGAGAAATTACTTGACAAGAGAGAGAAGTCGCTTCTCGGCGGCGATGATATGATCGGTGGACGTGGGAATCCAACGGAGAACAGAGGGCCAAAGAGATCTTGATTTGGCCTTCTCAGCGGCGGAAGTGGCAGTTCCGAGTCCGGCCTTACTGATCTCTTCCGCCATTTTCGCAAAGGAACTTGAAATCCGCAAACGATTTATGGTCATCAACGAATGAAGATTCAACCATTCTTCAGCGATTCAAGTTTGGGTCTTCTAAATATTGAACCATCTTCGGCCACCAGCCCGCCATTTGACTTCGCCGACTTGACGAGGAAGCAAATTAATTAAAATATATATATATATATGAAAATTAAAATTAATTTTTTTTATGACATTTTTTCCTTTTGAAAAATTTATTTGCTATTTCCCCACTGCTCCTAAATTATTATTTATTAGCGGTGATTATTTGAGGAAATGGCGTGGAACAATAAGAAATCGGGATTTTTTTTTATATCCGCTCCGCTACTTGAGGATTTCTAGATGCCTTTTACGCGCTTACATTCGCAGTGACGTAGGCATTTAGGCTGCACATAATTTATTCTTTTTATTTTTAAAGGGTTAACTTTATAAAAATTATATTAAAAATCAGTTTACTGCCCACGCCTAAGAATTTCAATAAATCTTAATAGTATTTTTTTTTTTAGAAATTCTTAATATTATTTTTAAACAGTTCTACACTTTTTACCCCTAAATCTACTTTATTGTATTTGTATCAAATACCCATTCTTATACTCTAGTCAATTTTCGTTACCTTACCTACTAATTTTAACAAATAATAATAATAATAACCTTTTGAAACAAAATTTGATAATACACAAATTTACCCAGGTTGTCAAAACTCAAAAGCTTTAACAAAATAATCGGTTATATTATTTTTCTCTAAAATCTTATCAAATTTGTATCATAGGTATATTTTGTAATTCATTAAATACATGTGAGAATACTTTTTTTTTTATGTGGATCTTTCATAAAGAAAACTTATAAATGGTTTAAATTGCAATACTATTCAAAGTTTAAATTTAAGACTTGAACACTAATCTAAGTTTAAGTTGCTATTAATGAAATTGGGATGATAAATAACCTTGATGGGTAAATATTATTTCTCTTTTCCAACTTTTGGTTAGCATAAGCATAGTTTTTGGAGGATTCTTCATGATATCATCTCGACCAATGTTAATATTATTATAAAAAAAATGGATTAATGCTAACATGTCATGTTTGTTTTGAAGGAAAGATTTGGGTTCCTCTTCCATGCTTTGTGGACATGTAAGTTTTTCAAGGGCATCTAGCACCGTTATCTTGGAGTGTCCAAGTTATTACTATCATCTGGTGCCTTTGGAGCTATAGAAATTCTACACATATCAGCAAGAGCAAAGCATCGTTGGAGCAATTTTAGAAGCTAAATTTATATCTTAATGACGTCTCTAATGAGTAATGAGGTTTGTTAGTTGTGCGTAGGATGATCAGTTGGAGAGTTAAGTGAGTCAAGTTTTGTGGTGTCCCCTTCGGATGAATGGATGGAAGATGAACATAGATGCTTTTTGGAACATCTAAGAAGTGTTGAAGTGTTGTAGTGGTGTGGGGGTGGGTGGTGCATGACTCCTTTGGATCTCCAATCTGTATTGTAGTCAAAAGTTTTCTCAAGAACGATTGATCAAATTTTTAGAAGCCCAACTTGTCATTGAGGCCTTCGGGCCTTCATCACTCATGTCCCTTCCTACTCCCTCCTCTTATTCTTGAGAGGTGGTTATTTTGTTGAACAACTGCTGGTCGAAATTTACTAAGGTGAAAAATGTAGTTGATAAGATTAGCAATGCTGGCAAGGTGTTTGAAAATTATCTCTCTTTTTTATCGTGTGTTTGAAATTGATTGATCGCTATGTGGCTGGTTTTTTAAGTTCTTTTTAGTCATTTTTTCTCTTTCAATTCAAAAAATGCAGAAGGAGATGTTGGTATTCTTATTTTCCTAATTAGTTTTTGGATGTAATTCACGTTGATGTTTGTTCTCTATTGCCCACTTAATTGGGTTATTTTATGAATTTTATTTTAAAGGGGGTTGAATCCAACCTTTTGATCGTTTGCAATTCGGATTTGAACTTAAAAAATAAATAAGCAAATTACTTTATACCGGCTGGGCATTTGGGTACACACACACATATATATATATATTAGTACATGTAGTTTAAAAGTATTTGGGAATTTCAAAATAAAATTTGAAAAGAAAAAAGCAAAACTTTCCGAAACATAAAACACAAATTTAATCCTTAATGAATTATGAAAGGGTTAGTGCCCAATTTTTCGAAACATAAACGTCAACTATGAAATATAAACCAAAATTTATGTGTATTATACTTTTAGAAATTATGGCAATATGATCTCAAAAAAATTAAGTAAAATAATTATTTTAAAATTAAAAATTCTAGCAAACTAAATATAATCAATCCAACCATAACTCATTGGATATATGTTATCTACGGTTTATATCGCCCTACTCTTTTCATACTTCATTCCAAAGTTCAAATTTTCACATCTACTAGCAAGAGAAAATAGAAACGATTTATTTTTAGTCTTATGAAATAGTTCATTTTCCCTCTATCATTACCACTCCGATAACTACAGGCCTACAATTTAAAATATAGACATCGAGATTGAGATTTCAATTCTGCCTATGTTCCAATTTTATGAAATAGTTTATTTTAATTTACTTTTACTTCCAAACAAAGTTATAAATCTTGTTATTAGTATTCATATTCATATAGAGATTAATAAATGACAAATTTCTTGTTTTGTGTATTCATAAAAGATATCAAACATATCAATTAATCTTTAATATCAATGTTGAATCCCTGCTTTACGGATATATAGACGTGTCGATAGATATTTCAATCGTTTTTAGTCAAATAATAAATATATCTACCCATTAGTTACACAGTATCATCAAAAATTTCAGAAGCACAAATCAGTAATGTACAGGAACAAATTCAAGAGCAACATTCAGCACAATAAACGGGCAAGGAAACAATGTTTTGTGTTTATTGAGAGAATAATTGATTATGAGTACAGAATCCGTGTGGTACAGAAATCACACAACACAAGAATATTTGAGAAAGTAAAATTTAGTCATGACCATTTCTAATTAGAGAACTACAAAAACAATTCATGAGAGAAAGAAAGGAAAAAAGAGACATAATACACAAATTCCAAGCGCAAAACATTCGCTTAATCTGCTCTTGACTGACCAGCTCGAGAAGAGAGAATAATACCAACAATAAGTCCATAAAGAGCAAGTGCTTCGGCGAAAATTAGAATGAGAATCATCCCAACAAAAAGCTTAGGTTGTTGTGCATTGGCCCTGCAGAAGACAAATACAATTAGATGCTTCCATTCTAAAGCTGTTTGTTTTAGCCAGAAGACTTGAAGTTGAATATGAAAGGTACACATCAAAAGCAAGCAAATTGGAAACTATTCACAAGAAGACAATTAATCCGTAGAAAACTCCATGGAAGCAAGTAAGCAAGCAACTCAATTCAAACCCAAATGATTGACTGGAAAACAGATCCAAAAACGCAAATGAATAATCTCTGTAGTTACCGTGACAAGAAACAACTGAAACCATTGATCTTTTCAGGGTTTGAAGCATTAGACCATTAAAACAGATCTGAGGCAGGATTTAATCAACCAGGAACTTAAACTCAAAAACGAAAAAAAAATATAGGCACCATTTGACAACCATTTGGATCTTTTGAAATTTAAACTTATAAACACTACTCCCAATTATAGTTTTTCTGTTTAGTTATCAACTTTCTACCAATGCTTTCAAAAACTTACTCAAATTTTGAAACCTAAAAAGAGTAGTTTTAAGGTTCTCGTTTGATAATCATTTGATTTTTTGTTTTTGTTTTTGAAAATTAAGTCCATTTGCTCTTAATTTCTTACCATGTTTTACATCTTTCTTAGGTAAAAGAATTTTTTTTTTTTTGTCAAATTTCAAAAACAAAAACTACTTTTTGTTAGCTTTCAAAACATTGGTGCAAAATAGATAACAAAACATGAAATTTAGAGGTGAAAATGGTGTTTATAGGCTTAATTTTCAAAAACCAAATGCTTATCGAATGGAACCTAAAAACTTGTTTTTGGTTTTGGAATTTGATAAATAAAGAAAGAAAGAAAAACTCAAAGGTTTTTTTTTAAGAAAATTGAAGACGAAAATAAAGAAATTGAAAGAAAACAAGCATAAAGTTCAAAAATAGAAAACGAAAAACGAAAAACAAAAGCATTATGAAACAAGGCCGTAGAGATTTGAACTCCAAGACTTCAGAGAAAGACTTCAGTTCAATCAGATTTAGAAAGACTTCAACCCCTATCCTGTTAGGTCAGAATATATTTAACTTTTAAACTGGTTCTTAACACAGGCATCCTTTTCTACAAACAATCCTGTTAGGTTAGAATATATTTAATCTTTAGATTCATTCTTAACACAGGCATCCCTTCCTACAAACAATCCTACTCCACTACTTGAACATGGCAACATAGAGTCTGATAACAAAGTTTCAATCAAAGTATCTTCACCAAAGTTAAGAAACGAAATCAAGCTCTTATCCAAAAAAAAAAGAAACGAAATCAAGCAAGACAGAAGTTTCCACGACACCTATAAATCTACACTGTAGAGTAACGGATTAGAATTCATATCAGCTAAAATACTTTAAAATAAGTACCTAACGCCCGCATCGCCGACGATGCCAATAGCCATGCCAGCAGAGAGACCGGCGAGGCCGCAAGCAAGACCAGAGGAGAGATGGGCGTAGCCATCGAAGAGGTAATAAGATTTAGCCTTAGGGTTAATTCCCGTACTAATAATTACAGCAATAATCAAACCATAAATACCCAAAACTCCAGCCATAACCACCGGAACAATCGACTTCATCACCAATTCCGGCCTCATAACTCCCATTGACGCCACACCAACCCCGCTCTTTGCCGTCCCGTAAGCGGCTCCCATACCTAATTAACAAGAACAAAAGCCAATCCATTGAGGATCCATAAAAGAAGAGATGTAATCAATTGCATAGAATGAAAATGTTCTCACAAGAGAAAACAAGGGCCGCAGCGGCGCCGAGAAAGCCAAAGAAGGGTGCCGTTTCATCACCGCTGAACGTTGACGACATTTTTACCGGTCGGACAAAGAAGATGAAGATCTCCGATCAGATCAGATCTGAAGCTTTTTCGCTCTCTCTCTCTCTCTCTCTGATTCTGCGTTTTTCTTCTGATACCCAACGTTTTTGTTTTTCGCCTTTTCTTTATGTCTTTTGATTCTATAAAATCTCTCCACGTTATCTGGAATATTAGAATAGGAAAACGAAAAGCAAAACTTTTATGCCTAAATTTTAGAGATAAATCTATAATTTTTTAAAAGGAAAAAATAATTTATTTTAGCAAAAGATAGAAAAAAAATAAAAAATTAGGAGCATTGTTTCCTGCTAAAATAAACATAATTCAAACAGATATAAAATATTTATTATTGTCTTCGAGTTTAAAAATTGATTCCCTTATCCTACGTACTTTAAAAAAATATATATACACAGATTATACTAATTTTATATTATTATTAATATGGTACTTTCTTTATACTTATTATTAATATATTATTACTTTGAAACTAATTATGCAAGCACCCCCGTCTTTTCATTTATTCTCATCTTTTTTAACAGACGAGAACAACTAAATTTATTAAGAAAATGCAAACTAGAGCATTCTGATGATATTGTGTAAAACCAAAAATAGTCTTTGTTTTAGTGGCGAAGGCATTGACCTAACAATCATGAGGGCAAGTAGAAACTCGAATATTCAACCTTTTAGCTGGTATAATGTTTTAACCATGTGAACCTATGTCAAAGTCAGTTCATCTCTCACATGCTTTGGTAGTTTATTGATCGTAATTAGATAGTAAAATAAACTTTCTTTTAAGATAACATAGAAATTAAGTTGGTTATTAAAATAATTGGCTCTCCTTATCACACTATAGAATAGACAACTTTACTTATTTTTGTCGTGTGGCTCGCATTAACAATACAATGGTTTATTATTTGTTAGCAAACCATGCATCTGTTAACATTTCTTTTTAGTTCAATAATATGCGGAGACTTTTGATTTGAATTTCTAACCTCGTCTTATTTTATTTTATTAAGAAAAAAAAAAGTTACTTTTTTGTCTTTTGAAACCAATACCCCTCCACCAAGCAATTTTCTCTCTTCAAATTTTACTATAGATGACAGTGTTCTAATTGTAATTGAAATTTGGTTTTACCTCACCAAGTATAAGTTTGTCCTAATCTTTTATTGGTACTAATCAGATCCGAAACAAGCCAAAAATCTTGATGGATTCATACAATCATGGTCTGGAAGCTAATTGTCGAAGACCTTACTACTAGTGAATCACAGTCCCGTTCACAAACTTTGTGGGCAAACAATTAGTTCCATCCCATTCCCAATGATAAAGAAAATATGTTAATCTCGACACTACATTAGATCTCTATGACATTAACTCGAACGGAATGGTCACTGCACAAAAGGACTATCTCAACTGTGATACGAAAAGCAGAGCATGTCCAATAGGACTAGAAATAAACAAGAGATATATGCGTTCCATCTTACTCATGTCACATGAGAGATTTACATCAAAAATAAAAAGGTAGAAGACATATTGAAGTCAGTGATACATTTGGACTTGATTAGACTCCCAAGAGAGAGAAGTAATGTATTTGAAATTTTAAATAAATAATGGGGTCACTGAGAAACAATGTAATATAAACTATACATTCCAAGGGAGGGAGAGAGAGAAAAGATGCCAAAGAGATAAGAGATGTAAAAGATGCAGCATAAAGGAGAAGTCAGCTCTCTATTGGCTCAGCACAATGATGTAACCAAAGGACACCTACAGAATATTCAACCATTTTTTCCCTTTACAAGGGAAAAGAGGCCTTGCCAATACCAAAACAGCTTTTCCCAAGAAGGATATCGTATCTCTCCCATATCTCATATCCCTTTCTTCTCCTTGGATTCCCCCAAAAAATAAAGGAAATATCAAAAGAACCTATTCGAAGCTTTAAAGGAACTTTCATAATAACAATCAGACTTGATTTTTCGGACCAATCTACCGAAACATATATCAACAGGCAAAATAAGAGCAAAGAATCATGCGAAACAACTATCTGCAAACTCGGACCATCCAAAAGATAATCAGTGTAAATATCAAGCCATCAACTGGTATGGTAATTAAGACATTTTTCACAAGCACACAATTTAAAGGGAAGCTTCAGCAAACTTAAAGCAATGTTAAAGGTAAAAAAGTTTAATATTTTATTGAGAAGAATAATTAATTCCAAATTCATATATAACTACTACACGATCCGTGTGGTACAGCAATCACACCTCACAAGAACAATTTGAGAGAGTAGGCTTAAACCATAATAATAACCCATTTACTCAAGAGTACAAAACCAATTCTTGACAAAAAGAGGAGACATACTACACAAACTCCAGTCCACACACAAAGCATCCACTTAATCAGCTCTTGACTGACCAGCTCGGGAAGAGAGAATAATGCCAACAATAAGTCCATAGAGTGCCAAAGCTTCGGCAAAAATTAAAATAAGAATCATCCCAACGAAAAGCTTAGGCTGCTGCGCGTTGGCTCTGCAGAAGACAAATATAAGGAATAAATACTTTTAACATCAGAAAGGTTTCAGAAAACAAGACTCAGATAAATACCAGCAAGCTATCAGAAGGGTTCAAATTCTTGTCATTCTTAATTTTATGATCTGGTCCTGATTTTGAAATTTGAAGTTTCATACAAATTCATTTTGATCAAATTTTTGCAATACATTTGAAACAAAAATGCTAGATACCCATTTGCACACCCAATGCAAAATCTTTAAAATATGGTTAAAATTATAAGTCTAACAAGACAAAAGAATTTCTATGAAAAACCCCCATTGGCAAGACTAAAATAGAATACTTCTAAATAAAAAGACGATTCAGGAATTAAAATAGGATTAAAGCAAGGGGGAAAATCGCAAAAATCAACAACCACAGGAACTCAATAAAATGGACAACTACAACTATTTACTTAACCACGGCATGGATCTATCAAAACCACATCCAATATATAAACCCTAATCCACCAGAACATAATGGAATGACACTTAGACAATGAAAATTATATACGAAGGCTCTGAGCTAAATCTAAGAAAACCCTATAAACAGGCTGATAGAATAATCAATACCCACACAAACGAAATCTAGCGATAATCAGTACACAAGCGCGTACAGACTAACCGGTCAAATTCATACACGACGAACAAGAAAAATCGCAAACGTTAACAAATAGTACCTAACACCAGCATCACCGACGATCCCGATAGCCATGCCAGCGGACAGACCGGCAAGGCCACAAGCAAGGCCAGAGGAGAGATGTGCGTAACCATCGAAGAGGTAATAAGATTTGGCCTTCGGGTTAATTCCTGTACTAATAATTACAGCAATAATAAGACCATAAATACCCAAAACTCCAGCCATAACCACCGGAACAATCGACTTCATCACCAGTTCAGGCCTCATTACTCCCATAGACGCAACTCCCACCCCGCTCTTCGCCGTCCCATAAGCAGCTCCCATACCTAATCGAACAAAAAAAGAAAACCTATCGCGATAAGAATCAAAGATCCGCACCCGGATAACACGCCATATCATACAAGAACGATCAAATTAAGCGCATTGGATGAAAGACAAATTACAGGAGAAGACGAGGGCTGCAGCGGCGCCGAGGAAGCCGAAGAAGGGTGCCGTCTCATCGCCGCTGAAAGTTGACGACATCTTTTCTGGGTTCAACGGTGAAGATGAAGAAGGTCTCCGATTAGATCAGATCTCGAAACGCTATCTGTCTCTCTCTTCTTCCTCTTCTTCAAATATGCCCAATCCTTTGTCGCCTCGCTACGACTCTCTGAAATACTCACGCTATCACGAATAATTATTTGCTTTAGAATAATACGATCGGGTCCTACAGTTGGGCTTCCCACTGGCCCACAAAAGTCCCAATCATGACTTAAAATGGGCCGGGATCAGAATAATATGTAAACCCGGCCCAATTATAGGCCCACATCTTGCCATTAGTCCATAAAATATGCCTGCACGTATTGCAACTCAATCATACCGTCACTTAAAATGGATATTAAATTAAAAAGAGACAGATAAATTTGAACCATAAACAAAAATAGTTTAAAATAATTTCATGATCACAAGAATTATTTTCTTCGCTTTCTTTTCAGTATGAAATCAACTGAATAAAATTACGCTTACAGTATGCGTTTGCAAATCGTTTAAAATAATAGAAGCTATCAACCAAACTTTTTCCAAGCCTTGGATTCTTTATGAACGTTAAGACTTAAAGGGAATGTAAGAGAATGGTTGGCAAAAAGACTTCAGAGGCATAGCAATCTCTGGGAAGGAACGATTGAATATGACGCTGCTAATACATAAAAGTATTGTATTTCTTTTCTTTAAGACTCAAATAAGTGATTTAAATTCTCCAGCTTAGAACTTTACCTACAAATAGAATAACTTGGGAGAGCCAGGGATGAGTCGATCGTTTCAATCACATCAGAATTCGAAAACATGGGGAAAGATCGAAGTAGATATTCTTCAGCTTATTTCAAGAAGCTTTTAGCTACAAATCATTTTACATGGGGTGCAGCACCCACAAGAACTTTTCCATCAGATGAGCTATTGAATTCAATGGAGAATAATTAAGAGCAACTAATGGAACCTTCTAGGAAACAACTTCCTGCTACTCACAATTCAAATGTCGCAACCAAACATATGTCATATGTTGAATATTATCAGGCATAACAAACGTCCATTAAAAACACTAGCTACGTCAACCTGAGCATTGCTCAATTGACTACAACATATGCTCTCAAACTAAGATGTCAGATATTCAAATTTCACCCATTTGATGAAATCAAATAAAACATACACAACAAGGCTGTTGCATCAACAATTAGAACTAGAATACGACTGCATAAAACACTAAATCAGAAGACCAGTAAGAAAAACGAAAGCTCATGTTTCTACATTTATGCAGATTAATAATAGTAGAGGTGAGGACTGACGATGGGGCTTGAACCTTCAATTTATTACAGGCAATGCATGGATGTGCAAATAATCGATCATGACCCCATCACAAATCACATACCTCTCACACTTAGTCAAAAGTACATGTTGAATTATGCTCATATTTGCTCCACTTAGGATAATACTTCTTTTCATGACATTAATGTTCTAAACATCCATTGAAGTTTCGAAACTGATAACTAACAATCTACCTCGACAATTATAGTACTCATGAATTTGCAATATCATATACAAATATGCAACAGCTGCAATAGGTGAAAGGATCTCATATATATAGGCTAAAAGAAAGATACCTATTTATTGGTATGAGTGAAGCAACCTATACACTGCAAACGTAGCAACAAAAGAAAATTGTGAGCAGTAATGCGAACTGGCATGAAAAGTGCAAGAAAAAGAAAGGGGAAGGAAATGTTGATTCACTTACAGATGCCTCGGTGCATATATTGCATTTGTTGTGTTCCAAGTCGCACAAGCAGTAGACTTCATCTAGCTATACATCAGGAATATTTGCGCTGATCAAAGTTTTTGACACCAGAAGCACTAACCATAATAGTCTCCAGTTTGATGTCTCAACCAAGACAGTACAGCCATTTACTAAATTCAATATATGAGTGCTTACGTTATGGAATATGGCAAGAGGTAGGAAAAAGTCACTAATTAACAATCACGTTTGATGGGAAGAGTCGCCATTAGAAAGGAAAAATGGCCTAGAAGGCACCTTTAGTTAATCTATGGGAAAGAAAGACAGGTAAATTACAATATTCAATCTCAAAGATTGAGAAACTTTTGCAAATAAATGAAAATTACTGTGTGATTGTCGTCAATGAAATAATTCTAAGCTGTACAGGTGGAGAGGGAAAAGGAGGAAAAGAAAATGAACGATAACCTAGGGTCCATCGCTAAAAACTTAAGGGCTTGATCTTGCACCCTTTACAGTACAATGTGATGTTTTCTTCAACAGGCGCTCATAACCCAAATGAGCAAGAAAATGACGCCGGGAGTGGCCTCGATGAGTGGCATAAATTTAAGCCATGCCAAAAGAATTATGCAGAATCAGGCTGTAGTTCGATACCAATCATAATCACATTTAACACCAGCACCAGTTATAATCATATCTGACGGCACGAACCAAAATCTTGGTAGATCATGGGAAAACTCCACAACGCTCAACCAGAAATGTTATTACTCAATTGCAGCTTCAGAAATTAAGGTGCACTGGAAATGTAATACAGGCGTCAAGTTATGAAGGCTTTCATGCCAACATATACCTTTGTGTCCTCCCAGACTAAAATGAATAATCCGAAAGTGTGTCCTCACGAGAAGCTCGCCAAGAAAGCCACTTGATCCTTAGGACCATCACGACTTCATTATTAACCAAGAAAATGACAACAAATCCTTGAGACTGTCATGACTTCGTTACTGGCTTCGTAGCCATATGCCTCTCTATTAATTTGTCTACAAAGGCACGAATCTGCAAGTGCATAATCCAAGTACAACAACCAAGTGGAAACAGATGAGAAACTGTCCAATAGAAAGAGAAAGAAGAAACAACAAAAATACACTTGGTCTCAAAAGGAAGAACAATGGTATATATGGATAGCACAACTGAGACCGTATAAAAGTAGAATTAAGATCAAATCCAAATGAAAATGGGTTAAGCTTTTGTAAACTGTAACTGATGAAGAAGCTATAGATGGAAGCAAACCTTGTTCCTACGTTTGAAATCAAGAAACTCAGAAACAGTCATGCCTTTCTCTGCATCAGTGGCCTGTTCCATGACCTGATTTCCAACAAAACATGGTTAAAAATGTAATCCCCGCTCCCCCCCCCCCCCCCC
>QLSR01000479.1:1974743-2002849 GCA_031780015.1 Citrullus colocynthis
AACCCCCCCCCCCCCCCCCCCCCCCAAAAAAGAACCCACGCATACCCCCAAAAAATATTTAGAAAAAAAAAAATTGGTGGAAGAATGTACCAGGGAAGATGAAAATTACTAACCTTGGTTGCACTTTTCTTCATAATTGACTTGTATCCATCCTTGTCGATTTTCCTTGCTTTGTAAAGCGGCATCAAGAGTGAAGCAACATAATCAACAACAGCCTGCTTAATTCTGTCAGCCCCACGATGATTGTTTCTTATGGGCTCCTTGTTGATCGTCACTTGTGATATTGAGCTCTCATTCGCTACTTGATCACAATTCCATGTGGGTTTATGCCAATTTGTGTTTGAATCCTCCTCATCATTTACATGAGCTGCAGCTGCTTGAGTGCGCCATCTCTCAATAGCATGATAATCTTTCATTCCAACACTGCCAGCTGTATCAACCCATGCTTTTGTGTATATACTACTATCCACAGGAGCACTTTCACCAGAGTGCTCCCTGAAGTTTAATTGGCTAACAATCTCATTCGAATGGCTTCTTTGTGAAAGGTTATCTGCAGACATCCGTGAACTTTCAAGATTAACACAAGCAGCAGAAAATTCCACAGACCAGTTCCTGACCCTGCAGTTTCTTGAATCTATTTCGGATATACAATCTTGTCTTCCAAGCACACTGCCAGACAACTTCTTTTTATACTCACACTCATCCATTTGAGCATAATGCTCCCGTCTAGCAAATTTGTGAAAGGAGGGGATTTTTGGGAGCTGCATCGCACTCTTGGCTTCAGAAGATGCATATGCCTGTGGTGTGAAAATCACCAAGTAAGTTCAAAGTAGGCATAACATGCAATCAGGAATTATTTTCACAAATCTCCTATAAACTAGTCAACCAAATCAACTTCAAGTAAAATGGAAACCAGTAATACAATGAGGCTATTTAAATACAGTTCCTAAATCCTATATAACATAAGTGCTTCACTTTTTGAGATCAATTAAAAATTATCTGCCCTTCATAGATAAAGTACAAAAGTCACATCTATCCTCGAAACGAGCAGCAAATTCCTGCTACTAATGAAATAGAAACGAACATATGCTAGGATCACAACCAAATTTTATTAAACGGGCTATAAAGCACCAAGGGCATTTCATTTTGTAAAAGGTGTACACAAAATGACCTAGTGTTACTGCATTCAGTCCATATATACCATTTCATGGAAGTAAAGATTGTATAACATCGCAATGATTCACGATGACACTTCCCATTAATATTATTAAGAGTTTAAGTGACAAAGCACATGAAGACAAACTGCTGTAGCAAGAACGCACCAAGGAAGACTCATTACAAACCCAGTCACTAAAACATTCAATAAGAAGAGAATCAAAAGACAACCTTCGCAGCTGCAAGTGCAGCTGCACGTGCTGCCTCAGCAGCAGCAAAGGCAGCCTGCTCTTCTTCTGTCATAGCAATGTTGTTGTCTTCCATCTCTGCATCCTGCTTTCCGAATGATCCCCTTGACCTCGATGAACTGATATCTGATTTTGATGAATTTTCCATTTCTAATTTCAATTGTTTGCTATTATCATTTTTCATATTGACATCAGACTGCAAGGGAATTGCAGCTGATGCAGAAGTCAGCAAATTGCCCCTACTATCCAGTGTGCTGTTGTATGCATGCAAAGGAGGTTTCCCAGAAGAAGAATCTTTATTAGATTTCCTCTTCAATAGTTCTACAGCAGAAACTGACTTAGAGAGTTTTAAACCCCCATTAGCAGCCTTTTCTTTACGGAAAACTTCAAGCCAAATGCTAACCAACTGACTTGCAATAGCACGGATGTCACGGCTTGTATGCACACATACCTTTTCTTTGACAGTTTTACCTATGCCTGCACCAATTGTTAGCAAAGGCAACATACAGTAAATTCCCTTCATCGACCACATTAATTTCAATTTCAGGAGGTAAAGAAAACAAACGAACAACAAAACACACACTCACACATTAATTTCTACTCAAAAGTCCAAAGTAAGAGCTTAACAAGAAAACCTAAAAGCATGCATGCGTGAACAAATAATAGAATATTGATACTGAAAACAAATAAAATCTGATTTAATCTTAAAACATAAACATTACATAATGACAATTCAAATAGCTATATCAGTTAGATACAATAACTGAAATAGTCGAGGAGGGTTTAAAAGAAAAGAAGATATATCAAATCACTCAAAGAAGCAAGTAGATATACCTGATAAGCGAACTGCAAGTAGATCTGTTGAAACTAACACAAGAATACGAACACATTGCCGAAGAAGTTGAGTCCCATCCTTCCCCATCGAGTCCTATAATCAATTATAACCCAAAATTTTAAATGCTAATAACATGAATAGATTATGTTGTAAAGAGGTAAATGAATAAGAGGAAAAAACATGATAAAAAAAGCATATTGAGAAGAACACTAGAAAGTGTAGGCGTTACCAAAATCCATGAGTTGAGAACTGTAAGACCTTCTTTGGTCCCTGCAAAGGACTTCAACGTCTCAGCAGGGAGATTCAGCAATTCTTTTGCCACTTGCAATCTCCCTGCTGTGGTTTTTGCACTAAAAAACAAATCTTGTAGTAAAGCTTCTATGGTCAAAATCGCACCATCCAAAGAATTTTTGTAAAGAGCATCAGAGAGCTTAACAGCATCCAGTCTTGTAATTATGTCCCCAACTTCATCATTCTCACACTCAGACTGCCTTTGAGCAGCTTCCATTGCCTCTACTTCTGCTGTGAAATCATAACCATCACTCAGTACATCAATCATGCGTACAGCCTCTCTTAGCCCACTCATCATTGCACCCCCAACAGTGTCAGGATGCTCCTTGCAAGTAGCTTCACCAGCAAAAAATAAACAGTTTCCAACAGGTCTTGCTAAAATGTCGTAGTCCTCTCCAGACGCTCCAACAGCAACATATGAGTAAGCACCATAGCTAAACGGATCTCTTCCCCAATCAGTTACAACAGATGCAACTGGATCAGGTACCATAGCTTCTCCAAAAAGTTTCCGAAGGACCATTAATGCATGGCTTACATTATCGGAAGAGCTCATAAATTGCCTCTCCACAGCAGCCTGACCAACCACTAGTGCTATGAGAACTGGAGCACCAACTGTTTTTCTTACATTCCAAAACATGAAACACTGCCCCCTCCACTTTGTTTCCTCTGCAGTTGCCCCAAAATAATCCACAGAGTCATCCCAGAAAACTTCTGGAAATTCAAGAACTATTTTGTTAAGAACTCCAAACCCAAGGCGCTGGATGGACAGACGCTTCCATTCAGGCAATGGTGGAGAAAATTTAATAGTTTCTGCTTTCAAGCACCCAAGAGGAACAGTAATAAGGACAGCATCTCCTAGAAACATGCAACCATTGGTTGTGGAAACTTTTACCTTTGCACACTGATTCCCATTAAACCCAGTGTCATCGGTGCTGTAAGAAATATCAGCCACAACATGATTTAGGTGAACATCGAGTCCTCCACCAAGAGACTCAACAACAGTGCTATAACCCCCTTTAATCATACAATGAGCTCCTCCAAAACCTCCATAAAGATCATCCTGATTCCAATTAGGAAGAGATACTTTCTTGAGCATAGCAGCACAACCATACTCCAAGTTAGCAAAATGCCAATTCATAACTCTCCTCTCAAAGGGACTCAAAACCTCTTCCTCAGAACAAACATCCATACCTCGAGCCATGCGTCGTCGCTTAAGGGCATATTCTAAACCCTCCTCGAGAGACATGGCCATTGCATGCTCCCCTCTTTGTGCAACAAGCAACACCATGTCATCAAGAAGACTATTATATTCTGCTTCCAAAGCCTCGTCCATGTCTACTGGAACTTTTTTGCATGTAATGATGTCATAGAGTGGACAGTCACTATTTAATACAGTCAACTCAAGGCCCAATTGAGTGCAAATCAATGAGGAAGGATCGGGTCTTCTTTCGCTTGTGACATCAGCCTCTACTCCTGTAATAATACTTGCACCAAGATCTACAGGAACAGAAAGAGAGGAGCGATCTGTATGAACACGACCTCCTAACCTATTCCTGGCTTCAAGTATGGTAACAGCAAAGCCCTGACGATGCAAGTGCTTTGCAGCAGTTAAGCCAGCAGGACCAGCTCCAATAACAATTACTTTCTTTCTGACATCAGAATTACTCTGCTGTTGTTGATCACCTCCTACACACTCATCAGAGGAGTGGATTGGGTGCCAACCATTTCTTGAATGATCAGTTAAATGCGAGGCAGCTTTACCTGGAACATCACCAACCAATTTTACCAGTATAGAATCAGGAGTACCATACTCCAAGTCATGTACCAATTCTTGTTCATTTTCCACTGATTTTGGTAAATCCAAATTATTTGCAATCATGGGGTCTCTTCCTTCAGCATCTTCCAATATTACTTCACAGCCAGCTGAAACATCGTTCTCTGCATTAGAAGCATCAGAATTTTTTACCATGACAGAAACCCCTTCTTCAGAACCAGCAGCTGAAGCAACACTAATGTCTCCAACCTTCTTCTCTCCCAGTTCATGATCATATTTAATGTCAGATTCTGATTTGGCTTTCTCAGAAGCAATCCCCGCATTTATATAACCCTGTCAATTTCATTAGAAATTAATACTGACCTGAGGAAAGAAACACCCTCCAAAGTCGAATGACATAAGAAACTATTAATTGGGTGAAATGAATGTCAAAGAGAAACTAAGTGGTCCATAAAAAACACAAGACGATACTCTATAATCTGTCCTAACTTACACGTAGATTAAGAAATGCATAGATCTCCCTAATAAGGGGAAAACGTGGTGGTTCATCCATAGAGGGAGTATCAGTGACCCCACAGTCAACGAGATGCAAAATGCGTGTAACATCTTTACACCAAAGGCCCAGGATCTGATTCCTGCAAAGAGACGCATTTTAAACATTGTTGAATAATTGAATCATAAATTAAAGAGTATCAATTAAATTTAATTATACGCCTTTTCAGCTCCATTCCAGCATCAATTCAATATGCATGATCTAAATTCCAGAAAACTATTTAGGGAAACACTATTGCTTGTAGAGTGACAATTCTTCCAATGACATAGTTGCTTGGAGAACTCAGTACTTCCTCCCAATAATAATTCCTTCCCCTTTGTTTATAATAATTTTTCATTTGCTGAAAGTATATTACTTTTGTTTATTCCACATAATTTACAGAAAATTTTCATACACAGATGAGAGTACATTACTATCATCCATGCAAGGCCCAGATGTATAAGATAGAAATAATAAAAATCTTTGTGATACTGCAGAAACCAGTATAATGTTTTAAAAATATTTCCTTTTTGGTAATAATTGCCAAAACCAAGACTGGCATATGCTTGAATATATATGAATAACAAAGAAGCTTGAAAGTTTTGATATCATTCAACTCAGCACATCATCCAGCAACTAACCATAGATGTATTATTAAAATAAATTAAAATACAGCTGTACATCTTAAAAATAAATAAATAAATGATAACTGCAACCCAACATCACATTACGCAGCATTAGACAAGAGGCATGGTGTCTGATGATGAGTATAATTCCATAATTGCACAATCATGGAGAAAACCATAGAGAAGGCATAAAAGCAAATAATGTGACATGAAACAAATCAGGGAGAAAAGTGATTTATCCAAAATAAAGTGACATAAAAACAAGGCATGTAATAATATAAAAGATTGAGTAACAAATACCTGCATGCTATGTACTCTTGAAGCCCACCTTTGCGCTTTAGCACATCCTTAAATTTAATCTTCTCAAGTAGACCAACTGCATGTGCCTTAAGCCCTGCAGACACTGCAGCTCTACCACCAGTTTCAGCCTCTGTAAAAGTCGTTGATGTAGAATCCTTTCTTGATCTGAAAGAATGGTCGCCATCAACTGCACGCTCACTAATCAAAACCTCCCAATCAATATCTCCTTCATAAGCCATGTCATCATGTCTAGGCTTCTTTGTCTTGCGTGCTACACGTTGGAAAGCTGAAAGCTTTAAATCTTTTTCACTACCAGGAGCAGATATTACATCCTCAAGGTCATTATCATCTGGAGTGAAAGAACCAAGAGAAGATACCTTAACCTCTTTACCAGTAAGCATATTATTTGGACCATCTATCTCCACTGAAGCCTTGGCCGGTTGACTATCTGATATCATGCTGAAATTTCCACTAGGACAAACCTCTGGATAATTTGGTCCAGAAGCAGTTGCCCCAGATTTTTGGGATCTGTGAGATTGAACAGCAGTTGAATCTGAACTCCTAGAGATCAGAGCATTTTCCTTTTGCACAGAACCACCTTCATTATTCGGCTCATCAGTTCCAGTATTTAAATTATCAGACTCGCTGCAAGTTTTATCCACTTTCGATGAATCGCAACCTGCAGATAACTGAAGATTGGAGAGTGTTGTTCTGCCTGATGATTGATCAGAAACCTTCAAATCTTTAGTAGATCTACGGATTTCTTTGCAAGAACTTTCACAGAAATTGGTAGAGTTCGGCAATTCATCATGATGTATAACAAGTGATCTTCCTTTTCCTTCGCAATCTACACCTGGGGTTATTATAGACAAAGTGACTGTGGTCTCTTGGGCCACCACATCACAAAAATCTCCGCTGGAAACACCCCCACAAAGGCCATGGTTTTCATTTACCTGTTCTAGAGGACGACAAGAACTGCACATACTTTCATTAAGTTGATTTTCACCTAGCCCATCCTGAAAAGAACCCATTACTGCCAAATGGCTATCCACCATTGTATTGCCACAAGAACAATGTTTTAGTACATTCTTGATTTCACAGGATGCCTTTCTTTCCAGTGCCCGAAAATTGTCCCTCAATTGAGTAAAGTTTTTGCTGTCTTCATCATCAACTTCATTTGATATGCATGGTCTCATGTCAGGATTCTTGTGATTATTAAGACGGCATTGATACTCTTCTTGGTCACATTCAACCCCTAGATGGCATTGTCCTCGACCAGGATTACAATTCTCTTTGGTGTAATGCGAACAGGAAATTAAATATGATGTATTAAGTTCAGAATCTGTTTTTTTGACAACGTGTGCCAGCTTAGCCGAAGAATTAAAACTCACAATGGAGTGTGTTTCATGATCCCCAGAAACAGCTCTAGAAAAAGGACTCAATTTATTTTCGGAAGCCTCATCCTTGCAGTCTGGTTTAAATGTTGTAGATACCAATGATTTCCTAGTTGAACCAGACTGAACCTTTTGGACAAATGCAGACAATGAATCATCCAACTGTTTATCGAAAGAGCAATTAGCACTTCTCCTACTCGGGATACCCATCTCCATGTCTTTTAATTCCAAATCAGGTGCTTCACACCTTGTTTCTACGTCAATCTTTGCAGATGGATCAGACTCTTCACGATCCATTAATTCACAATTTTCTGGTCTCAATCTTGTGTCTAAATCCCCTTGTCCTCTGGACATATTAGATAGTGGATCTAAAGATTCTGTCACACTTAGAGCAGAACTCTGTTCCCTAGCAATTTCAGGTCCACTAACCTTTTTTGGACGCCTCAACTTCTTTCTGAAACTAGCTAAAGTATCATCCATTCCCCCAAAGTCCTCTTGCACTGGCAATTTTGCTCCTTTCTTGTCAACTATGTTGTCCCTTTCACCGCCATCATCTACATCCAACTTAGTCTTTTTAGAGTTTCGTGATCTCTTCAATTTCAGCAGAGAGCCAATGGGCTCATCATCATCTGAGTCAAACCCACCATCCTTTGGCTTCGTTCTTTTCCTAAAACCAGACTTCTTATTGTCTCCATCCATCTTCCCAACCCCACATTCAATAAATAGCCAGCAAATCTGGATGGTGTAACCCTAAGTCAGCTTGAGAAAACAAGCAATCAAGCAATAATCTGAAATGCATCCCATCGATTAACACCTCTCAATCATCAAAAACCTAAAACTCAAATACCCCGTGCGGAATATAACTCCACAACCATTCTCGGCCGTGCTCCACAAAATTCGAAGCTCATCCAAAAATACCCTACACCCGTGAAGACGCAAAAACGTTCTGATTAAAAAAAAAAAAAAAAAAAAAAAAAAAAAAAAACCCTAAATCTAACCTAATCTGCCGCCGCCGACTCACCACCGCCACAGCCATTCATCGAACATCTCAAGACAACTCCAGTATCGATCATCTGTGGATCTAATCGTCTCCGCCGTGAAGCTAGTGAAGCTAGCCGACGCCGATACCGTCTGGGTTCACCTCCTCTCCGCCGGCCGACCAAGTCTGCACAAGTTTCAGGGCGATTTCCAACCAGCTCCGGCGACTATCCGGTGGACCTTCATTCTGCCGCTGAGTGGATTCCTTTGGGTTGGTTAAAATCGTTCTCTNATACCAAAATAAAAAACCAGTAATGGGATAAGAAACGAAAGAAAACACGCATCTAGGGTTTGTAACGGCATTGCTGAGAAAGAAGCGAAAAGAAACACCAAATTGGTGAGGGAAAGAGGAGTGGACCTTGAAGAAGCTCGTCTATGGCGGCATTCGAGAATTGGTGAGAGGAAGAAGAAGAGAGTGAGGTGCGCACGTTAGCCTCACCGGTGATGAGAGTGACGGTCGGCTCTGAGAAGTGCGCCGCCAGCGGGATGGGGGAAAAAGTCTCTGTTGCGGGGGAGAAAAAATAAGGAAAAAAATAATTAAATGATAATATTAAAAATAAATAAACCCAAAACGACAATTTTGGGATCGAAACGACAAGTGCGGTGAAAGAAAGTAGTGGGACGAGGGGGCCTTCTGAAACGCTGCGGACCACTCGGCGAGGTTTTTTTTCTTTTTATTTTTTTCCTTTTCTCCTTGTTTCCTTTTTCAACAAGCAGGAAATTGCCGGACCAAAATTCCTCTTTTTCTTTGAAGAGGAAAATTTAACTTTCACCCGTTCGATTTCGTGGATCTTATGGCTAACCCATAATTAAATCAAACAAATTTATTTTATAAGGAAGGGATTCAAATTAATGTTTGGTAAATAACATAATAAATAAATTAATTAAATTTTATTTGGTTTGTTTTATTATTAGTTTGGTTATTGGTTTTCGGCATTTTCTTTTTTTCTTTCAATATTTTGTTTTTATTTTCACTTTTGTGTTAAATGGATCTTTTTTCCTATTTTTAATAGATTGAAATTGGTTTTTTTTTTTCACTTTTCTAAATAAAAAACATATACCTTTTTAATAATATCTAAACATAATATATATATATATATATATATATATATGCATCACAATAATTAAAATACTAACAAGTACTTAATGTTAGAGTTTATTTTTAAGGGTATATTTACCTTGGTTCGATTTTGATTGATTTTTCAAAAAAAAAAAAAAAATTTGATCAAACTAATACTTTTTGGTTTTCTACAAATACAAAACCAAAATGTCGAATTTTGTACTAAAATACCAAACGAAACCAGTGGAATGGTTTGAATTAATTTGATTTTTTATTTTTTGTTGTTGCACTTTTAATATCACTAAGAAAATAAATTTATATTTTTTATGAGGGTTGCCATGAAACCCAAAGCACAAAAGCAACTGAAAGGAAGAAACGTTTGTCCCGAGAGGAAAAAGTGAGATCTTCGAGTTTTGGGCCAATTACTTGAGCCTGAAGAATTATATATTGATAAATAATTGAGTTGAGCTCCGCCTTGACATTTTGCAACCTCAAGGTCCGCAACCAACCTAACATCGTCGATGTGACGCATAAACATAGGCAAATTTAGAAAAATGACACTATAAATATCCTCATTTTGGCATCTTCCAAAGGAAGAGGTAAGTAAATTTCATAGAACTTCAATCTTACTCTGCTTAATTGAATTTTGCACTCCTTGTAAATAACTAAGGCATGGGAGATGGTCTTCATTAAAGTTGGCCATCATAGTGGTCATTAAAGGCAGTCGCCGGAGGTGATTGTCATATTTGGCCGTTGGAGGTAGTTGTTAGAGTTAGTCACTGAATGATTTTGAAATTTGGTTGCATAAGTGGTCGGCAGAGATGATTGCCAGAGTTAACCATCAATGGGAGTTGTCAAAGCTAATAAACGAAAGTGGTATTTGCCAAATTTGTAAGTTGTCTACCATAGTAAACACTAAAGTTGGTTGTCGTCGAAGTTGGTCTTCATTGGAGGTAGTTATCGCCGAATTAGGTGTCAAAGATGGTATTCATTAGAGTTAGTCTGTTGGATTTGGTCATCAATGAGTGGAGTTTTTTAAGTGTTAGGGGGAGTAAGAGTTGGTTACTTTAACCATTAAATTGTAAATAGTTATGTTATAGAGAAATAAGGGTCAAAATAACCTTGTTCCACATTATTTTAATGTGCGCTCTAACCATTGAGTGGTCTATTATAGACCACTCAACCCACACTTTAAATTAGAGCCTCAAACACCACCTAAAAATTTATAAACTCATTTGATATTTTTAAAGTTTGATACTTATTATCGGACACAAAATTCAAACATCATATACCTATTACTATTTTGTAATTTAATCTCTGTATATCACACATAAATTTACGATTTGTAGGTATATTAGTCAACAGATACACTTTCAATCAACAACTCATATTCTGTAGCATTTTGGAAAGAAAAATAATTGAAAGTTTAATTTTAGACTCCAAAAATACGCCTTATTTACTCAACTATATACGTCATACAACCGTAGTTTGTAAGTCAGTTAGGATGTCAAATGACCAATTAGTAATTGTTAGATTTTAGCAAAATATAATAAGAATAAGTTGTCCCAAGTTGAAAATGTTCAAAGTAGTCATGGACTCCAAACAATCGAAAATATGTCTATGACTTTGGTTCCTAATTGTCTCAATTAAAAACACTTTAGGTCTTTTGGTATGTTAAATGTAGTTAAATTTCATTTTATGTTCTTTAGTATTTTAATTATTATGGTGCATTTTGTTGTTTATAAAAATAATAATAAAAAAAAAAATCAATCATTATGGAACTTGAATGTTTGTTAATTCAAGTTAGTGAAAAGAAAAAAAATCAAATTTCAATCTATAAAAAAAAAAAATAGACAAAATTTTAATTCAAAAAGTATAAAAAAGAACCCTTCCGAAACAAAAGTGGAGGTAAAAATAAAAAATTGTTAACCAAACAATGTGAGAACTAAATCAAATAAAACTCAATCAATTAGTTTGGTTCTCTATTAGATATTAGTTTTATCCCTTCTCATAAAATCATTGATTTAATTTAACTTTTAATTTGTCCTTCGATGGACAAAACCAATGCTTAGTTCCCTAAAGGCCTGACCACGGGCTTGTGAGCATGGCCTAAATGCTGTCAATGTCAACCATCTTAGTAGCTGAAGCAGCAGCAGAACCACTTCAGAACTTCAGGAAATGGCCGATTGATATTAAAATTACAATTTAAAAATATATAAATATATATGTTTTTTTAAGGGCAATTGATATATGTTTATTATCATTGGCTATAGGCTAACCGACGTCGTTCCAGTCTTTCTTCTTTATACCATTCACAGGCATTATTAAATGCCATATTTAACCCTCCACCCTTCATTGAAATGTTGCAGCAAACAAAGTGGTTACCTTCCAAGTAAATGCCCTCTTTAAAGTTTAACCACCGCCAATCATTTCCCCCCTTTTTTAAATGCATAAATTCAAACTAAGCTCATGTTTGGTAATAATTCAAAGCCTGTGATGTTTTTAAAACTTCAGGTTTGTACTTAATAGATTTCTAAGGTCATATTTGGTAATAATTCATGTTTTTGTTTTTTAAAATTTAACCTATAGACATCACTCTTATCTAATGGATTTTATGGTTTGTTGTCTATATGTTAGAAGTTTTCTCAATATCAAAGTCGCATTTTGAAAACTTAAAAAAAAAAAAAAAAATTTCAAAAACTTTTTTTTTTTTTTAATTTGACTGAAAAACTTTTTTTTTTTTTTAATTTGACTAAGAAATCAAATATTTACACATGAAATGTGAAAACCATGACTATGAAATTATTAGAAAATAAGCACGGTTTCTAAAAACCAAAAAAACAAAATAATTACCAAATAGAACCTAACTACTTACACCTGTGTTTAATAAGATATTGAAAATTTTGAAAATTTATAAAATTAATTGATATATATATATATATATATATATATACACACACACATCAATTATAATCTAGTAAAATCATAAACTTTTACCTATGTGTCTAGCATATTTGTGAACTTTAAATAAATTGAAAGTTTTGAGATTACGTTTGTAATTTTGAAAGTTTGGAAAGTAAAACAACAAGTTGAATTTTGAAAGCAACAAATTGAATTTTGAAAGCTCCATAGTTAAATTTGCAAGTTAACCAAATATAAACACATAAATTATTTTAATAATAAAGCTCAATGTAATTTTATTTTGTGTGATATAAGCTTATTAACATGATTTAATAGTCATAGCGGATGAATAAGCTATATACTTAATAGTGACTTGAGCATAGCTTAATTGACATGAACTTACAATATTAACTTCGAAGCATGAGATTCAAAATTTCGATCCCCCACCTCACATATTGTCAAAAAATGTTGAATATTCGACTTGACATGTTTTCTTAACTAGTTGAGTTATGTTAGAATTATCACGTTCCTTTCAAGTTGTATATCTTAATTTCTTAAGTACAACAGGAATAAGAGAATTCAAACCATAGATTTATTAGTAGCGAACATATCCGCATGTTAGTTAAATTATGCTCACTTTAACAAATTTTATTGAATGAATTGCAATCAAAATAAACTCAATATTCAAGATATTTAATCACACCAGCTTAACAATTGTCACATCTGCATAATAAAACGAAATTTAATTCATATTTGAATTTAAGTATGCCATTTAAATCATATTATTTCATAAACTTTCAAACCTCTAATTACTACATTTCAAAATACAAGCATGCATATAATCAACCATTTGAGTTAATTGAAGAGGCTAGCATATATATATATACTCGAATAGAGAGAACAATCTGGTGGAGGAATAATCATTCCATTGATCATCCATGTCCAATCGAGCAGCAAAGTGAGCCAATATTTTAACTACAAAGAAAATTTGGTTCTAAGAAGTTGCCAAATAAATCATATACGAAACGAAATAATTAATCTATGCGATACAACATTTGAATTCATATATAATATAGATATGAAAATGTCCGTAAAAAATAAATAACCAAACGAAATTTTTTTCGCAAGTAGTATTTTTATGCTTAATTTTCGAATATAAAAATTAAAATTAAAAAAAAAAAACTAAAATCCTATTTCACAACCACTTGATTTTCAAAATTACGTTTGTTTTTTATAATTCATTTATAATACACTCTTCTGTGTTGATCTTCAATATTTTACAATAATATTTGGATTTTTTTAGTCATATTAAACTGACAAAAACTATTTTTTAATTTTTGTTTTTCTTCCGAAACCAACATCAATTTTGAAAATATTGATGAACTTTAGTTTAAAAATAATGATTATTAAGCAATACGAGTGGCTCGCAATTAGGATTATGTTTTATGTTTTTAGATTTGATGAGTTAAGCGAATATGTGTTTGGCAAACAACTAAAAACTGTTTCTGAAAAAATGTGGTTGGATTTTGTGATTTAAACAGTGTAAATCCTTAAAACAATATTTTTATGTTTTTATTGTGTCTATAATTTGAATTTAAAAATTAAAAATGCAAAATTATATTAAATATATTTTAAAAAAACATATAGAAATATCGTATGTTATGTTATAAATCTAATTTAAAATTTTTAATAAAAATATGTGTTATGTAATTATTATAAATTAAGTTAAATTCCAAATTTGGTCCCTACGGTTTGGATAAAATTATAAATTAGTTCATATGGTTTTAAAATTTAGAGTTTAGTTATATGGTTTGATACAACTTCAAATATTGTCCTTATGGTTTGTTAAATCCTTTTAAATAATTTATGCCACGTGAATTATTTATGAAGCTTTTATCAAACAACATGAGTTAAATTCTAATTATAAATCACAAGATCTAAATTTTAACCTTTTCCAAACCATAGGGACCAAAATTTTAATTTATCCCGTTAAATTATATAATACTACAAAATAATGATTATACAATTGTTTTTTTAACATGAATACATGTTACTAAATAAATTAACAATAATTTATTGTCAATTGATATTTTATGGGTAACTACGACTAGTTTGCAATTGTTTGAATTAGAATCTAGTTTTTGAATTCTACTATCAAACGCATATATATTTGAAAATATTAAATTAAACTATGTTTTCATTTGATTCTTTACTTTCAAATTTATGTTTTTAGAGAAATCGTAAATACCTTTACTTTCTATAGTTGTGAATGAACATAACTCTTTCTGCAATGGTAGATGAACATAGTTCAACTAACCTCAAGTTTTCACTTATTATTAAAAAAAAAAAACACACAATGATTGGATATGAATGTTTTTATTATTATTTTTTCTCTTATGGGTGGTTAAATAAATAATTTTCATGAAGCTATAAATTCTGCTTGGACCAAAATGGGGGATGGTTGACCAATATTTTATGCCGCCGACAACTTCACCCCAACAACCAACGAGCTGTCGAATC
The DNA here is from genome assembly GCA_031780015.1 of Citrullus colocynthis. Lineage (NCBI taxonomy): Eukaryota > Viridiplantae > Streptophyta > Magnoliopsida > Cucurbitales > Cucurbitaceae > Citrullus > Citrullus colocynthis. The sequence goes on from QLSR01000479.1 coordinate 1,989,418, forward strand.
CAATTCCACTGTCAACTGTGAACTGTGTATTATACGAACAAAGTTCGTATTTATTTTTATATGTCCCAAAACTTTTTCAACTTTAGCCTATTTGTTATTTATAAAAAAAGAGGCATCTATACTCTTATTTAAACCCAATTTGATTTCAAAACCCTGAATTACACATAATAATAATAATAATAAGTTTGGCATTTGCTTTATTAAAATAGCATTTATATCTATACGATATATTGATGGGATACTTTGTTTACTGTCTCCATTTTACCTCTACAACTTCTCATAATTTATTTTATCATTCATTGTTATTGTTGGAGTTGAGGTAGTTTACACTCGAATTAGTATATTCCTTTATGTACAAGTATGCTTGAATAATGGATAGTTACATCATTTCTCTAGTACAATTATTTGGATCAAAGTTGTATATATCTTTTTGTGTATGAATGTGATGTAGATCATATATATGAAAAGTCATGATCTAATAGTAGAGATATCTTTTTGTGTACGTTACAACTATTCATGTTGAAATAGTTTATCTCACATTTGAGTATTGATTTAGACCATATATATGAAATATCTAACCGTAGGTTTATGTTTGAATCGACAACTGCATCTCTTGCCTTTTAAAGTTTCATAATTTTTTTTCTTTAACAATTACAACTATTTAGGTTGAATGATGTAAAAAAATATACATTTGATGTATTAATTATAATGTTTTTAATTTTTGTTTTTTATGTATTAAAATAAATTATAAATTTAAAGTGCACCACACATGTTGTGGACTATTTCTTTTGAGAATTGCAATATTACAGTTTACGTAATATTTTTAAAATAATAAACAGTAGACAAACTATATATATATACACACACATGCACATACATACGTACTACCATTTTAGTTTAGTTGTGTATAACTATCTTTTTCACTATTGCCGCATATGCAAATTAATTCAGAAACAAATTTTATTTTAAGAAATATCTTATCCAAAATTATGTTTAGCTAATATGTCAAAATATGTACTTCTTTGTATATATATTTTGAATATCGCCTATTTATCATTAATTATTAACCTTTAAAAGGATTCAATTAAATCATAGGCTTTGAACTATTATACTTGATTTTAGTATTCATATTTAAGTTGGTAAAATTACATCATGGTTCTTGGTCCTTAAAAATTGTAATAAAGTCACATAATTCGACAATTAAGTTTTGATGGGAATTAGGAGCTAGTAATCATTTTAGAAAATAGATTTGACAAATATTTCTCAATAAAAACTACAATATCTTTAATTTCTTGAATTTTAATACCTAACGAATCTACCAAATCCACCAAATTAATTGCCAAATTAATTTCACAAAATTGTTATCAAATGTTTGTCTTAATTCAACCATTAGGGTAGATAAGAATATTAACTTTTGAGATTGGTAATTGGTATCTTATACATTGGTAGAAAGAAATGTAATTTAACCTAAAAAAACATCATATTCTTTCTAGAAAAAAAAAAAAAGAAATTATTTAGGTTATATTATATTATATGAAAAATAGTTAGGGTTATATTAAATTTGTTATTTTGGGTTATATCAGTCTCTAACATATTCAAAATTTTAAAATAGTTAAGGTTATATTATATTTTTTTATTATCTAATAAAATTTTAAATTTCTTATTTCCGTTAGTAGATTGTTAATTCAAAAAGATGAAATTTGTAATTTCGAAAGTTTTAAAATGAATAGACATATACCTCCGATTAAATTAGTAATTTAATATATTTATTAATAAATAACCTTTTCAAAAATAATAAGAAGAAGAATATGAAAAGCCACGCTTTATTTAATAGGTTTTCTGAAAAAAGACAATCTTGGGAATAAATTCTATATTTAAAAGGATTTCTCTTTCCTCTTTGATTTCTTATATATGTTTTTCCCTTTTCTATATCACTTCCTATTTTGGTTCCTTATTTCCATTTCCTTTTTACTCCTTTGAATCATATGTCTTTCCTTTACTTCTTCCATGTTCTAAACTTTTACGTAAGTTGAGAAGCCATCACTTCCATACCCAATTGGAACCCAAAACCGACATTTTCAGTGGCCACAGAAAACTAGCGGCACGGGCTTGGATTACTTATCTCTCTTCTTAATGGCAGATTTTTAAAAGACAGAGCAAATTCGAGCCACCAACTCCTCTTGCAACAATGCTTCTCCAAATTCTCCTCCTCACTTCCCTGTCACCGTCGCATGCCGACGACGGCGGCCGGTGGCATCTTCTACAGAACGACATCGGAGTTTTGCCAATGCACATGCAGTTACTTCACAACGACAGAGTCGTCCTCTTCGATAGAACCGACTTCGGCACTTCCAATTTGCCATTGCCGGACGGAAAATGCCGAATGGATCCAAACGACGTCGCTCTTAAACTCGATTGCACTGCTCATTCTCTCGAATACGACGTTGCTTCCAACTCGTTTCGCCCACTCATGGTTCAGACTGACGTCTGGTGCTCCGCCGGTGCCGCCATGAGCGACGGAACACTCGTTCAGACTGGTGGATTCAACGACGGCGATAGAAGGGTTAGAATCTTCAAGCCGTATCCTAATGGCTCGGATTGGGAGGAGATTCCGCTTGCCCTTAATGTCCGCCGGTGGTACCCGACGAACCAAATTCTACCTGACGGACGACAGATTGTAATTGGCGGACGGCGACAGTTCAGCTACGAATTTTTTCCAAAAACCAGCGGAGCTTCCAAGGCGTATAGCTTTCCGTTCTTGGTGGAGACGAATGATCCATTGATCGAGAACAATTTGTATCCATTCGTATTTCTGAACGTCGACGGAAATTTGTTCGTCTTCGCAAACAACCGGTCGATTCTGTTTGATTACGCAAGGAATAAGGTGCTGAAGACTTTTCCGGCGATACCCGGTGGCGATCCACGGTGTTATCCGAGTACCGGCTCGGCGGCGCTCCTTCCGTTGAGGAATTTACAAGCGGGGGCGATCGAAGTAGAGGTTTTGGTCTGCGGCGGAGCTCCAAAAGGGTCTTTTAACAAAGCTGTGAATCGAACCTTCATTAGAGCTTTAAATACTTGCGCTAGAATTAAAATAACTGACCCGAAACCCGAGTGGGTCATGGAAACAATGCCGATGAGCAGGGTAATGGGGGACATGGTTTTACTTCCAAACGGTGACGTTTTGATTGTTAACGGTGCCGGTTCGGGAACGGCCGGCTGGGATAACGCACGGGACCCAGTTTTGCACCCGGTTTTATACCGACCCAGAGACTCCCTCGGTTCGAGGTTCCGGTTGTTGAACCCAAGTACGATCCCTCGTCTTTATCACTCCACAGCGGTGCTCCTCCGTGACGGTCGTGTATTGGTCGGCGGGAGCAATCCAAATGTATATTACAATTTCACTGGCATACCATTTCCGACGGAGCTGAGGCTGGAGGCATTTTCGCCGTCATATTTGGATCCGAACTTTGAAAATCTACGGCCGAAAATATTGTTGCCATCGTCTCAAACCGCTGTGAGACACGCGCAACAGTTGGCAGTTCGGTTTAACGTCATCGACGACAGTGTAGCTTTGGATTCGGTGGAGGTGACCATGCTGGTGCCACCGTTCAACACACATTCATTTTCTATGAGTCAGAGACTACTGGTGATCGGCGGCAAGAATGTCACGAAGTTGGGAAATTCCACGTGGGATGTCCATGTTAGCATGCCCGGGTCGGGTACCATTGCTCCATCTGGGTATTACCTTCTGTTTGTGGTTCATCGAAAGATTCCAAGTAATGGCATTTGGATCCGAATCATGTGAGTGTAAAAAGGGAAGATTTGACATAAAATTTTATAGTGCATGTGACACTGGAATTTAGACGAAATTATTCTTATTTATTTTTTATTTTCCTCTTGATTTCACATGGAAACAGAATACTCTGAGTTTTTATTTTTATTTTTATTTCGTTTATTTGGAGAAGAAAAAAAAGTAGAAGAAGTGGGGAGAAAATCTGTGACCTTCTAAATTTTTCTAATAGTTATTTTGCCAAATAATACATTGTAGCCTAGGTGTTAGATATATATTTTGTCCCTTTCAAAATTTTCTTCCTTTATTTCTAATCTAACAAAATCACTTTTATCATTTTTAAAATCATTCAAAAATACAATTTTATAACTCAAAATTAATTTAGTTTTTAATTTTATACTTTTATGTAATTTTAATATCATCAAAATTAATTTTGAATTATTAAAAATATAATTTACGGTAATTTTAAAAATGACAAAAATAATTTTAACTATTTTTTAAAAAACTACTTCCGGACGTGTTTAATAAGAGTTGTAATCTATAGAAGTTATAGATATCTACGGTAGGTTTTCAAATGAACGATGAAAAAAGAAAAAAAAAAAATGTGTTTGTTATGTAATTGAAGGCCTGACTACAGGCATGCCAGTATGGCCTAAATGCTACTGTCAATGTCAACCATCTTAGTGGCTGAAGCAGCAGCAGAACCACTTCGGAATTTCAGGAAATGGCCGATTGATATTAAAATTACAATTTAAAAATACATAAATATATATATGTTTTTTTGAAGGGCAATTAATATCTGTTTATTATCATTGGCTATAGGCTAACCGACGTCGTTCTAGTCTTTCTTCTTTATACCATTCACAGGCATTATTAAATGCCATATTTAACCCTCCACCCTTCATTGAAATGTTGCAACAAACAAAGTGGTTACCTTCCAAGTAAATGCCCTCTTTAAAGTTTAACCCACCGCCAATCATTTCCCCCCCTTTTTTTAAATGCATAAATCCAAACACTTTTGACCAAAAGAATGACTAGTTTACTGCTTAACTCTATTTCATCCTTGCATTTTTTAAAGCCTTTTGATGTTTTTAAAACTTTATGTTTGTATTTAACACGTTTCTAAGCTTGCATTCCGTAATAATTCGATTTTTATTTTTTTATAATTAAACATATAGACATCATCTTTGTCTAGTAAATTTTATGATTAACACTCTACATGTTAGAAGTGTTTCCAAAATTAAAGTCAAATTTTGAAAACTACAAAAAATAATAATGAGTTTTCAAAAATTTACTTTTATTTTTAGAATTTGACTAATAATTTGAATGCTTATATATGAACTATGAAAATTATGATTAAGAAATAGTTAGAAAACAAGCACAATTTTCAACAAATTTATTAGACGTCAACACATCCGCTTGTCAGTCAAATTACGCTCACTTTGACATTAATTACAATATAAACAATTTCAATATTAGAGATATTTTACTATATTATACCATATGGCCTACATGAGAAAAGGAAAGTTACATCTTTAACATACTTGATTCTTATACTCCACTTATTTATTAAGAAATTAAAAAAAGAAAGAAAAACTATGATTGGATATGAATGTTTTTATTATTATTAGTATTTTTCTCTTGTGGGTGGTTAAATAAATGATTTTGATGCAGCAATAAATTCTGTTTGGACTAAAATGAGGGATGGTTGACCAATATCTTATGCCACCGACGACTTCACCCCAACAACCAACGAGCTGTCGAATCCAATTCCACTGTCAACTGTGAACTGTGTATTATACGAACAAAGTTCGTATTTATTTTTATATGTCCCAAAACTCTTTCAGCTTTAGCCTATTTGTTATTTATAAAACAAGAGGCATCTACACTTAAATTGAGATAAATCTCAAAATTACTAAGTTAACAAGAGAGAATTGTGTTTTAAAATTATCTATGGTTTTAATGGGTTATTCGTTTACTTTATTAATCTAGCTCTTTGGGACTTATTGTTTTACTAGTAGTATCAAGTCCCCGTGTTACTTTCACGTGAAAAAACAGGATAATCGGCACCTGTCATCTTTTACAAATAAAAATTTTAAAAATATTAAAAGGAAAAAAAAAAAAAAGAAGAAAGTGAAGGGAAATTCTGCAGCTTTTAATATTCCTCACCGTCATGCATGTGGTCGTGCTTGGGCTAACGGTGAGTTCTTCTGACCGAGTTGGACTGAACTCGGAGTTCTCACTCATTGAGGTCAAATACTTTCATTTTCTTATTTGTTTGAAAATTTTAAGATAGTTTATTAAACATTTGGTTTTATAATTCTTTAAAAAAAAAAAAACAGAAACAAGTAAGTTTTAACATTTTCTTTCTTTTAGATTTTAAACTACACTTTAAAAACATAGTTCGTTATCAATAACTAAAAAAGTATAAGGAGTCCTAAATAGTTTTGATTTTTGAGCATTTAGTTTATATCCTGAATCGATTATAAAAAAAATAAATAAATAAATAGGTAAAATATCATTTAGTTTGTCTAATTTTAGTTTCTATATTTTTAATAAATCTTAAGTCTAGTATTTACTACTAGTTTATCGTGGATTTTCTCATTACCTTTTATTTTTTACTAGCACTTTTACTATTGTGATTATTTAATCAATTTCGTTTAAAATTAATTTTGAGACACTAAATTTAAGATTTATTGAAAATACATAGACTAAAATTTGACATTTGAAAGTACTGGGACTAAAATTGAACAAATTTCAAAATATAGGTACCAATATGGTATTTTAACAAAAAAAATATAACTATATTTTAACTAGTAAGTATATTATAGGGTTGTTTTCCAATAAAGTAAAATGAACCAAAATATTTATAAATATAGCAAAATTTCATTGTCTATCTACAAGTAATAGTTTTAGCTTATTGCGGTCTATCACATATAGACTGTGATATTTTGCTATTATTTATAAATATGTTCAACATTTTTGTCGTTTAAAATAATTTTTTTATATTATTACATTATTGCTTAAGAATTTAATATTCCTTTAGTTTTTCAGGTGAACTGTTTTTATTTTGTTGAAATTTGAGACACAGTGATATAATCTTTTAGGAAAACTAGTTTTATAGTCTCAAGTTTTGGAGGAAAAAAAAAAGTGGTTTTGGTCCATGATTTTTCAAAACGTAGTTTTTAGTTTACGAGTTTTCGAGGACAAGTTAGCATATAGTCTTTGAGTTTTGTTGATTTTTTTTTTAATTATTATTTTAAATAATTATGGGACTGTAAATTAGAAAGACAAGTTTAAAAAATAACTTCAGAGAGAAGATACAATTTTTAAAAAATACGTTTCTAATTTAACAATTAATATATTTGTGCACTCAATTGTTTTTGTTAATATATATATTATCTTATAAATACACAATGGTTTTTATGCAAGGTAGAAGTAGAACATGTTAAATTACACGTTTATGTTATCCTCGTAGGTCAATAAACTTTTGGTATTATGTTTAATACGTTTTTTATTTTAAAAATGTCAAATGAGTTACTAATACATCCTTTGACAACAATTTCAATCTGGTTTGTTAATTATTAGATTTTTTGTTTTTAAAAATTGAACCTATTTTTTAATTTTTTTTACAATAATTTGAATCTTTATTTTTAGTGGAATTTTTACTCATATAAATAATAGTTTTTTTTTAATTTTCAACATTTGGCTTGATTTCTTTAAATACATTGGTAAATATTATATAATTAGCCAAGTGAGAAATTTTGAGGTGGAAATAATATTTATAAGTTTAATTCTAAAAAACAAAAAACAAAAAAAACCAAGACTTTATTTGGTAAGCATTTCGTTTTTTTTTTTTTTTAAGTTAAGCCTATTTTCTTCACATTTCTTACAATGATTTGCATATCTTTTCAAATACAATGGTTGAATATTTAGTCAAAATTTGAGTTGATTTTTTAAACCATCGGTAAAAGTTATACAAAAAGTTAAAAAAATTGAAAATAAAAATAGTGTTTATATATTTAATTTTCAAGAACAAAGAATAAAAAAACAAAAAGATTACCAAACAACCTTCCTTATTCACTATTTATATAGTATGACTCTGAAATATAATATAATACTTGTGAATTGGGATGTTCAATAAAAGAAGTTACGACTTATATAATTAGAAGAAAAAAAAATTGGAGGAAAATAAAGGCATGCCTTTAAAATAACATTCTCCCCTTTGAATCGATCACATTGGAAGTCTTTAATTGTTGAATTGGAGTTATATATATATACATAGGATCTAAAAACTATATGTATATATATTTATTACACAAAAAAACAATAGAATATCACATGCGTTGCCCATAAGCACGTGCCACGTACGACACTTTATCCAATCGAAGGTCCATAGCTACGACATTGACGGATGTTTTCATCGTTACTTCCTTTAATTTAAAGCTTTAAATTATTGTTCCTTCAATTGAAATTTTGATGCTTAAATTTAAACTCGTGTTTTAGTCTCTAAGATTTAAATTATTGTTCCTTCAATTGAAATTTTGATGCTTAAATTTAAACTCGTGTTTTAGTCTCTAAGATTTTAAAATTATAAACTGTCTATAAGACTTTAAAATTTTACAATCTGTAAATACATTATATACAAAATTAAAAAATATAATATTAAAAGTTTAATAACCTATTATTATATACAAAATCAAAAGCTTATGGATCAAACATTTTTTAAGGTAAAAAAAAATTGCACAAATTTCAAAGTTTGGGGACAAAACTTTTAATTTAATCGTTATTGTTTTAAAACTTCGAAGTTTAATGATGAAAACAACCCGTTCATTTTAACTATCTAAGTAAGGACTTCCATTAGATTTGATCAATACGTTCCATAATAAATTGTTATAAATTCTTATTTCGTTTAGGGAAAAAACTCATAAACTAAATTGCTACTTCGTAAATGCTCATAAACTTTGACCTAAAGATTTTCATTAAATTTAAAATATAGTCCATGAACTTTGAAGTTCGTACCTATTAGTCCCCAAGCTTTCAAAATTACAAACTTAGTCCCTAAACTTTCATTTTATAAAAAAATTCAAATATACTAAATATAGAATCCAAAGTTTAAGGTTTTATTAGATGCCACAATTTTTTAAAAAAATATATATATATTATCAAAATTTTAAAATTTCAAAAAATAAATGGATACAAAGTTCTCTAAATCTTTTCCTTCCTCTCTATTGTGGTTAAATCTGATTGATGAATACATATATTAATGTTGATAATAAAGAAAAAGAAATTCAACAAAAAGATATAAATGAAACCTCCCAAAAGTCATTTTACTAAAAAGAAACATTTAACCCAAAAATTGGAGAAAATTTGCATAAGAAAATTTGAAAAAGACAGAAAGCTAAAAAACAGAGAAGGAGAAAAAAAGAAAAAAAAAGAGGAGAAAAAGAAAATAGAGAGAGATTCCTTTGTCCCTCTGCTCTGCGTACAACTGTTATTTCCACAGATTTTCAATCCTTTTTCCACAGATTTCCACAAATTCGAGCCACCAACTCCTTTGCAACGATGCTTCTTCAAATTCTCCTCCTCACTTCCTTGTCACCGTCGCATGCCGACGACGGCGGCCGGTGGCATCTTCTACAGAACGACATCGGAGTTTTGCCAATGCACATGCAGTTACTTCACAATGACAGAGTCGTCCTCTTCGATAGAACCGACTTCGGCACTTCCAATTTGCCATTGCCGGACGGAAAATGCCGAATGGATCCAAACGACATCGCTCTTAAACTCGACTGCACTGCTCATTCTCTCGAATACGACGTCGCTTCCAACTCGTTTCGCCCACTCATGGTTCAGACTGACGTCTGGTGCTCCGCCGGTGCCGCCATGAGCGACGGAACACTCGTTCAGACTGGTGGATTCAACGACGGCGATAGAAGGGTTAGAATCTTCAAGCCGTATCCTAATGGCTCGGATTGGGAGGAGATTCCGCTTGCCCTTAATGTCCGCCGGTGGTACCCGACGAACCAAATTCTGGCTGACGGACGACAGATTGTAATTGGCGGACGGCGACAGTTCAGCTACGAATTTTTTCCAAAAACCAGCGGAGCTTCCAAGGCGTATAGCTTTCCGTTCTTGGTGGAGACGAATGATCCATTGATCGAGAACAATTTGTATCCATTCGTATTTCTGAACGTCGACGGAAATTTGTTCGTCTTCGCAAACAACCGGTCGATTCTGTTTGATTACGCAAGGAATAAGGTGCTGAAGACTTTTCCGGCAATACCCGGCGGCGATCCACGGTGTTATCCGAGTACCGGCTCGGCGGCTCTCCTCCCGTTGAGGAATTTACAAGCGGGGGCAATTGAAGTAGAGGTTTTGGTCTGTGGCGGAGCTCCGAAAGGGTCTTTTAACAAAGCCATGAATCGGACCTTCGTTAGAGCATTAAATACCTGCGCTAGAATTAAAATAACAGACCTGAAACCCGAATGGGTCATGGAAACAATGCCGATGAGCAGGGTAATGGGGGACATGGTTTTACTTCCAAACGGTGACGTTTTGATTATTAACGGTGCCGGTTCGGGGACTGCCGGTTGGGATAATGCACGGGACCCAGTTTTGCATCCAGTTCTATACCAACCCAAAGACTCCTCTGGTTCGAGGTTCCGGTTGTTGAACCCGAGTATGATCCCTCGTCTTTATCACTCCACAGCGGTGCTCCTCCGTGACGGTCGTGTATTGGTCGGCGGGAGCAATCCAAATGTATACTACAACTTCACTGGCGTACCATTTCCAACGGAGTTGAGACTGGAGGCGTTTTTACCGCCGTATTTGGGTCCGAACTTTGAAAATTTGCGGCCGAAAATATTGTCACCGTCTTCTCAAATTACTGTGAGACATGCGCAACAGTTGGCACTTCGGTTCAACGTCATTGGCGACGATGCAACTTTAGATGCGTTGGAAGTGACAATGGTGGCACCACCGTTCAACACGCATTCGTTTTCTATGAGTCAGAGGCTACTGGTGATCGGCGGTGATAATGTCACGAATTTGGGAAATTCCACCTGGGATGTCCATGTCAGCATACCCACGTCGGGTACCATTGCTCCATCTGGGTATTACCTTCTATTTGTGGTTCATGGAGAGATTCCCAGTAATGGCATTTGGATCCAAATCGTTTGAGGGTAAAAAGGAAAGATCTGTCATAAAATTTTATCGTGCATATGACATAAGAATTTATCCCAAATTATTTTAAATTTAATTTAATTTATTATTTATAGACTTAATTTTCAAAAATTAAATATTTGCTAAATAGGGTCCAAATAATTACCAAATGAGACTTTCATTCTTAACTTTTTTTTTTAAATTTGTAGTTCCTTGCTAGTATGACTTTGAAATATAATACAATACTTGCTGTGAGTTACTACTTATTTTCATTAAAAAAAGAAATGAAAATGAGTTAAATGGAGGAAAATAAGGTATGCCTTTCAAATAACATTTCCTCCTTCGAATCCATCACATCCCAAGTCTTTATTGTCGAATTGGAGTTATATATATACACGTAGGATTTAAGAACTATATACATAAAATCTAAAAACAAGCTATTTATTACATAAACAAAAACAATGGAATATCACATGCATATTGTTGCCCATATACACATGCCACATAAGATACTTTATCCAATCAAAGGTCCATAGCTATTACATTCACGGATGTCTTCATCATTATTTACTTTAATTTACATTCAAACCTTACACATTTTAAATTATTGTTGGTTAAATTGAATTTTGAATGTTTAAATTTTATTTTCGTGTCTATTTAGCCTTTTAAGTTTTTAAAATTATAAATTCGAATTCTTAAAATTTTAAAATTTATAAATTTGAATTTTGAAAATTTAAAATTTATAAATTCGAATTCTCAAAATTTTAAAATCTATAGATAATTATTTTTTAGTATATAATTGTAGACACAAATATTATATTTGACAGAGTGTATTTTCAGAAATCCAAGAACCAAATAAACCGGTTGGCCCAAGAGTGACGGACCGAGGCCGGTCCAAGCCGGTTCCCCATCGAGAGAGGCTTTCGTCTTCTCGCCAACAAATTCCCGACACAACAACCCAAAGAGGAGACTTTTTACTCTGCAAATGGAAGAGAAGAAGGGGAATAAGGGTTACGTGTGGCAATTTCAGCCAGTTTCAACGCTGCTTTTGCCGCCATTGCCGCCAAGCTTTTCTGTAATCTTTGTTTCACTCACAAACCCAATACAATAGCTCGTTAATTTTCATGAACCAACACAATCCCGTGCTGCTTTTGTCGATACAATCGATTATCATTCTTGTTCTAATTATATGCCAATCGCCTTTGTCGTCTGCTTTGCGCCGACTCTGAATGGCACTGAATTTTGGCATAGTATTATAGCTGTTGGAAGTGCAAGTTAGCAATCTGGGTACATTTTCCCCTACCCCAGTCGGTCAATTTAGAGTGTTGTTATAACATCCACCAATCTATGCTCAATTAGCGTATTGGTAGAGGTGACATTGACGATTAGAGCCCTCAGGCAGGTAATTTCTTGGTGAAGTCTTCGATAATCAATTGAAAATTTTTTTTTACACCATCAGCCTGTCCAAGCTTTGTGAAATTTGAAAATCCAATGTTTTTATGCACACTTGTCTTCTAACTCTTCAAGTCCTAGTTATTGTGTGTTTGGTATGTAAGTAGGGGAGGATCAAGCTCATCTCCACTACTTTATTTCAGTTCGATATTTTGCCGCTCGCTAAAAGTTGTAGCTGTTATAGTTTCAAGAATTCAACGCATTCAAACCTGCATCTCTTAACACCAATGTACTATTTTCCAGTGATTGTAATTGGCGTGTTGATTTTGAATAAGTCGAGCATTGAGAGGAAGGAAAGCAAGGATTGAACTTTGCTCTTAGTTTGTCATCAATCATTTCATCGCGTAGCCTCCTTGCCTTCGAACATGAAAGAATTCTCTGGTTCTTGAAAGAAATGGGACATCACTTTGCAATGTGTACGAAATCAAGCCGTTTGAAATTATAGCAAGGCAGCCCCATCAACGGCAGACATTGTTCTCGAAATGTAGGTAGATTAACGAGGTAGTTTCTTATGGTGCTAGCAAATGAGACGTGAATTGAAGAAGAAGTATCAATCTGCTCAAGTTTTCTTAGTTTGGAATTTAGAATTGCTCACGTTTCTGCACAAATGTTTATCTACTCGTAGAAATGCATTTGATAAAGATTTGGTTTCATTTTTTCTATCTTCAAAATTTATGCTTGTTTACAACTATTTATTTTGATTTTCACCATTTAGGTCTTCAAAATTGCTAAGCATAGGGTTTAGTACATAAAATATCTCGCAAGTGCACATGATAATTTGTTTAAGATTCTTCCACAAGTATATCAAAAAGTAAATACTAAGTGAGAACTCAAAAGTCTAACTTGTTGAAATCAAAGTTTATAGTAAACATTAATTTTTTTCTTCAAAAAGTTCATTAAATAACGTAATTTTAGAAGGAAAAATACATTTTCGTCCCTAGTTTTCAGTTTGTCTTTAACATCTTAAAATGTTAAACTTTTACATCTATAATTTGAGTTTTTTTTTTTTTTTTTTTTTTTTTTCTT
>QLSR01000479.1:2003012-2043366 GCA_031780015.1 Citrullus colocynthis
TATTTTTTTTTTTTTTTTTTTTTTTTTTTTTCTGTCTTAAGTTTCAAAATGTTACTTACTTACGTCTTTTTTCGTTTGGTCTCTAAGCTTCATTATTTCACACAATTTCGCTCACGCTCACGCTCACTTTGGTCTCCAACGTTTTACTTTCTAATTAACTAATTTTAAAATAATTTTGAAGTGAAAATTTAAAATTAATCTTAACACTGATGAAAATTAATAAAAAATAATTGGCTAAAATTATGTTAGTTCTTTCAAATTAATTAATATTAAAAATTAAAATCAAGATTAAAAGTGATGAAATAGAAATAAAACTCAAAACATATCAAACTTAAAATAAAAGTATAATATAATGTAAATCAAATCCAAAAATTAGAGAGAAATGATGTTTTTACCTTTCTAGAATTGTCCCTATTTTTAAAATTTGATCGGAGACTTTGCACCAATTTATGCACGTCCTTTCTCTAGTTGGAGGACAATTATATGATGTTTACAAACAATATTGGAGGTCGAAATTTGGAAATTGTCACAGCTTTTGTCCATTAAAAGAAAAAAAAAAAACTGATCAATTATTTTTTTTTCTTATTTCCCATTCTATTTTCTTTTTCTCTAATCCAAATGTAGATTGTAAGACTAAAAATTTATTTTTTTTCTTATTTCCCATTCTATTTTCTTTTTCTCTAATCCAAATGTAGATTGTAAGACTAAAAATTTATGAGCTCCCAATTTGAAAATTATTTTAGAAGAAACACGATTCATATTCATTAAAACCTCAAACTAATAAAATTTTCGAATTAAATGTAAACTTTCATAATTAAATGACCTAGACCCTTCATTTATGATTTACAAAAAGTTTTACTCAATTCTATATAAAATAATATGGTGAGAATACTATTTTGGTCGATATAATTTGAAGTTCATGTAATTCTAATCTATATAGTTTCAAATGTACAATTTTAGTATTAAAGAATTTTCAATTTTGTATCTAATAAATCATGATTGGTAAGAAATGTAAATAATTTATTAGATGCGAAAATGAGAAGTTTTGTACTCAATAGAAAATCGAAAATTCAAAGTCGTTTTTTTTAAAAAGAAGATAATGGACTTATCTTTTATGGCTGAATGTATACATGGACTAAATTGTTACAAATTTCTATTTCTATAAAAAAAACAAAAAAAAAAAAGCTCATACGATAAATTGCTACTTCGTAAATGGTCATGAACTACATTCTTTTAACCTAAATTAAAATATAGTCTATAAACTTTGAGGTTTATATCTATTAGTCCTCAAGTTTTCAAAATTACAAATTTAGTCTATAAACTTTTCTTTTTTAAAAATAATTTCAAATATACTAAACATAAAATTGAAAGTTTAAAGTTTTATTAGATGTAGTGAGAATTTTTCTTTTAAAAAAATGTTATTAAACAATTTTAAAAATTTAAAAAAAGTACAAAGCTTTCTCTAGATCATGTGGTTAAATCTGATTGATGGATGCATATATTAAAGTTGATAATTAAGAAAAAGAAATTCAACAAAAAGACATAAATGAAACCTCCCAAAAGTCATTTTACTAAAAGAAATATTTAACCCAAAAATTGGAGAAATTTGCATAAGAAAATTTGAAAAAGACAGAAAGCTAAAAAATAGAGAAGGAGAAAAAAGAAGAAAAAAAAAAAGAGAGAGAGAGAGAAAAAGAAAATAGAGAGAGATTCCTTTGTCCCTCTGCTCTGCTTACAACTGTTCTTTCCACAGATTTTCAATCCTTTTCTCCGTCATCTTCTCTTTTCTCTTCTGTTTCTCCACTTTTCTTCCTCTTTCCTTCTCAGGGGTATTTTAAAGAATAATATTATTTAAAAAAAAATTCGAAAAATAGGGTGGCTTAGAAACTAATGACAAAAATAGGATGGTTTGGAAAATAATTTATAAATTGGAGTGGTGAAATCGTGTACCCGGTACACGATTTCAGCCAACTTTGCTACGTGGCGGTCGTTGTGTAAGTAAGTCGTGGACCGGGTTCATGAGTGTTGACCAAACTCGTGGACCAGGTCCACGATTTCAACTAAACTCGTGGACCCGGTCCACGAGTTTGCCTCAACCATACCAAGTATCATGCTAAAATCGTGGGGAATGAGGAACGAGCAGTTTACGCTTTAGTAGCTACCGTTTCAGCTCTAGTATTCACAGGCTTTCAAGGAATGAAATATTATCAAGCACCCTTCATTATTTCGGATAGTATTTATGGTTCGAGTTTTGATCAAAAAAACTTCTTACCCCCGTTCTTTTCCCATGATACGTCCAAAATCGTCCGATTTTTTTCCCATGATAAATAAGCTAATTAATTAATTACCCACTTAAATGAAATTTTGCTTATTACTTGTGTTCATCAATTATTGTTTAGTTTCATTGATTCTTAATTTTTGAAAATGTAATGGAAAATCATTAATTCATTTACTTAAAGATAAAAAGTTAATACAAATCAGAAAATTTAAAATACAAATCAAGTGCCACATGGTGGTCTTCTTCGCGCACGTTGTCCACGACGAGGCACAGGCACTTCAATTTGTTGTTGCTGGTGGATTACATCGTTGATATCCTGTTGGGTGACGACAGATGGAAATTCATCGTGTCCATAATATTCCTGTTGATGGCCAGAACCAGATGCAATGTCTGGTTGTAATATGGGAGGTTCCTAGTCATCGGGTTGCTCTGGAACACCTTCGTCACGTTGTCTCTGTCGTCTACGATGAATACGTTTTCGATCAGTATCAGCAACATTGAGCCTCCTTGTATGTTGAATGATTTCTTCAACATTTACCATGTTTTGCTCACACATTGAACTCAACTCTGGTAAATTGTTTTCTAAGGAGTAACTGTGCACATCGTGGACAAAATTATTCTGCACGATAAAAAAATATATATATAAGTATAAAAGAATATTCTTAGCATGTAATTGAAAAACACTACATAATAAGATGCTTACCATGCAGTAATAGTAGGCACCGTCAGGTGTAATAAATCTTCTTGTGATAGAGTCGTACCAGGACAAATAGTCATTAGACACATCCGACTCGTTTATTATTTCTCCTTGTGCACAGCGACCATGAGTGCACGCCAAAATGATATATATTCTGCATGAATTTGACGCCAATTTTGGTCGTGTTTACCTCTTAAATCAATTTGGTGTAGTTGTGGGAGTGTATTACACAACATCGGTACTGTTTGCTGCATACCGAATTGTCTCAACACTCGATCTGGTTGATGCCACTCTAGGATGTGAAAGCATATAAGTGGGCTGACCGACAACCAAATGTCTTGTCCATCATGACAGTAATCAGGCAACAACGACATAACATGTGGTGTATATGGCGTCCAATTAATCTGAACCATGTACAAGAATAATTAGAACCTAAAAACATATGTAATATTCAGTTATATGCAACATATTTATTATTACCTGATTTTTCATCAAACGGTCAAAAATTGAGCGATACACCAGCAACATGTTTGCTGATTGTTCAGATGCAGCTAATACACCGCTCCATCTATCACGTGGATATAAAACAATTAAATATTTTGCTAATTGTATTGACAAAGAAATTAATATATACAGAAAGTAATACCTGGCACTGAGTGGACGTCCTATGAAATGTTCGGGAGGTTGTAATTGGACTTGTGGTGCAACAATGCTAAATCGATCATAGGCCCATACTTGAAGTAGTATCAGTGGGCCTGCTACATCCAAAGCTTGTGCATGACTGGCTCGACATAATTCTCTGTACAGCCAAGCAAGACAAGCACCACCCCACGAATAATTACCAGCTTTCTCAAAACTGGCCAGTAGTGGGAGGAACATTAAGTGCACCAACGTGTTGGACTTGTCAGCAAACAGAAAGCCTCCGATAAGCTGCATAATATATGCTCATGCATACCTCTGTATACTGACTTCATCGGCATCAAGAGACAATTCTGTAAACTGAGAGGCTAACCACGAGAGACTCAACCTTGAGCCTTTTAAGTCAAGTGGTCGAACGCCTAAGAAATCTTCACAGATCTGTTTCCAATCATGCTGCAACGAACCAGTAACAGGTTCTCCGTCCACTGGTAGTCCAAATTGTACTGCAATGTCCTGCAGTATGATGGTTCCCCATCATGCATATGAAATGTGTGGGTCTCCGGTCTCCAGCGCTCTACTAAAGCAGTAATGAGGTGCCAGACCAACTGTATGAATCCAATTTGTGCAACCCTAATAAAACCGGCCTGTTGTAGATAAGGCACTATACGTTCATCGAACGGTATAGTATGCTGGGAAACTGCCTCTCTTCTCCGACAACATAGTACCACGGTGGATGCATTATCCCATACTGCTGTGATCGGTGAGTGTTTTGAAGATATAGCTGAACATGGTTAGATGGACCAGGATCCATATTCAACACTGTTAAAATAAACAAAATTCATTACAATGTTAAATAAACGAAATACATTGCAATGTTAAATAAACCAAATTCATTGCAATATTAAATAAACAAAATATATTGCAATGTTTAATAAATGAAATACATTACAATGTTAAATAAATGTAATACATTACAATGTTTAATAAACAAAATTCATTACAATGTTAAATAAACGAAATACATCGAACTTTCGTGCCTGCCTCGCGCCAATCCATCTCATTATGAATTCGCGAAGTTTTGGGTCTACCATGCTCCCTTAATAAGTTTGCATTAGGATGCAATTCTGTAAATGATAACTCTGGCCAATAGTCAGGGTGCTGTATTGGATGGAAGCGACATTCATAGCATAACTTTAAATGAGACAATTTATAGTATTCATCAATCAGATGCACGTATGACAAACGCATGTAATTACAAATTGCAATTACATGAGAGCATGGAATCTTGAACGACTACCACTTGTTACAAAAACAAGTCCCCTCTTTCAAGCACACTACTTGTATGTTTTGGCCTTTGTAGGGAGAAACCATACTGATGCCAGTTCGAACTTCAAAACTTTGTGTTTCCCTGTCAACTGACGTCACTGTATGTGCAGTTGCTCGTTTCTCCCACCTTTTAAGCTTTCTCATGACATATTCTGTGTACATGTCCCCATGATCGAGTGCTTCACTTATTTCTTGTCTACGGCTTTCAAAGTATAAGATTGTCCGATAAAATGTTAACCTAACAATCGATGTGATCGGTAACATTTTAGCTCCTTTAAATACCCCATTCAAACATTCAGCTGCATTGGTTGTTATCCACCCAAAGCGATACCCATTATCGTGTGATTACGTCCATTTATTCAAATCTATATCAGAAAAATATTCAAGACACTCAGGGTTCAATTTCTTTAACTCTTTCATGTTTCGAATGAACTTACGTTTTTGGTGTTGATTTCCAGCCCTAAACACCAAATCTTTAAGTTGCTTTGATTTGTATTTGGAATTGAAATTACTCGCAACATGACGTAAACAATAACGATGACATGCTTTAGGTTCAGCCCAACCAATTTCCTTGTTGTTAATTGCTGCAATGATCCCTTTGTGTCTATCCGAAATTAAGCAAATCCCTTATCGGTCAGTAACATACTCGCGCAATGCCCACAAAAACCATGACCAACTAGATGTATTTTCCCCTTCAACAATAGCAAATGCAAGAGGAAATATATGCCCATTCGAGTCCATAGACAAAGCAGTGAGCAATTTCTCTTTATACTTGCCGTAAAGATAGGTTCCATCTATTTGAATTAAAGGCCTACAGTACTTAAACCCTTCAATTGCAGGACCGAATGCCCAAAAAACACGACCAAATATAGTTTTACCCGGCACATCAGAAGAGAGAAAATGCCAATCTACTCGTGTACCAGGATTGTAGTGCACAGCAGCACTCAACCAGTACGGAAGTTCTGAATACAATTTCTCCCAATCGCCGAAGGCTGCAATTAAAGCTTTTTTCTTAGCTTCCCACACACGTCTGTATTTGACGTAATATCCGTACTGTTTTTTAAGTGCTTCTTGTAGTACCACCACAGGCACACTAGGATCAGCTTTAACTAAATTTTGAATTTCAATGCTCATGAAATTAGAATCAAGTTGTGCATTATCTTGTGCCAATTCTGTGTATAAACTAGTATGGTTCTCTCCAAGTTTAGTAATTTAAAACATCCCATGGATTTTGCGCCGACATGCACGCAACCTCCACCTATAACCTTCATCCCATTGCTTGCATCGCACATACTAAATATCTTGGTTCGATTCTACCACAGATACTTGGTAGTGTTCGGTCACACAATATTTTTTTACTGCCATTTGTAGGTCTTCTTTCGTATCAAATAACATTCCTTTTTGTATTATACTAGAGTTATCGGTACATTTTCCCCTTTCCTCCAAGGTTGATCCTTGTTCACAAACTGAATCAGTAATTTCCTATTCTATCTGTGTAAATATCTCCGACTGAACCAACTCATTTTCATTTCTATATTTCCTTCTTCTCCAAACAATTCATCAATTTCTACATCAATGTCACTATCCGCACAATTTCCAGCTTCAATAATAACTAAATCTTCTGGACGAAACGATATATTTAAATTCGTTTACAACTGTAAAGGTTAAAAAGAAAAATTAGTCCAAATCTACCCAAAATTATAAACTCGTGGACCCGGTCCACGAGTTTACTACCCAATATAACTAATTTCCCACCACATTATTTACCAATAATTATTCCTATAACAATAAACACCGAATAATAATCAATACTAAAACCTAAATTTTTAAAATTTATTCATGCATGCAAAAGGGGTATTTTAAAGAATAATGATATTAAAAAAAAAATTTGAAAAATAGGGTATACATGTACAAATTTATTCATTCATGCAAAACAAAACGTATATAACTATTGCATATTTATAAGATAATTAGAAAGGAAAATGTATATGCATACGTATATGGCGGCGGCGGCGGCAGAACGAAAAAAAGAAGAGAAATGACAGCGACAATGACAAATGAGAACTCAAATAAGAGAAATGAGAGAAATGAGGAAAGAAATGAAGAGTGAAAGGAGAGATATGAGGGGAGAAATGAAGAGTGAAAAGAGAGGAATGAAGATGATGGAAATGAGAGAAGTGAAGATGGTGATCGGCCGGCGAAGACCCGGTCCACGATTACCGAAATCGTGGACCCCGTCCACGAGTTCGGTCAATGCATGCTCTGCATGCAGACTGCCCCGCTGAAGTCTGCTGATACACGTACAGGATTCACTAGAAATCGTGGACCGGGTTCACGATTTCATAACCCCATTTTTCAAATTTCTTCCTCTCCCACCCTATTTTTGGAATTCTTTTTTAAAAAAACATTATTTAAAAAAAAAATTCCTCCTTCTCACTGGTAAGCTTCCATTTCTCTTCCCTCTTTGATTTCTTATATATGTTTTTCCCTTTTCTATTTCACTTTCTATTTTGGTTCCTTATTACCATTTCCTGCTTTTTACTCCTTTCAATCATATCTCTTTTCTTTACTTCTTCCTTTAGTGGTCATTTGCTTTATCGTGCTCATTCTCACTCCAATTTCTGTGAAATCTGCTTCGATTTAGTGGTCATTTGCTGTCGAGCTGGAGTTCGCTGTATGAATTTGTGGGGTTCTGATTTCTAGGGTTTCGTCTGCTTCTGGTAGTTATTCTTCTTTTTAGTTCAGGAATTTGTTGTGGGTATGTTTTGTTTTTCGTTTTGAGTTTGAGGTTCTGCTTTAAGCTCAGAACTCGAAGCCGAAAAGTTGACTCTCGTTTACTTTCCTGGTTATAGTAAAGAATCGGATCTTTATGGATTTTGCTTTCTTCCTAATCTTTTAGCCCTTTTTGCCATATTTCCCAGCTGATTTGAGCTCGTTGAAGCCGATGATTACGTTTTTCTCTAGCTACTTTGACTTGAGCTTTTTTGCCATATGAACTAAAATTTGTACTGGAAACTAAGGCAAAAGAGAAACTACAAGAACTTTGTTGGGGTTCAGTTATTTTTTAGTGTGGGTAATTTATGTTGAATTGCATTATTTAGATGATCTGATGGAGGACGAGATGGGGACGATGGGTCAGCCATTCGAGCTGACTGGAGGTCAAAAATTCTAACGATGATATCCTAAGTGAATTCTTGTTTGGTCTTCTGATTCCAGGTGAAGTATATACTACTCTAAGCTTTTGTTTTCTGTTTTGCATCCTTTATGTACATTTTATTTTTGCTTACGATTACTTGCTTAGACTGTGGATGAATTGCTCTGCTGCTGCTGCTTAAATCTATTACTTCATATCTGAGCTTTAACTTCACAAGACTGTTGTTTCTCTTTCCTGGTTGTTTATTATTGCCCAGAAGTTTTAAAGGTGTTTTTAGATCTTCCCTTCTGTGTTCTCTTGCCAAATTCCCCTTTTGGATATGTGTGTATATATATTTTTGCAACCCTAGAAGTGTAGGTCGGTTAATGTCTTATTTGTTTGGTGTAGTAACTTGTGTAAATGCAAGAACGGGGGTGATGATAAGGCATCAATTGTTGCAATGTTGCATTGATTGCCACCTTCTTGATCAACTTTCGTAGGCTCTTTAGGGGGGGTTATATTTGGGTTGTAGTTTAGTCTGAATTTATTGAGCACTTTCAAGTTAAATTTGAATAGAGTGAACGATTTCAGACATAAATGCCAAGAAAAGTGGGATTGGAATCCTGGTTTGGTAAGTTCTTTTACTTTCAAAAAAAATAAGCTTATAAACACTTGTTTCTAAAACCTATCTTTCTTTTTAAGAATTCATTCTAAGTATTTCATTAAACACTTGTTTCTAAAACCTATCTTTTCTTTTTAAGAATTCATTCCAAGTATTTCATTAAAAGTGTGAACCATGATTAGAGAATCATGAGGAAATAAACATGAACTTAAAAAACAAAAAGCAATGTTCCCAATCGTCATCATCGTTTCCCATTTGGTAATAATTTCGTTTTTGGTTTTTGAAAATCATGTTTACCTCCTCTCAATTCTCTAATCATATTTATTATATAAACATTAGAATTTTATTTTAAAAGACAAGTTTTTTAAATCTAGTTTTTTAATTCTCAAGATTTGGTTTGATTTTGAAAAAACTCCTAAAATCTAGATAACAAAACATATAACATTTCCCCCTTTGAATCCATCACATCCCAAGTCTTTATTGTTGAATTGGAGTTATATATATACACATAGGATTTAAGAACTATATATATATATATATATATAGAATCTAGAAAAAGCTATTTATTACACAGACAAAAACAATGGAATATCACATGCACATCGTTGCCCTTATGCACATGCCACGTATCACACTTTATCCAATCAAAGTTCCATAGCTATTACTTCATTGTTATTTACTTTAATTTACATTCAAACCTTGCAAATTTTAAATTGGTTAAATCAATTTAAATTGAATTTTGAATGTTTAAATTTTAGGTACGTGTCTATATAGTTTCTAAGCTTTTAAAATTATAAATTCGAATTTTGAAAATTTTAAATTGGTTAAATCAATTTAAATTGAATTTTGAATGTTTAAATTTTAGGTACGTGTCTATTTAGTTTCTAAGCTTTTAAAATTATAAATTCGAATTCTCAAAATTTTAAAATCTTTAGATTATTGTTTTTTAGTAGATAATTATAGACGCAAATATTATATTTGAGAGAGTGTATTTTTAGAAATTCAAAAACCAAATAAATCGGTTCCCCACCGAGGGAGGCTTTCGTCGTCTTGCCAACAAATTCACGACACAACAACCCAAAGAGGAGAACTTTTTACTCTGTAAATGGCAGGGAAGAAGGGGAATAAGGGTTACGTGTGGGCAATTTCAGCCGGTTTCAACGCTGCTTTCGCCGCCATTGCCGCCAAGCTTTTCTCCTATACGGTAATCTTTTATCCATTTCTTTTGTTTCACTCACAAACCCAATACAATAGCTCGTAGATGCGATGATTTGCCCTAATTTTTATGAACCTTTGTGCTGCTTTTGCCGTCTGCTTTGCATCTATATTTTCTGACTCTGCCACTGAATTTTGGCTTAGTATTATAGCTGTTGAAAGTGCAAGTTAGCAATCTGAGTACATTTTGCCCCCACCCCCACCCGGTCAATCCAGGTTAGCTTTAGAGTGTTGTTATAACATCCACCAATACTTGCTAATTGGGCATAGATTTGTGGATAAGACACACATTCTACGAGGTGAAAACACAGTCCCACATTGGTTAGCAGTTGACATTGACGGTTAGAGCCCTCAGGTAGGTAATTTCTTGGTAAAGTCTTAAATAATCAATTGAAGACTTCACTCTTTTTTGACACCATCAGCCTTTCCAAGCTTTGTGAAATATGAAAATCCAATGTTTTTATGTACATTTGTCTTCAACGCTTAAATAAGAGTACAAAGAAAGTGTCCTAGCAACTCTTCAAGTCCAATTATTGTGTGTTAGGTATGTAAGTAGGGGGAGGATCAAGCTCATCTCTACTGTTTTCATAGTTCAAAAGCTTGGGAAGGAATATTTCACCTCTTTTGAATGATAACGGGTATTCATTCTTCACCCATTGAAAATATCTGTCAGAAATTCAAAAACTTGGTCAAAATTTAGTGGATCAAAGATGTTATCTAAAATTGTGGTATAAACGAAACGAAAAGGTTCTTTAAGGAAAATGCATTGCTTCGGAGGAGAGGAGTAGATCTGGGCTATCTGGCGTGACTTCATGCATCTTCTTGGAGTGCTTTATCTAGCTCTTTCTGTAATTACATTTCACTTGTAAATTGTAATCTATTCCGATTGAAATTGAGGTACTTTTATATAAATCTGACTGGTGTTAATAAACATTTTTGTTCTTACTTTTCAATACATCAATGAAAAGTTTCAAAAGCATCCATCAGCATGAGACATTGCTTATTTGTAGACTTTAGACTACAAGCAAATATATAGAAGAAGCTGCCATTAGCTGGAAACCGACACAAGTTTTCCTCTTACCTCTTTTTTGATTTTAGCATTTCTTTTTTGAACAGTTAATTAGGTATGGACTGGTAATTGCGTTCAACTTGGCAATGTGGGGATGTTATGTCAATAGCTTAAAAGCTCTCTCCTCATTACAAGCTACAGGGACAAACTTTTCAGCTAACTTTCTTTGTTCTGGTCTAGCCGGTTTCTTCTTGTTTGAAGAAGCATTATCATTTCAGGTAAATCCTTGATCATATCATTGCGTGTTCCCTAATTCCAAAATTGCGATTAATTTTCCATCAATTTGCCCAACAACGTAATAGTTTATGGCCAAAGTTTTATGCTCAATACACCTTTGGCTTCTTTTAGTAAAAATATGGTTGAATTTTACATGCCAGACAATGATCCATAAAATATCTTGTGGCAGTTCAAGAGATCAGTCTGAGTTCCACGACCTCTAATCTCGCTTTTCGTGGTCTCCTCTGTTTACTCTGCAATAGTCTGGTCTCTTACTCTCCGTCAGATTAGAAACTTCTGTTATCTTATTTAAGTTCACTTGTGATGTTGACTGCAAGATCTTTTCTGATTAATGCATTAGCAGAGTCCCCTCTCCCCGAAAGAAAAAAAAGCTTCATAGATGCGACATAGACCTCTTCATATGGTCGTGCTTTTGTAGTCTAACGCGCTGTCATTCATTACCATTTTGTTAAAGTTGATCAGTAGTTGGATCAGTTATTTGCCTATCAATGTAGAAGCCAGCAATCGCAATGATGAATACTTACTGACAAGTAGTACTTTGGAATCTTCGGTTCGATATTTTGCCGCTCGCTAAAAGTTGTAGCTGTTATAGTTTCAAGAATTCAACGCATTCAAACTTGCATCTCTTAACACCAATGTACTATTTTCCAGTGGTTTGTAGGTGCCTTACTGATTGTAATTGGCGTGTTGATTTTGAATAAGTCGAGCATTGAGAGGAAGGAAAGCAAGGATTGAACTTTGCTCTTAGTTTGTCATCAATCATTTCATCGCGTAGCCTCCTTACCTTCGAACATGAAAGAATTCTCTGGTTCTTGAAAGAAATGGGACATCACTTTGCAATGTGTACGAAACCGTTTGAAATTATAGCAGGGCAGACCCATCAACGGCAGACATTGTTCTCGACGTGTAGGTAGATTAACGAGGTAGTTTCTTATGGTGTTAGCAAATGAGATGTAAATTGAAGAAGTATCAGTTTGCTCAAGTTTTCTTAGTTTGGAATTTAGAATTGCTCACGTTCTGTTTGGTAAGGAATTCTTCTGCACAAATGTTTATCTACTCGTAGAAATGCATTTGATAAAGATTTGGTTTCATTTTTTCTATCTTCAAAATTTATGCTTGTTTACAACTATTTATTTTGATTTTCACCATTTAGGTCTTCAAAATTGCTAAGCATAGGGTTTAGTACATAAAATATCTCGTAAGTGCACATGATAATTTGTTTAAGATTCTTCCACAAGTATATCAGAAAGTAAATACTAAGTGAGAACTCAAAAGTCTAACTTGTTGAAATCAAAGTTTATAGTAAACATTAATTTTTTTCTTCAAAAAATTTATTAAATAACGTAATTTTGGAAGGAAAAATACATTTTTGTCCCTAGTTTTCAGTTTTTCTTTACATCTTACAAGGTTAAACTTTTACCTCTATAATTTGAGTTTTTTTTTTTTTTTTTAAAAAAAAAAAATTAATGTTTGGCTTTTTTTTTTTTTTTTTGTCTATCTACTTATGTCTTTTTTCGTTTGGTCTCTAAGCTTCATTATTTCACACAATTTCGCTAATCCAAACGTAGATTGTAAGACTAAAAATTTATGAGCTCCCAATTTGAAAATTGTTTTAAAAGAAACACGATTCATATTCATTAAAACCTCAAACTAATAAAATTTTCGAATTAAATGTAAACTTTCATAATTAAATGACCTAGACCCTTCGTTTATGATTTACAAAAAGTTTTACTCAATTCTATATAAAATAATATGGTGAGAATGCTATTTTGGTCGATATAATTTGACGTTCGTGTAATTCTAATCTATATAGTTTCAAATGTACAGTTTTAGTATTAAAGAATTTTCAATTTTGTATCTAATAAATCATGATTGGTAAGAAATGTAAATAATTTATTAGATGCGAAAATGAGAAGTTTTGTACTCAATAGAAAATCGAAAATTCAAAGTCGTTTTTTTAAAAAGAAGATAATGGACTTATCTTTTATGGCTGAATGTATACATGGACTAAATTGTTAAAAATTTCTATTTTAAAAAAAAAAAAAAAAAAAAAAGCTCATACGGTAAATTGATACTTCGTAAATGGTCATGAACTACATTCTTTTAACCTAAATTAAAAATATAGTCTATAAACTTTGAGGTTTATATCTATTAGTCCTCAAGTTTTCAAAATTACAAATTTAGTTTATAAACTTTTCTTTTTTAAAAATAATTTCAAATATACTAAACATAAAATTGAAAGTTTAAAGTTTTATTAAATGTAGTGAGAATTTTTCTTTTAAAAAAATGTTATTAAACAATTTTAAAAATTTAAAAAAAGTACAAAGCTTTCTCTAGATCATGTGGTTAAATCTGATTGATGGATGCATATATTAAAGTTGATAATAAAGAAAAAGAAATTCAACAAAAAGACATAAATGAAACCTCCCAAAAGTCATTTTACTAAAAGAAATATTTAACCCAAAAATTGGAGAAATTTGCATAAGAAAATTTGAAAAAGACAGAAAGCTAAAAAATAGAGAAGGAGAAAAAAGAAGAAAAAAAAAAGAGAGAGAGAGAGAGAGAGAAAAAGAAAATAGAGAGAGATTCCTTTGTCCCTCTGCTCTGCTTACAACTGTTCTTTCCACAGATTTTCAATCCTTTTCTCCGTCATCTTCTCTTTTCTCTTTTGTTTCTCCACTTTCTTCCTCTCTCCTTCTCACTGGTAAGCTTCCATTTCTCTTTCCTCTTTGATTTCTTATATATGTTTTTCCCTTTTCTATTTCACTTTCTATTTTGGTTCCTTATTACCATTTCCTGCTTTTTACTCCTTTCAATCATATCTCTTTCCTTTACTTCTTCCTTTAGTGGTCATTTGCTTTATCGTGCTCATTCTCACTCCAATTTCTGTGAAATCTGCTTCGATTTAGTGGTCATTTGCTGTCGAGCTGGAGTTCGCTGTATGAATTTGTGGGGTTCTGATTTCTAGGGTTTCGTCTGCTTCTGGTAGTTATTCTTCTTTTTAGTTCAGGAATTTGTTGTGGGTATGTTTTGTTTTTCGTTTTGAGTTTGAGGTTCTGCTTTAAGCTCAGAACTCGAAGCCGAAAAGTTGACTCTCGTTTACTTTCCTGGTTATAGTAAAGAATCGGATCTTTATGGATTTTGCTTTCTTCCTAATCTTTTAGCCCTTTTTGCCATATTTCCCAGCTGATTTGAGCTCGTTGAAGCCGATGATTACGTTTTTCTCTAGCTACTTTGACTTGAGCTTTTTTGCCATATGAACTAAAATTTGTACTGGAAACTAAGGCAAAAGAGAAACTACAAGAACTTTGTTGGGGTTCAGTTATTTTTTAGTGTGGGTAATTTATGTTGAATTGCATTATTTAGATGATCTGATGGAGGACGAGATGGGGACGATGGGTCAGCCATTCGAGCTGACTGGAGGTCAAAAATTCTAACGATGATATCCTAAGTGAATTCTTGTTTGGTCTTCTGATTCCAGGTGAAGTATATACTACTCTAAGCTTTTGTTTTCTGTTTTGCATCCTTTATGTACATTTTATTTTTGCTTACGATTACTTGCTTAGACTGTGGATGAATTGCTCTGCTGCTGCTGCTTAAATCTATTACTTCATATCTGAGCTTTAACTTCACAAGACTGTTGTTTCTCTTTCCTGGTTGTTTATTATTGCCCAGAAGTTTTAAAGGTGTTTTTAGATCTTCCCTTCTGTGTTCTCTTGCCAAATTCCCCTTTTGGATATGTGTGTATATATATTTTTGCAACCCTAGAAGTGTAGGTCGGTTAATGTCTTATTTGTTTGGTGTAGTAACTTGTGTAAATGCAAGAACGGGGGTGATGATAAGGCATCAATTGTTGCAATGTTGCATTGATTGCCACCTTCTTGATCAACTTTCGTAGGCTCTTTAGGGGGGGTTATATTTGGGTTGTAGTTTAGTCTGAATTTATTGAGCACTTTCAAGTTAAATTTGAATAGAGTGAACGATTTCAGACATAAATGCCAAGAAAAGTGGGATTGGAATCCTGGTTTGGTAAGTTCTTTTACTTTCAAAAAAAATAAGCTTATAAACACTTGTTTCTAAAACCTATCTTTCTTTTTAAGAATTCATTCCAAGTATTTCATTAAACACTTGTTTCTAAAACCTATCTTTTCTTTTTAAGAATTCATTCCAAGTATTTCATTAAAAGTGTGAACCATGATTAGAGAATCATGAGGAAATAAACATGAACTTAAAAAACAAAAAGCAATGTTCCCAATCGTCATTCATCGTTTCCCATTTGGTAATAATTTCGTTTTTGGTTTTTGAAAATCATGTTTACCTCCTCTCAATTCTCTAATCATATTTATTATATAAACATTAGAATTTTATTTTAAAAAACAAGTTTTTTAAATTTAATTTTTTAATTCTCAAGATTTGGCCTTGATTTTGAAGAAACTCCTAAAAACTAGACAACAAAATATATAAACTAATGGATAGAAGTGAAAAACCAAATTGTTACGAAATCCAATGGAAAATATTTGTTCTTGTGTGCTATTTTAGTCTCTGATGGGGGCAGCATTTTACCTGCTTGAGAATCTACCTGCTGAATTGATGTATTCCTTTTGAGATTCACCAATATGTGAATATTTTATTCAGACAGCATTTTATTAGCTTGCATTCTTTTCCTTCATTTTGTATCATAGTTAGGTGACATATTGGTGATGTTTTGTATATGATTGCCATTTTGTTTGCAGTGGAGCTTTTTTATTCTGTCTGTGTTGGTTATTAGTTTTGGAGTCACAAATGGATGACAGTGGACACCGTGAGAATGGACGGCACAAAGCAGATCAGTATAAGTCGGCTCAAGGTGGTCCGGTATAACAGGATGAAACAAAA
Organism: Citrullus colocynthis; assembly: GCA_031780015.1. Taxonomy (NCBI): domain Eukaryota; kingdom Viridiplantae; phylum Streptophyta; class Magnoliopsida; order Cucurbitales; family Cucurbitaceae; genus Citrullus; species Citrullus colocynthis. The sequence continues at coordinate 2,019,104 of QLSR01000479.1, forward strand.
CTGAAAAATAGTGCCATACATCTCTTTCATGTAATTCAAATTGTAACAATTTGGCAAACTTTGATTCAATTCGTTTGAATTTATCTTGGCAGTGGATGATGCAGCATCAACCATCAATGAAGCAGATAATGACAATTATGGCTGAAAGAGATGCGGCCCTTCAAGAGAGGAATTTGGCCCTTTCCGAGAAGAAGGCTGCACTAGCGGAGCGAGACATGGCTTATCTACAGCGAGACGCTGCGATTGCAGAGAGAAACAATGCACTTTTGGAACGGGACAATGCCATTGCTACGCTTCAGTATCGTGAAAACTCCCTAACAAATAACAACACGTCCTGTCCACCAGGATGCCAAATTGCTAGAGGAGTGAAGCATATACATCATCCACAGCAGCAACAACACACGCATGTGCCCCACATGAATGAGAGTAATTACAATTCCAGAGAAATGCATTCTTCAAACGATGCTTGCCCGGTATCCCCTGTTGCTTCTGAATCAACAAAGGCACGGCAAAACAAGCGTCCAAAGGAGGGAAAGACAGTTACAACACCAAACAAGAAGGCTTCAAAAGGTCCAAGGAAGGTCAAAAGAGAGGCTGAAGACTTGAATAAGGTAATGCTGGGCAAGTCACAAGAATGGAAGGATGGAATTGGGATCATGAGTGGAGGTGATGATCTTAATAAACAGTTGGTAGTATCAAAGTCGGATTGGAAGGGACAGGATTTAGGATTGAACCAGGTTGCCTTTGATGAATCAACCATGCCATCTCCAATATGCTCCTGCACAGGAGTTATCAGACAATGCTACAAATGGGGAAATGGTGGATGGCAATCTGCATGTTGTACTACCACCATCTCAATGTATCCATTACCCGCTGTTCCCAACAAACGACACGCCCGACTCGGTGGTCGGAAAATGAGCGGAAGCGCTTTCAACAAGCTGCTTAGCCGCCTTGCAGCCGAAGGTCACGATCTGTCAGCTCCAGTTGATCTTAAAAATCACTGGGCAAAGCATGGAACAAATCGTTACATCACCATCAAGTAGTCACTAAGCTTATTAAGGAAGTAGGGCAGAGAGTAGAAAAAATGGAGGAAATTCCCAAATTAGCTCAAGGCACACTGCCTCAGAATTTCCTTCCACTTTCAGCAAAAGAATAAAGGATAGCATAACATCCATAAAGAAAAGGAGTTAGAAGCTATCTATGCCTCTCTCACTTTCACCAAGTTTACTTGAGAGCAAGGATAGAGTCAAGTGCGTCAAAGGGTAATTTCTTTTTTACTTTCCTCTTTGTTTGAAGTGACTTTCATTAGGCCTTGCTCTGTAAAGGCTTGGCGAGATCCTACTTGCTTCAAAATAACTGTAAAGGTATGTGCTTATTATTATGTTAAGGGTTGCACTTAATATCAGAATATGGCCGTCATCATTTTGTAGCCTGCCGTCTGTATCATCTCTCAAGATGTATCTGTTGTTTATGCATCAATGAAACTTAATCCCTTAGGTACGGTATGATAATCAGCTGTCCATAAACTCTTTCCACTGTCATTATCTTAACCAATTGTCTTAGATTATTTAATCCAACAGTTCTTTTGTCTACATTCCAACCCACACTTGATCAATCATGGAATTAAGTTACCCGAGCAGATTGTTCTAGGGCATTTCTTCATAGATTCTTGGGGTTGAAAGATTGAATTAAGCGAAAAGATTAAAACAAGAGGAAAGAAAATCCTTTGGCTAATTGTGAACAAGTTTCTCTGTGAAAGCAAACATCTTTGTAAACTATCGAAAATTACTTAATCAAGGTGTGTCAGATAATGAATGATCAGCATCAAAGCATCAGACAGGGATAACTGATATTTCATGTTCTCATCACCCACATCACTTGAACTAGAATTCAGAACAAAACCTTGTTCAAATATACCTGCACTGTCCCTTCAAATCATCCATTTATTCCCATAGCCAATTAAAAAGACAAAAACCCCAAGAAAACATATGACTAAAAACTGATAAATGAGTTTTAAATGTATATTATAACAAGGAAAGCAGAAGGGTGTGAGCCTCAGACCGTCCTAGTTCAAAAAATTTCAACATCAATGCAAATATTACATTTTTGCATCTAAGTCAACCAAAAAACTCTTCATCACTGGCCACACCTAACAGCAAAGAAGACCGGAAAAAAAAAGGTGAAGTTAAAGGTAAAGCAAACCGGAAAAGAGTCGATGAAAGGAGAAAGAAAAGCAATAATTCCCAAAAATCTAACACTGTCAGAGTTTGTGAAATATCAGCACTTGGAATCAGCCAGGGATAACTGTACATTTCATGTTTTCTCATCATCCAGAAGAAGAAAAAACCATTGCCAGAAACTCATTCAATTAAAACAGCGAATTCAAATCCATAAATTTGAGATTTACGAACTTCAGAAAATCGAGAAAGAAATAAAACTAGACGAATTTTGATTAGTAGAGGCATCAGATCTTCCTATACAAAGTGGTTAATCATAATGCTCCAAGTTCGTAAACTAGAACATTCTACCATTCGTAAGTTCGTCATTTGCCCTCTTCCAAGTACGAACACAAAATGAATTGCAGAAATCGCAAGAAAAAAAACTGCTGGCAGCGATGTAATCAAGAAGATCTAACCAAGGATGCGAAAGCGAGAAGAACGAATTGAAGAACAGTAGAGCTGAAAAAAAAAAAAAAAAAAATCGAAGCGGCCATGGAAGCTGTAAAAAGGCGGCGTTCTAGAATGTGGCTAGGGTTTTGAATTGGGAAGAAGAAGAAACATATTGGAGGTTTTATAACCATTCTAGCCGGTAATTATGGGAAGAAAAATTCGATTTGGACCGAAATTTCGACGGCTGTGATTTGTAGACGAAAATCCTGCGGCTCGATCGATCTTCGTGTAAAAACGTTGGGCCTGTAAGGGAAGTTGTATCACCGACGAATTATGTTCCAACACGTAATTGCTGTATGTCACGTGCATTTTGGGCCGGAAATATTAAATTATGGGCCATTCACGACTCTGTGCCCAGCTAAGTTCATTGATTTGGGCCTGTTCAATAGTTAGCCCCAAAGCTGGGACTAAGATATTTCTGGCGATCCTTTATCATATATTCATAACTGAATGTACATGTTAATGTCTATTCCGTACTCACTAGTTAGTGATTAGTAAACTATAGGCGATAGGACTCGGTTAATGTAATGTTGATACTGTTCACGTTCAGTTTCTGTAGCTCGAATTACTATATGTATTGAAAAGGTGATGGATGGAGACGTAATAAAGGCAAAACAAAGGTTATTGACAATGCAACTACAATCAGGACATATAGTAGAACTAATGAATTTATTAATAAGATATAAATATGACAATTTTAATGAATTGAACTATATTAAAGTTGGTAAAAATCTCTCAGCTCAATTGATGATTTTTCTTTTTAATGTTTACATTAATAAAATTATTAATTACTTGCATAAGAGTAATGATTTAGAAATAATAAATAATATAGTAAATTCATGCTTCTAAAGTTCATAATGATGTGTTGAATATATTATACGTTATATATATTTATCAAAGTAAAGAGAAAAAGAAAAGAAAAGAAAAAGATGAAGAGGTGGAATTGAAATTCTCAAGGGATGAGAAAAGACATCTTTGGCCCCATCCTATTTCCATCTTCCTAAGGATCATTACGATTCATCTTCGTTTGGAGGTTTTCCAATCCTTACAACTAAGGGTGTGGTTGGATTGAGAAAAAAAATATATGTTTTTTTTTTTTTTTTTAAATAATCTTTTATTTAAACTCGTTCAATAATAATTGTTTAATATATATTTTAAAAATATTTTAAGAGTTATTTTTCAATTTTTTATAAAATAACTTATTTTCAAAATTAAAGTTAAACCAAATACCCTCTATGACCCACATATAAAATCTCTTACTTATTATAATCGATAACATTTGCACAAATTAATTAAACTATATTTATTATCATATCAATTGAACTATATTTAAATTGATAAGTACACAAAAACATTCAAACACAACTACAAAGTCAAAATGGTTGAAAAACTTATGGCATAACAAATATCCAAATCCAACTTGAAAAACATTAACATAACTAGGAGGAACATAAGTCATAAGAGAAAACTCACAAACAATAATATATATGCATGCACCACTCAGTGAAACTAAAATATATAGTTTGAAGTCAATACAGTGACTATATATATAAATAAAATAAAGGGTATGTTTTGGAGGTGGGACCCAGATATGATTTTTGCTTAAAAATTAAAGCTTTGAAAAGATTGGGAGTAAACATCAGTAGCTCTGAAGCTGCAACAATAACTGACCTTACTTTCTACACTGTGTCTCCAGAAATATCAACCAAACCAAACAAGGTCCCATCTTCAATAATCATTTCCACCAACTTGAGGATTGTTTTAATCAAAACCTTTGATTTCTCTACCCACTATCTCCCTAATAATCTATGGAATAAGGAATTTTTGAGATATTAAGTTTTGGATTAAGGATTTTGATAGATCGTGGGATGGATTAAAAGGAGAATCCAAAGCCAATTCACCTTTTACTTTGGAGGGTAAATACGTCATTTTTCACTTTACGCATAATTCTACTTTAGTTTGACAACGTGTAGTCTCTTGGTTGGTGATATATGTCTCAACCGGTTTGACTATTTTTTAAAGTTAGCTCTACTGCCTTGTGGAAGTTTGGAAAGTTGTACAAGGTTTATTCTTTCAGGTTAAACCGTATAAAATGCCCTTTGAACTTTGAAGTAGGCTAAACCGTATAAAATACCCTTTGAACTTTGAAGTAGGCTTCAAAAATGATACTCGCTTTGAATAGTTTCATAAATTTAAATGGAAAAATAAATTATAGATACACCTAAACTTTGAAGATTATATCAATTTATCTATAACTTAATAATTGTATCAATTTAAATCATGAGCTTTTATAAGTGAATCAATTATACCTCTCCTTCAGATTTCATTCGGAAAATATCGTACACCTTAATAATTGTTACCATTTAAACTCCTAATTTGTCATAAATGAATAAACTTAGTATGTTTATCAAGATTAAGCCTTTGAAAATCATATATGCATTAATTTTTACATGTGTAGACTTTTTCAAATATATCGAATGAAAATTCATGCATTAGACAATTTTCAAAGGAAATTATAACTAAATTAAAAGCCTAAATTGATTAGTGATGAAAGTCTAGGGATTTAACTAATAAAATTATAAGTTTCACGATGTTTTTTTTCAAACACAATAAAGAAAGAGTTTAAATCAATACAACTATTAATTACTTAATAAAACTCCAAAAATTCAAAGTATAGAATTAATATTTCTAGAAATATTTAGATATTAATTGTGTAATAATAATAACTATTTTTCTTGGGAATTTAAACTTGTTATTCTTTTAAAATATAATATTTTAATTATTAGATGGGTTTACAATAGTGGTTAAAAACGAGGATAATTGCATTCATTGGTAGGAATAATAATGAAGTGTATAGTAACATTTTTTAAAAAAATTACAAATATAGCAAAATCTATTTGTAATAGACTCTATCAATGATAGACTCTTACTAGCAATATGGTTTATCACTAATAGACATTAACTAGTGATATGGTCGATCATTGATGAATTTCGAAAGCATAATATAAATTTAGTTACATCTCGAAATATTTTGAACTATATTTGCAACTATCCAAAACAACCAGTTTTCTATTTATTTTATTTATAGTTATTTTTATAATAATTTATATAGAATTTTAAAGAATTTAAATTATATGTCCTCTCCCATTAAAAGAGAAAAGGACCATTGGTCCAAATAGATTATTAGACTACGATTATAGCAATGTTATCCAAATGGTCTAAAAATATCTTATTATTGATTCTTCAAAGCTACTTATTTCATTTGCATAGATTTGATTGCATTGGTAATTAGGGTTTTAGCCCACCTGAAAATCTTCATCTCTTTATAAACCATTATCAAGAGTGGTCCTTCCAAAATGTATGGTTCAAAGTGACTCTAACAAGTAACAACCATTCATAACATATATTAATATTTTGATGACATTCATCTAATTTAATTTCTTATGGTTTAAAATTCAATATAGCATGTTCTTCCCAATATTACAACATAGACGAAAGTGAGAGATTCAAGTTTAAGAGAAAATACTTTGGGTAAGTTGAAAGTATAAGAAAAAGAAAATAAATGAGAGTTTGTTTGGTTGTAGAAAATCTGAAAATCTGAAAAATAAAAATTTGGAAACAAAGATTTTAATGAAAACGGAGTTGTATTTCATGCTTTTATATGTGTGTTTGGTAATATATTATTTAAAAATTAAATTCTAATTAAAACAATTATTTTAAATGTGTTTGATAATATATTTTTAAATCATAAAACTAGTCATTACCCACACAAATTTAGGTTAAATATGAACTATTATTAATTAATTTATGAACATGTCTTATGTTAAAAATTTTGTATAATTATTATTTTTTAATATCATATAATTTATAATACATCACATGATACATATTTTAATTAAAAAAAATAAATTGAGTTTATAATATAAAATACTATATTTCTAAATATGTTTATCTTTTGGGTTGTTTTCAAATATAGTAAAATGAGTTAACTTATTGACAAATATAGTAAAATATCATTGTTTAATAGTGATAAGCACTAATATATCTATCACCACGGATAGACTGACATTTTTTACTATATATAAAAATATTTCAAACAACTTTGTCATTTAAAACAACCACCCTTATATATTTTAAAAAATAATTTTGCGGTATAAATTTTAATATTCAAAATTCATGTTTATCACTTTTTTTTAAAAATCATAATTTTGCAATTTATATTTTAATATTCAAAATTTGGATACACTAAAATATAAAAATATTATTATTAGAATATGCATGATTTAGATCACATAATTTTTTTTTAAAAAAAAATTGAAATCAAAATTTATATTTTCTGCAAAAACACATATTTGTTACTAACGAAGATACCCCGGAGTTTATAAGAATTAAGTATTTTTTAATAGCTCATAACTAAGTTAGAGAAGGGGAGGGACCAGATTTTTGTAGATAATGTCCAAAGTTTATCCCAAAAAAAGGTAAGTGGTCACAATGTGGGAGCAGTTTTCAGATCATGGCCTTTGAAAAGTACTTTTCTTTTTTATTTATTACCATTATGAGAATCATTTTTTAGAAGACATTTATGCTTTATTTTTTTAATTTTTCATTTATTCATGTGAGGTTGGCTCATAAGTGTTTCCATGAAAGATGACTTGACGGCGGTGTGTCATATGCTTCTTGCACCTAAGATGCTCTTATTAATTTGTTGCCTAAATTTCCACTTTGGTCCTCTTCTTCTTCTCAAATTTTCATCTTTAGGAAGGGGTAAAATCTTACATTTTAACTTTTTGTATTGCCAACTTTTTCAGTTTTGCCTACTTTAACAATGTTTCTAATAAGCCTTTTAAGTTCTTAATTTTGTGTCCATATAAAAACTTTGGACAAGTAAGGGTTTGTGAGCCTCTTAATTAAATATCATTTTAAATTTCTCGATTTCAAGTATTATTAAAAAGTTATATCATTGTCAGTTAAAATGACTGGAAAAATAAGTTGAAACTATTTCTCAAACAGATAAGGATATTATATAAAGATACTCTCTATTTCATCGATTTTATAGAAAGTAACATGTATCTCATTCATTAAGTTATGTTCATATTATTAGTAAAAATTGAAATTAAGTGAAAAATTCAACAAAACTTTAATTTCAATGCAAAATCAATGAAGTAACGAACAAGTTATAAACTTATAAATATCAACGACAAATTATAGACCTACCATAGAGGCTTACTAAAAAAGCTTATGAATTTTGGAATCTAAAATATCGTAGAGTCAAACAATTGTGTTACATATAAAATTTGACAATGAAAAAACAACTCTAATTATAATCTTGAGAAGGGTGGGTGGAGATTTGGAGTTAGTAGTTTATAACTTGAATACAACAGAAGAAATGAATGATTGAGATTTGAAGCCAAACAAGTAAGTTGGATTAAATAGGAAGAAGGAGTGAGAGAAGTGTTGGTTGGTAGTGCTACACATATAAAAATATGCTTTTGTAATTTAACAATATGGTTGGATTTGTATATGCCAGACTGGGAAAGAGAGTTCTCTACCAATAATTATATATGACTTATGATCCAACCTTGGCTTTAATATGTTTATCCACATTATCTTCTATGATAATATTTCATGTGCAAGTTAGAATCAATTCTGTATCTATAAAAGACACTGTAGCAAGAAAATTAACCATACAGAGAGAGATATATAGTTTGCAATTGGATTAATTTCATTTGTTTGGTGGGTGGGATGAGATATTCATTAATTTCTTTACAAGGTTTGCAATGAGAGTGTTGTTTAATTTATAATACCTTTTTTGGTTATTGGTAGTCAATTTTAGAGTTAGAGGATGCATGTCACATTTTCGAACGATTAGACGGTTCAGTTTCATTTTCGTTTCGAATTAAAAAGGAAACGATGTTCTTCGTTATGCAATTGATTCAATTGGTAAAATAAAATAATAAAGAATTTCATAATAGCTTCTGATTTGATAATTCTCTTAAAATCTTATTGATATACATTTTAGGTTATTTATATAGTACTTATCGAAGATTTATCAGAATAAAATAATACAGGAAAATAATATGACCAACGGAAACATAACCAAATACAACAAAACCAAATTTAAATACATTTGTATGTATATTGTCACTATGAACTAATGAATTGAGATTGATACAAATATGTGTAAGGCTATGTGATTTATTTGTTTAATTCCAAAATAAAAAACAAATTTTTAAAAACTTGCACAAATAGATGGAAGGGTATATGAATGAATTGATTTTGAAGCAATGTAAGTTTTGTTAAGATGAATAGACTTGAAATCAAAATGTCTAGTAGTCACAAGATATATTAATAGAGTATACTTTCCCTTTTTAGCAACTTAATCATAATAACTCGAAAATTAAGTAGTTTTTTATGATAATAATTATGTGCTAAAATTTTATATTTGTGATAGTTTTTTCATTTGACAATATGTGGGAAGAGAGAATCAAATCTTTGACTACGAAGTTGATGGTGCAAACTACGTGCCACTTAAGCTATATTCATTTTGATTTTTTTAGTACAGTTATCGAGACAAGAAATTTAAATCTTTCAACTTCTAGGTGAGAAGGTCATTAATAATTATCGTCGATATATATTTGCTTTGACATTTAGGCCATACTTATTGTTTCTGTTCATGAATCTTTTTTCATAAATCGCTTTTGATGGGCATCTTCTTTTTAAGAAATGCTTTTGGAGAATATGAGAATTTATGAAGTAGCATAATTTTTACTAAAGAGATTATGTTGTAATGGCCTATTATTATTATTAGGTTGACTGAATATATTATCTGTTGCAACAGAATCATGTGATGAGATGACTTTAGATCAGAAATTATGTTATCTTAATTCAAATCTCAAATCTATAAAATTTGGATCAAAATCAAATATTATAAATTTTGGTGGGTTCTACGTGGCAATTTTCCTAGTGCAACAATCCAATCCTAATTATGACTATCAGAATTTTATGAAAAAAAGGAAAATATATATAGATTAGGTTTATAATTATTTTTGTATTTTAACTTGCAATAAAATAATATTATTTGGTTGGATGAACTGGCAAAATGACAAAACTATCCCGCTTGTTTGGGTCGATGTGCCAACTCATGCCTTGTCCACGTGGCAGTTCAAGACAAAAGAGCTAGGCCGGAGGGTAGTTATAAACCAGGATTAAAACATCAAATATACGGATATGGAAATTCCAATTTTACGAATACGTTATTAAAATATTCATTCTGGCGGATACTTTTATAAATGTTTACAATCTGTAAATGATTAGATCGATAACTAAGTTATTTTCACTCTTATTGTTATTAATATTTGAAATGTATTAAAATAGGTCTCTACGAATATAGTAAAATATCACTATTGAAAAGTGATAGATAGTTATATACGATGGTATTTTGCTAACATAATAATAAACAATAGTAATTTATTAGTATCTTTCACTAATAGATAATGATATTTTGTTATATTTAAAAATATTTTTAATAATTTTGTCATTTAAAATAATTACTCTTAATATTTTTATTTATACTTGACTAAATAGATGACATTTTTAATATGATTATTTACAAATGATATTGGAGATATTAATTAATCATTAACATTGATGTCAAACCCTTACATTTATGGTTACCTATATGTCGATGAATATTTTAATGGGCAAATTGCAAAAACCACTCCTAAAATATGGTGGTAATTGCAATTATACTTTTAAACTTTCAAGTTTAAAAATCGAGCTCTAATTGTTATAATTATGTCAAATTGAACTTTTAAACTTACATAATTGTATAAATTGTAACATTGGCGTAAGTTTGATGATTTGATTTTTATCATTTTTGGGTCTTATTTCTACAATTATTGTAAGCTTAAAGGTTCAATTTTAACACTGGTAAAAGTTTATGAGCTTAATTTTACAATTAAAAGTTTATTTTTAAAATTTAGAGACCAAACACATATATTCTTAAAATTTTGAAAATTAAAAGGGTACATTTCAAAAATGGTTTTTTTCAAATATAGCAAAAGGAACCAAAATATTTACAAATATAGCAAAATACACAACCTATCTACGATAGACCGCGATAGACCGAAATAGTAGTTTATGCTTATCGCAGATAGACGGTGTATTTTTGCTATTAGTCTTGCCATTTAAGATAATTTTCCTTTAAAAAACCAACTATAAGTAGGTGCAATCCAACAGGCATCCATTCCACTCTCATTCTTCGCCAATAAATAATAACGATAATAATATATTTAAGTATTTTTCTTTAAAAATATAGGGACAAAAACACATAATCTCTCAAACTCGTGGTCAACAATTTTTTGAAGTATAAATAATAAAACAGAGAAGATCGATTGGCCTCCTTGCTTAAACGCAGCGCAAAAAGGGGGTGACACCTCTTTTGTTTTCCCCAAGTTACCGTTGCTTCTTTTATTTAACTAAGTTAAGGTTTTAATTAATCACATGGGCCCCGCTAAATTAAATGTCATTATTCCTTAATTACAACTTCTAATCAGACAAAAGTAAAAAAAAAGATAACATTATCTTTAAGCTTTGAAGTAACTGTCAACATGTCACTGAGAAAAAAAAGAAAATCTAAAATATAGAACCGTAGAAAAGAAAAAACACCAATTTTTGCTTTAAAGAAAAACAACAATTTTAAACCTGAATTGGCATTAATTTTCCTTTAAGCTTTTAAATTTCATAACATTGTTATCCATTAGAGTCTTAGATGTTTGCTACAGTTTTTACATTTCATTTAATGTCTTCTAATTCTTTTACTAAAAATCAAGTCTTGCTCTAAATTAAACTAAATCTCAAGTAAAATTGATAAATGGAATAATTTTATATATATTATCAAATTTAGCTTAAAATCTGAGTGAAAGATCTAACTATTAAATCAGTGCGATTGACAAAGTGCATATATTTTTTTAAAAAATCAAAATAGCTATTTTTATAATCACGCAGAAGTGAAAATAAATGTTATGAAATTATATAAATTAAAATGAACTAAAACTAAAATTACAATAACTAAGTTAGAGTGGGAAGAGACTTAAATCAAATAAAATTAAAGCGGATATGATAATGCAAAATAGTATTTTAATTTTTTAATCTTAATTTTATGTAAGAAAAAAAAAGTTAAAATTTCGCGACATTCACATGAGAAATTCAGATGGTAAATTCTCGCGATTTTCTAGACGATATAACTTGAGATATGGTTTTTTTTTTTTATATAAAAAAAATTATATTAAAGCCATAATATGTTTTTGTTTTTTCCCGAACGGTCTGAAAAATAAACAGCATCTATTTGAGACGAGAGAATACGAAGCGTAGGGATCTGACAGCTTCTTCTTCTCGTCTTCTCTGAATTTCTTCTGATCGTTGGGGGCGACGGAGCCGTTCCCATGGCGGAATCCAACTGAAGAACTGAGCTAGATTTAAGGGATTTTTTAAGATCCGTGTCTCTCTCTCTTCTTTAGACCATCTCTACTTTTCTCTTTTCCTCTCTCGCTCGCTACAATTCCCAAGACCCGCACCATTATAGGCCGTTTTGTCCCCTGCACAGAGAGAGAGAGAGAGAGAGAGAGAGAGAGGGAGATTCGGATAACTTCAACATGGGAAGGTCTCGCTCATGCTTCCAAGTAATCACATGTGGTAGCGATTCAAAGGACGAAGATGAGATCGATGTACTTGAGGTAGGTATTTTGTTTCCTTTGATTTCATCCACTTCCCCCCTTTTCTTATTCGATGCATGAGCGTTGTTTCAATTGAGCTTGTGCTTTAGTTTTTGTGGTTGTGAAGAACATTGAATATCTTCGGTTTTGCGTGTCAATGTGTGGTAATGCAATCGTTTAGTATTGAATGGATCGATTCTGGTCAGGACATGAGAATCAATTGGAGTTTCTGCTTATGCATTGTTAATTTTCTTTGGAAAATGTGTTCGTGATCTGGTTGAGATTGCTTTGATAAATGAGAATCTGACTCTGGATTTTTACTTTCTAAAGAATTTTGGTGAATTTATTGGTACTGTTGCACTTCGCATCTGGGAATCATTGTTCTGTTTCTATATACTTCATTTCAACATGTGTCTTCTGTCTGTTAAAGTAGTTTGTTCTATTTAATTGTACTTCCAGAGTAAGGCATCTAAAGACAAACGAGGCTGGAGTTTCCGTAAAAGATCTTCCCAGCATCGTGTGCTAAACAACACTGTGACCGCAGAAACTCCTCCTGTAGAGAAGGAGAACCTTGAAACTGCTACGTTCGACTTCCAATCATCAGCCAACTCCACTGTTCCTGAGAAACCCACTATAATACACTTCACCAATGAGGAGACCCATGTGCCTAACATCGAGAATCCTAAAGGATCTGATAAGGTGGATGTTACATCCGAAAATGAAAGTAAGGTCGATAGTGAGGTTCAGGAGTCTACTGTTATTGTCATCCAGGCTGGTGTCAGGGGGCTCTTGGTACTCTACATTTCGGAAATTCTTTAGCCTGAGATTCTTGTCAATTGTACAATGAAATTTTAACATTTCCATTCATGACATATTGGCAGGCACAGAAGGAGCTGATTAAACTTAAGAATGTAGTAAAGGTGCAAGCTGCTGTTCGTGGATTCTTGGTAAGGCGACATGCTGTGGGAACACTCCGCTGTGCACAAGCCATTGTCAAAATGCAAGCTATTGTACGTGCTCGTCGTGTTCATCTCTCCCCTGAGGGATCGTCCCCAGACGAGCTGCACAACAAGAATGAGAAGGAAAATCCTGGTTCGAAGATCTTGGTAATTATACTGGCTTTCAGATCATGTTATCTTGAGATTGTGGACCCACCTATTAAATGCTTGGCAAGGTTTAGATGTAATTTGGTTGTTCACTGTTTTTATCTGCGTGTACCATTTTAATTTTCTTAAGATATAGTATTTTGATTAACTTAAGATAACAAATTATATACATTTTTTTATGTAATCTATAGAGAATTTTTCCTGTCTTGTTTTGAAAATATTCTTCATATTGCAGGTGAAGGGAGAGATGACAAAATCCAATTTGAGATATATTTCAATTGAAAAGCTACTTAGCAATAGTTTTGCCCGGCAGGTATTTTGATAATGTTAGTATGTTTTGATTCATTGTTCGGCTAGTATGTGGTAAGCTAGTCTTGTTTAATTGATCAATTAATTTTGTATTTGAAGTTGTTGGAATCAACACCAAGGAACAAACCAATCAAAATCAAGTGCGTTCCTTCCAAAAATGATTCTGCTTGGAAATGGTTGGAGCGCTGGATGGCCGTTTCATCATTGGATGTCTTGGAGCCAAAGAAAGAAGAACTAGTCCCTGGTCAAATGGAAGAAGATACTGAGGAGCCGAAGGAAGAAGAATCAGAAGAATCAGACACTGAGCAATTGAAAAGAGAAATTGAGGAATCTCATCTTGAAGATCAAATTGATCCAAAACCGTTGTCTGAAACAGAAAATTTGAACTCCAGCACCATCAAATCAGTTTCCCCATCTGAAAGTGAAGATTTAATTACTTATGATGCCAGTAACTTACAATCTCAGATCTCCANAGTGTGGCCTGCTCACGTATTGATGTTTGTATGTTCGTAAATTCATACACTCTCGTCATACGTATACTAACATAAGCACAAGTGATGATTTTAGTATATATGTAAATTCATGTTTGCTTTTGTGCGTATATTGACAATTTTACTACACAAGAAGTTATTCTAGGATGTGCCTGCATGTACTTTGTTCATGATAAGTTAGTTATTTTAAAAGTGACATCTCCTTTCCTGAATCCTACTTTCAGAGAAAAAGTGGCGAAGGTAAAGCAGCTAACGATGTGGTCGTAACACTCAGGACTAAAATATGCAAGGAGACAACTTGACCTCAAGGTGTGCAACTAATTTCTGATCTACATTTTCATGACGCTTAGTTAATCAAGCCAAAAGATATGGGTCTGCTCAGGAAAGATGTGTAAATTCCCATTTCTATCTAATTGTTTTGTTTGTTATCTCTCCATTTTCCCCCACCCTTCCAAAAATTTTCCATCACCTGTTTGTATAATTTACAAGTTGTGTTCATTGTGTGCGTGATATTTAGTAGGTTTGTGACGAATGGTTTGGCTTGTGTATTTGTTTTAAGTAACTACAATGTGATGAAGAGATTCAAAAGATACATATTCCTTTTTTTTTCCTTCAGATTTTTACCTTAATAAGCAGAATACAATTGAGCTCTCTTATTTCTATTCATCATGTACCTTTACCTGAAGCTCCTAAATAGGGAAGACACTTAGATAGGGTCTTCATGGATGACATTATCTTTGTTGGGAATGTTGTTGATAATATTGTTTATTTTTGTCAAATTCGTCTTGAAGAGAACAAAGCTGCTCATGCCATGG
This sequence comes from Citrullus colocynthis, assembly GCA_031780015.1. Taxonomy (NCBI): domain Eukaryota; kingdom Viridiplantae; phylum Streptophyta; class Magnoliopsida; order Cucurbitales; family Cucurbitaceae; genus Citrullus; species Citrullus colocynthis. The sequence goes on from QLSR01000479.1 coordinate 2,034,207, forward strand.
CAACTTTGGCTTTACTTTAAGGTTGTTCTTTGATTCTGATGGTAACTTTTCCCTATTCTTTGTGTGGCTGCTGTATTTTTCTTTTCTTTTTTTGGTCGTTTTATGTGTTTGCTTTAGAAAATACTAATAATAAAAAAATTCACTTTGATCACAACACTGAAAATGGTTATATTTTGATCATTTTAACTAGTAGGTCTGTACTTTCCCCTAAATAACCTGAGCTTTCTTTTGTCATTTATTGCTGGGAAGGAACAAAAGGGAAAAAGATCGACAAAAAAAGTTGTTCTGGTCGATTTCTTTTTGTCTTTCTTTACTTTGTCGACAAGAACTTTAATTACATTTTTTTATTAAAAAAAAATCGTTTATTATTATTGTTGTTGTTGTTGTTTTTTTATATTTTCTAACGGAAATGTGAAATAGACTCTTCTTAATTGTTGTTAACTTATTTATTGTAGTGTTGCTTGAATTTATTTTTTCTTTCGTTTGGAGCACCAAAAATTTTGACGTCTTAATTTTACTGGAATGGCGATGGAAATTGAAACCTATTATATAGACATGTGATTTTGACCCTTTTTAGATGGTAAACTCACTCATGTTTTTGGGTTTTGAATATTGTGATGCTTGACTTTAATACTTCATTTGATTGAATAGAAAGGTCGTATATTAGGGTTTTTTTTCTTTTCCCCAAACGTGATATAATTATGAGATAAGTTTGATCCTATATATATCTGCGAAAAGTACATGAAGGTAGAAGTTGTTAGGATTTTCTTTTTTTTTTTTTTAAAAAAAAGAGTTGTTAAGATTTGTTAATTAATTTGATAGTCATGTATGTACATTAGTAGATTTGAAATCAAACATAATCTTAACGCAACGGTAATTAACATGTACTCTCTCGAGGTCGAAAGGTGGTTATTTGATCAATATTAATATACATACACAACCCTCCATTTGAACAACATACAAAATATACTATTATTTTTCTTATAATTCTTAACAGTTTTTCTTCTCAAGTTATTTTCTAATTTATTTATTTATTTATTTTTACATTCTTCGCCTCAGTTAAATATAATTTAACATAGTTTATTTGGTTAAGGTATATATCTTCAGCCAAGTGGTTAGATTCAAATTTATAATCATTTATGAGGATTATCAAATAACAAAGACTCGTAAACTTTCAAAATTATGTCTAATTAATCCATAAACTAAAAAAAAATTGTCGAATACATCATGAACTTTCAGTTTTGTGCCAAATTAGTACGTAAAATTTAAAGGTGTCCGATATATCATTTTAACTTATTTAACAATTCTTTTTTTGATTTTTATTAAATTATTTTGATTTTATTAGACAAAAATTTCAAATTTGTGTCTAACAATATTATTAACATTTCAATTATTTATCTAAAAGAGTCATGTCAAACTTCTTACAAAATGTGCAATCAAGAATTTATTATACACTAAATTAAAAGTTAGAAATTTATTTGAATATTTCAAAAACTTAAGGATGTCTTCGATACAAAATTAAAAGTTGGGACTTATTTATAATTTAGAAGTTTGGACATGCTATATAAAAACTTGAAAATTTATGAATTTATCTGATATTTTTTACCGAATAGGAACATATTAAACACGAACCATAGAACTTTAGTATAATATTTTGTAATTGAACCATCAACATTCAATGGCTAAATTTCTACCGGGAAGAAAAGGTAAAATAAAATTATAATATTAGCAAAGTCAATACTGTTCTAATAAACTATAAATTTTAAATTTAGCATGAATATTCATTCCAACCTTTACTATTAGGGGTTTATTTATTTATTATATATATAAGTTTTGACAACACATGTATTAATCTCTAATATTTTAGTATGTTTATTCTGTTTAGTTCTTATCGATTTAACTTTTTTTTATTTGGCCTCCTATATCTTAACAATTTTTAGTTTAATCATTTCTTATTGGTAAATGTTAAAATTAGCTAATCATAAACTTTTATGACATAACATTCGTGAATTATTATAAATTTAGTGGAAGAAATAGATGATCCAATAAAGGGAAATTTCCAGTTCATCCTTTTAACACAAACAACTAAATTAAATCACCTGTTTTCACAACTAAATTTAAATATTATATCACCTATATATATTTTTTTAAAAAAATATTAGAGACTAAGTTTTAAAAAATATTATATTCAAAGATTTAGGATTAAAATTTAGAATATATTTGACCTAAAATATTTGACTTGTTTTTATTATTAAAAATTCAGTTTTTTTAGTACATTCAAAATAATAAGGTAATAAGGTAACGGGAAGCAGATTTAAGATTTATTAAAGGTGTAAAGACTAAAATCAAATAATTAAAAAGAAAAAAAAATATGGAAATGATATTTTAATTTTAAAATTTAAATAATAAAAAGAAAAAAGAAAAAATGTTAATATTAAATAAAAAGAAAAAACAACAACAATAAAATTAATGTATCTGCCAAATGCAATGCATGTGAGGCAGAGTCAAGTATTTGCTAGAAACCAAATTAAACACAAATTTACTTAAAATATGAAAAAACAAAGCCAAAAGAAAAATGTTGAGGCTGTAGCTGGAAAAAGCCTGAACCAAAGGATCTAGGGTTTCCTTCGCTTCGATCCCTCTGTCTTCTTTAACTGACATGCAAACTAAGATCATCTTTCTGCAGTTGCACCTTGCATAATTTGTAGACACGTTTCGATTTTGAAATCATAACAGAAACTTCTTTAAACGTTTTGAAAGACGGTGCCGGATTCGAAGAAATAGCGCTAGGGTTTTCATCCTGATCGGATTCGGATTCCGACTCTTAACCGTGAAAGAAAGTTTTTGAAGCAAGAGAGCTGTTTTAGTACTTGTAAATATGCGAGGATTGCACAAAGGGAAAAGGGTTTCATGGGCGTCCGATCTTAATCTCCGTCAGGTAAAAACTACATTTCATTTGATTTAATTCAAATTAAACGAAGAACAATTTTGGGAATTTCTTTTATTTTATTGTAGTTTTAGTTTTAGTTTAATTTCTACCTAGAACCATTTGTGTTTTAAACCTTTGCCTCATTGTCCTGCTTTGCTTACTGCTTTTCTCTGTGAAGAATATATTTTGAGTTCTCATGGCTTAGTTTTTGTTTAGCCACTAATTTCAAGTATCCGGGGGATAGATTAGCAAATGGAAAATTTTCTATATCTTAAATTTAAATCAATCACATAATGAAAATGAATGGATTGGTAACATAGACCTAATTGTTTTACAAGTTTTATTTCATGAAGGTTTACGTCCTTAAGATCGCTTAGAGGCAGGGTATAGCTTTTACGTTCATGAGAGATTTTGCCTCCGTTTTAACTGTCTTTGGACCTCATACAATAGCTTGAAGAATGATATCATTCTGCTGCCTATCTTTCAAAATATAGAAGTCCACTTATGTATGTATTTTAACCCATTATTTCTTTTACCACACGGCTAAAGAACGCTGCAGACTGAAGTTAAGAATTACATCTCTTCATTGTGTAATTGTGATGATAATGTTGAGAATAACCATTAGAATATTTAGTATAGAAAGTAACAGTTTATCTCGACATGAGACTCTTTTTCGCGTAAAATACACATTTGGTCCTTGAGTTTGAGGAGTTTAAAAGGTGATAGGAGAATGTTTTTATGTTTTGCTGTTACAAAAAGTTTCTATTTTGATCACACCCGTTCTCCAAGCTTTTCTTAAGAACGTTCTTATTTTTTGCTGTCACAAGATTTACAGGAGATTCCCTGATCTAAGGACCAATGTAAGACATTATTTACCGCCATTTAAAATCCTCAAAATCTGCAACGTAGCTCCCTCTTCCTCTCCCTCCACTAACCACCACTTTCTTAGACACTTTTTTCTACCATCTTTCTAATCAACGCCTTCTCTTTTACTCTTTCTTCTTCACATCCTCCATCTCTGAACACCCTTCTCCCCAAGCTCACATTCTCTCTCTCTCTCTCTCTCACTTTATTCAATTAACTCCCCTCGCTGACAACTTCAGCTATCCAGAAAATTTCCCCGACCTTATCATTTGGTACAAACCGGGGGACTATGTTTCTTCACTATTTCTTAGACCGATGTAGGTTTCCACTGTCTTTTCAGAAATGAACTCCATCGTGTTATTGAAACTTGCTCTTTCTTGCCAAAATTTACGCTGACCAAGGATGTGGTTGTAGCGATGGCAAACCAAGAGACCTATATTTCTTCCTTATTTCTCAGACCGATGCTTCTTTCCATTGTCTCTTTGGAACTCAACTACATCAAGCGATTGAAACTTGCTCTCAATTGGTAGAACTTATGGAGGCCAATGTCATGGATGTAGCTCTGATGATAGCGATTTACGTGGTAGTTTTCTTAGATATGGGATTGTCAATTGTGGTTACTTGAGATCTTGAGACCAACAATGGAGAAGTTCGGCTCTGTAATTTAAGACATGAACTTTCATTTGTAAGCTTGGAGATTGAAATTAGAGCTTCACTCTACCAAAAGAAACTCTCCCCCTATTTTGATCGACCACCATTAAGACTCCTATGCTTTACGGGCTCCACAGAGGTTATTTGCAGATATTGGTAAGCTTCGACAATGTTCGAGGATTACGATTCAATCCAAATGACGACGTTATGCTGGAGATGGTGAAAGGCACATTCAAATTGACCTCTCTCGATATTAAAAATCCAAGTACAGAAGGGAAAAAACTGGTTCAAGTAGTTCGCTTATCACATTTGTTCTCACAAACAAACTTTATTTTGGAGTCTAACCACACCAGTTTTCCAAGCTTTGGCTGAAGAATGTTTTTCTATTTTGCACGTGATAGTATTGATAGGAGATCCACATGTTAGTTTGTGGCCTTTTGCAGTCTTAGAAGAGGAGATAAATGAGGAAGAAGAAGGGTAGGGGAAGAAAGAGAGGGAAATACCATATAAGCTAAAGAAAATATTATAATAATTTTAGCTAGCTGCCAAATCATCTTTCTGATTGTCAACTAATGGTCCAAGGCCCCTTTTGAACTATTTTCTAAAAGTCAGGGACTAAACCATTAGTTTTTGAATCTTAGAGACCAAATAGAATCTTATCCACAGATTCAAGGACCAGATGTGTACTTTACCCTTCTTTTAAATTGTTTTATACATCATTTTATATTTTTATCACTGATTCTGTACTTTTGGGTTCATGTTGAACAATTGTAGAGGTGGGGCTCGAACCATCAACGTTTGGGATGTTAATTGGTGCCTTTAAAATCTTTCATTAAGAAAGTGACAGTTTATGGACATGAGCTGTCCTTGAGGCTTCTCAATATTTTGTGTAAGATAGAACAGTTACTTTTTTGTTTGGTTGAAATGCTATAAGTCTTACACAATTACTGGAATAAACTCTTGGAATGTCGTGTATAGAATATGTATCTCTTAGGATTTAGGAATACTATTAGGGTAGATGTGAGAAATATACTAAGGATGTATTAGTTATTAGCCAAAGAATTTGATAGCAGGAGTTGGTTATGCCTAGACGAGGTGGGAGAGGACAAAGGAAGGCAATGGTTTGATCGTTTGAGTTGTTTGGACTTCAGTTTACTAGAAGTGAGGTTCCAAGTTCTTCCAACTGTTTGGGCGTCTCTTTGTATTTTCTTGTTCATTATCAATATAATTATCTAATATCTTGGTTCTTGTATTTCTATCAATAATTAAATGTTATGATATCGTTAAATTCCTAATATTCTACGAGAATGCCATATTTAACTTGTTAGCGGTCCGGTCATCCACATATATTTTGTATGTGTCATTTTAAATAAATGTGTACATAGGCATGGCTTTGGTAAAATATTACATTAATTTTGTACTTTCTTTTGCTTTATTATGAAATATATTAAGCTCGCTTTATAAAACAAATGTAACCCTAACATATTGTAGACTGGAATGCAATTTTATTTTATATATTAATAAAATACAACAATACTTTTAAGTTTTATGTGTGTATATTCAGTTTAAAAAAGTAACAACATTATGCTAAATATCATGTTGATTTTGTATAAATTGATGATACTAGTAAATAAAAGTTTTTTAATTATATTATTATTTATACTGTTAGTAGTAAGCAATTATGTTCAACCAAATTATGTTCTACAACATATTTGTTGAAGAGCAGCCTGAATCCTCTCATGAAGTGAACCCCACGCTTCTAAAAGATTCTGTAATTATCCATCAGGCCTTGTTCTTTTGGGTGAGAGGGTTTATTTTATTTTATTTTTAGGTTCTAATTTGGATCCTTTTGTTTGAATGTCTTTTGTATGCTCTTACCCTAACGGGAAACATATGCATCTTTTGTTTTCAGGTTAGGTTGTTTTTGTCTGAGGATTGTCCATCCCAAGTGGGATTGGGTGCTCAAGATCACCTTCAGGCAAAGGCATCGTGGCTCTTGCATTCAACTGGTTTGGGTTCTGACGACACTTTGCCTCCTGGATTTGAAGTAGCTCATCCAGAGAATCAGTGGCAGATTAAGCTCTCACAAATTCCTGTAAATCAATGGAGATGTCCGCCTAAGGTAAGTAGTGATATCGTTTTCAGTTTTGAATTAGAACTTTGGCTCTGCAAGTTTAACAAGAAATTCATGCGCTTTGTCCCATGGCAGTTTTTTTTCTTTTCCTTTTAATGTTTATTCCCGTAGTTTGTGCTGAATTTGATGTGGCGAGTGGTTGTTGGTGAAGAAAGCCAAGAGGTAGATGTTGAAAATCAGAGAGAGATGAGAGTACTTGAAGCGGTTTATCCTCGAGCATCTGCAATTCCTCCTAAGTTGATTACTTCCTTTGCACCTTGTAATTCTATTTTAGCACTGGTTTGTTTGTTATTCTTTATACTGAAAAACCATTTGGTTTTCATCCATACAGCCCTTCCGTAGTACCTGATTCAGAACGTGCCAGTGTAGATGACAGTCGGACACCTCTGATTCCCATTACTCCTGTTGAAGACGAAGATGCAACAACCGAGACCTCTGATTACGCAAGTCCTGTTGCTGTCTTTATGAGTGCACAGCCCTCCCTGTTTACTTCTGCTGGCACATCCACATCTCAACATGTTTTACTGAATGCGATGTCTTCTACTTCTAGTGTGAGTTCCATGGCTGGAATGGATATTGGCAACGAACGTGATGTTGTAGCTGCTGCATCAGCGGCACTCAGTGCACTAGTGAAGAGCAATGAGGTAGGTAGCTCGATTGACCGCGAATTGCTTGTTAATATTCTCAACAATCCAAAAATGATTGAACAGCTGGTTGTGGATTCTGGTGCTGTCACTAGCACTCAGAACCCAATATCGCCTCCTGACCCACCGCTTGTACCTATGCATATGTCCGAAGCCAATGCCAGCATTACACCTATATCGGGCAGTTCTTTTTATTCTCAACCAAATGGAGGGAGTGTAGGACCTATCCCCAACGCGCACCTTTCCCCAAGGGGCGTACCAGTTTCTTCCCTGCCCTCCACTGGAGCCCCAATGAAGGACTTGAATTACTATAAAAGTTTGATTCAGCAACATGGAGGCGAGAGACAAGATGATCCCCCTCGGCAGCAATTCGGGAACCGTCACAATCAGCCATCAGGCACAAACCAGGAATTCTTACAGAGCCAACCATCAAGGGATGGGAAGTTCAAGATAATGAAGCCTTGCATATATTTTAACAGCTCGAGAGGATGTCGACATGGAGCCAATTGCGCGTATCAGCACGACCCCATGTTCCAACAGAGAAATAATAGCGTGCCCGAAATGCCTAGCTCTAAGAGAACAAAAGTTGATAGAGAAATCAGCAGTTAATGGTAGAGTATCGTTACCGTGGAAGTCTGGAATACTTTGCCCAATATTTCATCTCTTTAGTTGGAAATCTGTTTAATTGTTCTCTTTTTTTATTTTATCTTTGCCTACATAAGATAACCAATGATGATTTTGGATGAGGCCAGGGCCTCTCTTGCCACCATTGATTTAGTAATTTTTAGTATGAAACAGAATGTCCTTTTGATGATGAATTTGTTGAGATGATAGGCTTTTCAAATTTGAAAGTTGGAAGGATTGTTTGATCAAAATGTCTTCCAAGTATATGACTTTTCAATGCTGCTTGAATTTTGAAACCCCTTCTTAAAAATGGTTGGAGTAACAAGCTTGTAGCATTTTGATTCATTTTCCTTTTCTCAAGTATAGCTTCACAAACGCCCAAACTAAGGGGCAAAAGAAAACACAAATTACTATTAATTATATCTTGGGTAAATTAGATATCCAAATTCTCCCCATTGGAAGAAATAAAAAGAATTTCTAACACATTCTTTACTTCAGTAAATAAACACCAATTTTGTTAACTGCATTCTTCATCTCGAATTGCAAAATAAGGACCAAAATAATCACAAAACTGAAGAAAAAATAAAGATCAAATAAATAAAAAGGTACAAATCATACTGAAATGTCTGGGATAAAAAAAAAAAAAAGTTTCTTTTCTACCAAACCATAAAACGCTAAAAAATATTTTAACCAAACATAAGTTTACCCATATTTTCAATTGATTCATAATTCATGAAGCATCACTGAGAAGCAAAGCATATGGAAGTCAGCAACTGTACACTAAGGCAGCATTTTTAATTTTTTACTTTAGAGCTATAATTAGTTTTTTTTTTTTTTTTTTTTCATATTTAGTTTTATTTTGTTAGCAATTATTTATGTAGTTTTTATATTAATTTTTTTTTTATAATGTGTGGAGTCAGTTAATTGAACCTCTAACTTGAATAGTACAAACTTTTTTTTGACTTATTTGTTAAAGATTATAATTTATAACCCAAGACATTTTCAATGACGTTAAACATTTTGGTCCAAGTCCATCTCGCAAACATTTTGGTCAACGTTGAAATGTATTTTTCCAATTTAAATCTCACATCTCATTCCATGTCTGGATCTTGCAAAATGATGTCATTGATTTTGATGTTAATTTTACTTCAAAATGTTTTAATTTCATGTGTGGTTCTTCCATTGCAAGTTGCAACTAGGGGTCCAACAAGAAATAAAAATATTGACCATCCTAACAAAAACTCTTTTTAGCATTTACATAGCCCCACAGTCCCCCCCCCCCCCCCCCCCCCCCCCCCCCCCCCCCCCACCCCC